>ONZH01017621.1:0-45751 GCA_900303285.1 Rhinella marina
CTATTGTTGCAATGCCTGTTGTGCACTAAGAGAATGAGTTACAGGGCGGGTGTTGGGACAACACCTTCTGACACAGTATTGCAGAAAGTTTGAAGTAGCTGTCACCAGCCCGGCTAGCTCAGTCGGTAGAGCATGAGACTCTTAATCTCAGGGTCGTGGGTTCGAGCCCCACGTTGGGCGACTTCCTTTTTTTCTTTTCCTTTAGTTGGAATAGGAATAAAAAAATTTAAAATTTTTTTTTTGTTTTGTTTTTTTTTCCTTCAAGCAGTGCTGATAAATAACAGAGGAAACATGGAGGTTAGTAGGGTAACATTGCAGTAATGATAATAGGTTCCAGATTTTGTGGGGCCGCTGCCCTTCCTTCTTGTAACCATTTAGTTGTTGGGTCATTAAGGGTTTTTTTTTTTTGGGGGGGGGCTTCTGAGGTGGGTTACATTTTCGAATGTGTTTGACAGTGGGCAAGATAAGGGTTACTATTGAGTCTTATGCCCCATTCACACGACTGTATGAATGGGGCCGTATCTATCCGCAAAAATGCGGGAATAGATGCGGCCCCATTCACCTCTATGGGACCGGGAGCCGTGGCACGGAGCTAGCTCTTTTGAAGCATGTCCTATACTTGCCCGTGTGCATGGACAAGTATAGGCATTTTCAATGGGGCCGCCCGGCGTGTGTTCCGAGCGCTGCGGCACACATGCCGGGCGGCCCCCGTATATTTGCGGGTCCGCAGTAATGCGGGCCCGCAAATATACGGTCGTGTGAATGGGGCCTTATTCTACTGAATGATTTATTGAAAATGTTCATGTAGTTCTATAGTGCGCGTTTTTTTAAAATTTTTGAAGCTAGGTAAAAAAAAAACCTACAAATTACAGGGGTTATGAGGTCAGAAAACAATAGCATCTCACTTGAATGGGGCTGAGCTGCAATACCAGACGCTGACTGTGGACAAGGGGGGGGCTGCTTCTCGTATAAAGAAGAGCAATATTGCAAAATGCAAGGAACAGTCGTGCGTTTATCTAGTCCTTTTTCTTTTGTTAAAACCGTAAGAAACTTGGGAGTAGCCCGCATTGTCGCGAGGTAACATGTAAGCTTTTATAAGGAAGGGAAGATGAAAACCGGGTGCAACTTAAAGAAGAACTCCCGACAAAAATGTTATTCCATGTCCTGCTAGAAATGTACATGATATAATCTGTAGTGAATGTCATTTTCTTACCAGTGTCTGAATTTTTGACTTCTATCATCCAGAAGTTTATCTGTGTCATGTGACCAGCAATTAGACCCACCAACTCACACATAGACTTATGTGTGGACAGGAAGTCTAATTCTCTATGTATTCCTATGAGACTAATGGAGATTAATCGCCAAAGAGAGTAAAACTAACCCTAAAATGTTCTTCAATTATATAAATACTAAAAAGTATAAACCTGAAGGTGTGGGCCCCTTACAGAGTAATGAGGGGGGAGTAGCAGAGAGCGATGAGGAGAAAGCGAAGCTACTAAATAACTTTTTCTCCACTGTATTCACTGAGGAAAATAAAATGTCAGATGAAATGCAGAGTATAAAAGTAAATTCCCCTTTAAAAGTGTCCTCTCTGACCCAGGAAGAGGTGCAGCAACGTCTTAAAAATATTAAAATAGACAAATCACCAGGACCGGATGGCATACACCCCCGTATCCTAAGAGAATTAAGTAATGTAATCGACAGACCCTTATTTCTGATATTTAAGGACTCTATACTGACGGGGAGTGTTCCACAGGATTGGCGCATAGCAAATGTGGTGCCAATATTCAAAAAGGGTCCAAAAACAGAGCCTGGAAACTATAGGCCGGTAAGTTTAACGTCTGTTGTGGGTAAACTGTTTGAGGGTTTTCTGAGAGATGCTATCTTGGAGTACCTCAATGAAAATAAGCAAATAACTCCATATCAGCATGGCTTCATGAGGGATCGGTCATGTCAAACCAATTTAATCAGTTTCTATGAGGAGGTAAGTTCTAGACTTGACCGCGGCGACTCAATGGATGTCGTATATTTGGACTTCTCCAAAGCGTTTGACACGGTACCACATAAAAGGTTAGTATACAAAATGAGAATGCTTGGCCTGGGAGAAAATGTCTGTATGTGGGTAAGTAACTGGCTTAGTGATAGAAAACAGAGGGTGGTTATTAACGGTACATACTCAGATTGGGTCACTGTCACTAGTGGGGTACCAACAGGGGTCTGTATTGGGTCCTATTCTTTTCAATATATTTATTAATGATCTTGTAGAAAGCTTGCACAGTAAAATATCAATTTTTGCAGATGACACTAAACTGTGTAAAGTAATTAACACAGAAGAGGACAGTGCACTGCTACAGCAGGATCTGGATAGACTGGAGGCTTGGGCAGAAAAGTGGCAGATGAGGTTTAACACTGACAAATGTAAGGTTATGCATATGGGAAGGAATAATGCAAGTCACCAGTACATACTAAATGGTAAAGCATTGGGTAACTCTGACATGGAAAAGGACCTAGGAATTTTAGTGAACAGCAAACTAAGCTGCAGAAACCAGTGTCAGACAGCTGCTGCCAAGGCCAATAAGATAATGGGTTGCATCAAAAGAGGCATAGATGCCCGTGATGAGAACATAGTCCTGCCACTTTACAAATCACTAGTCAGACCACACATGGAGTACTGTGTACAGTTCTGGGCTCCTGTGAACAAGGCAGACATAGCAGAGCTGGAGAGGGTTCAGAGGAGGGCAACTAAAGTCATAGCTGGAATGGGTGGACTACAATACCCAGAAAGATTATCAAAATTAGGCTTATTCACTTTAGAAAAAAGACGACTGAGGGGAGATCTAATAACTATGTATAAATATATCAGAGGTCAGTACAGAGATCTCTCCCATCATCTATTTATCCCGAGGACAGTGACCATGACGAGGGGACATCCTCTGCGTCTGGAGGAAAGAAGGTTTGTACATAAACATAGAAGAGGATTCTTTACGGTAAGAGCAGTGAGACTATGGAACTCTCTGCCTGAGGAGGTGGTGATGGTAAGTTCACTAAAAGAGTTCAAGAAGGGCCTGGATGTATTTCTGGAGGGTAATAATATTACAGGTTATAGTTACTAGAGATGGGTCGTTGATCCAGGGAGTTATTCTGATTGCCTGACTGGAGTCGGGAAGGAATTTTTCCCCCTAAAGTGAGGAAAATTGGCTTCTACCTCACAGGGTTTTTTGCCTTCCCCTGGATCAACTTGTAGGAAAACAGGCTGAACTGGATGGACAGATGTCTTTTTTCGGCCTTACAAACTATGTTACTATGTTACTATGTGACTGAAAGTGAGGCTCCCATAGGAATGAATAGAGCAGTTACTGGCTTTCTGTCCTGGGTCAGTTGGAGGTCAGGGAGTTGGTCACATGACCCAGCTACAATAAGAAGAGAGGTTTTTACTCACAGAAACAGTCACTGATAAGAAAATGTCGTTCACTACAGATTATATCATGCACCCTTCTAACAGGTCAGAGAATAAAAATTTTTTGCAGGAGTTCTTCTTTAATCTATCCATACACATTAGGCTACTTTCGCGTTTTTTTTGTGGATCCATCATGGATCTGCAAAAATGCTTCTGTTACAATAATACAGCTGTATGCATCCGTCATGAACGGATCCTGTTGTATTATGTCTTATATAGTCAAGACGGATCCGTCATGAAAACCACCGTTTTCTATTGCGTCAGAGAAAACGGATCCGTCCCCATTGATTTACATTGTGAGTCATGACAGATCCGTCTTACTCCGCACCACATCGCTGTCAGAAAAATGCTGTGCGATGGGAGCGCAACCAAACGGAACGGAATACATTCTGGTGTGCTCCGTTTTGTTCCTATTGACCATGAATGGGGACAAAATTGAAGCGTTTTCCTACGGTAATGTGAAAGTAGCCTAAGATGTATATCGGAGAAATCCATTAATCATCTAATGTATAAGATCTATCCCAGCGGTGGACATTGGGGTGTTGGATTTCAGTGCCTTTGTGCTCGGGAGGTAAGTCGCCGCCAGAAGTGCCGCCGAGCATGTACGTGAGGGTCATTAGAATTAGTTATCTAATACTTTGTGTGATTGTAAATGCTCATTTAAACTTGTAATGAGAAAGGCTCAAAACTGGAAAATGTCTCAAAATTTTTGCACACGTGCTTGTTTTTGATAGATTAATTTGTGGTCTTTGAATGTGTTTGGATGTTTTCACTGACCGCTGTGATGGGTTTCTGTCTCCAGGTACTAAAGATCCCAGTAGGAACCGCTACAAGCTGTTTTTGGAGTGCACACTAATCCTGACCTCGGTTGTCCCCCCGGAGCTTCCTATTGAGCTCTCCCTGGCAGTGAACACCTCGCTGATCGCTCTGGCCAAGCTCTGTAAGTGCACGGCACAGGGAGGCCATATTAATATTCATATTTAATCCTCCCATTGATCGACCTAACCGCGTGTTTTATTTCAGACGTGTACTGTACTGAGCCGTTCCGAATCCCCTTTGCTGGCAAGGTGGACATCTGCTGCTTTGACAAGACTGGGACGTTAACCAGCGACAGCCTTGTTGTCCGCGGCGTGGCCGGGCTCAAGTAAGTTCTCAGTGTGTGGTCTGTGAGATATCAAGGAAGCTAGTCAAAGTATTTAAGGTTTGGATTTTACTTTTGTGTAATGGTTGCATCTTGTTTCTAGAAGAACCACCATGCTGACATTAAATTGTTTGATACCTGCCCGCCGTATACTAGGTTTTTAAAACTTGCTCACCGTATGTATGGCTCAGATTTACTGGTGACTGGCCAGCTGAATGTCTGATGCCTGACTGTTAGGGATTGTCGCTGTCTCTGCAGTTCCTACATGTCCGCTGGCGATGCGACTGCTTCATCCAATGTCTGGTTGCAGCAGTGATATGTCGCCCATGCGTTAGGTCATGTGACACATGGATGACACAGGACCGCTGTGGCCAGTCATTGGCTGCAGCAATCACTTGACTCAGATCAAAATAGATGTTGGCTGAGGGAGACCCAGGACCTGCAGAGTCGGCAGGGCAGAACCTAGCGGTGAGGATCAGGTAGGTAAGATTACCACTGTGGGTCTGTAGAAAACGTCCTCGGGAAACAACCCTTTCCAAGAAAATCCCTGGTAAAATAATTTCTCATTATTAAAGGGGTTGTCTCACTTCAGCAAGTGGCATTTATAGAGCTAGTTAATACAAGGCAATTACTAATGTATTGTTATTCTCCTATTGCTTCCTTTGCTGGCTGGATTCATTTTTCCATCACATTATACACTGCTTGTTTCCATGGTTACAACCACCATGCAATCCTTTAGTGGTGCTCACACTTGCACAATATAGGAAAAAGTGTGCAAGTACGACCACCACTGATGGATTGCAGGGTGGTCGTAACCATGGAAACGAGCAGTGTATAATGTGATGGAAAAATGAATCCAGCCAGCAAAGGAGGCAATATGGACAATCACAATACATTAGTAAGTGCCTGGTATTAACTTTCTCTACATGATAAATGCCACTTACTGAAGTGAGACAACCCTTTTAAGTCCCTCAGCAAGAAGGAGACCAGCAAGGGATTTATTGCCTCCCTATTAGCGGACGCTAAGCTATGGGATTATTGTGATTATTATTATTATATAAGTTTATTATAAGTTTATTTATTATTATATAAGTTTTTATTTTGTTGTGATTTGAGCCTAAGGCTACATGCACATGGCGGACATTTTTAACAGACGTTTTTTTTTCGCTGATGCCTTTCTGAGAAACGGATATTAAAAATGGACCCATTCAATTGTATGGGGGCAGTCTGTGCGGTGAAAAACGGACAAGATAGAACATGTTCTATTTTTTGACGTCCGTTTTTCACTGACAGTCAAAAAAAACTGCTGTGTGAATAACCCCATAGACCACCATCGGTCTTAAAACAGACTGGCCATTTAAAAAAATGTACATCACATGTCCGTTTTTCACGTCGTGTGCATGTAGCCTAATGCAATTTTTATTTTTTTATTTTTCCCCACTTTACTTGAACTCTTCAATTTACGACTTTCAGTATGACGTTGGTGATACGTTTTACTGCAGGCTGTAGAGCAGGGTTACTTGCTACTGCATTGCTACTGAATTAGCAATCGTATGTGGATAATGACGTATAAAATAAGGTTAAAGAGGACCTTTCACCACTCCTGACATGCCTCTTTTAATAGCTTCATGCATTCCCCATGTACTAACAATTCTGGAACATCTATTCTTATGTCTCTATGTTTGTGCCATTCCTTTATTATTTGCACTAGAAGTTATGACTGAATTGCTATTTGTCTTCAGTAAGGGAACAGAGGGGAGGAGACTAGTTGGGGGTGTGTCCCTGCACAGTCTGAACATGGCAGCACTGATTGGCTAGAGTCAGTCTGTGCAGGGACACACCCCCAACTGGTCTCCTCCCCTCTGTTCCTTTACTGAAGACAAATAGCAATTCATTCATAACTTCTAGTGCAAATAATAAAGGAATGGCACAACATAGAGACATAAGAATAGATGTTCCAGAATTGTTAGTACGTGGGGAATGCATGAAGCTATTAAAAGAGGCATGTCAGGAGAGGTGAAAGGTCCTCTTTAATGTCCTGCAGCTTTGCTTAACACTATTATTATGCAAATGCCTGTTGTGCACTAAGAGAATGAGTTACAGGGCGGGTGTTGGGACAACACCTTCTGACACAGTATTGCAGAAAGTTTGAAGTAGCTGTCACCAGCCCGGCTAGCTCAGTCGGTAGAGCATGAGACTCTTAATCTCAGGGTCGTGGGTTCGAGCCCCACGTTGGGCGACTTCCTTTTTTTCTTTTCCTTTAGTTGGAATAGGAATAAAAAATTTTTAAAAAGTTTTTTTTTTTTTTTTTTTTTTTCCTTCAAGCAGTGCTGATAAATAACAGAGGAAACATGGAGGTTAGTAGGGTAACATTGCAGTAATGATAATAGGTTCCAGATTTTGTGGGGCCGCTGCCCTTCCTTCTTGTAACCATTTAGTTGTTGGGTCATTAAGGGTTTTTTTTTTTTGGGGGGGGGGGGGGCTTCTGAGGTGGGTTACATTTTCGAATGTGTTTGACAGTGGGCAAGATAAGGGTTACTATTGAGTCTTAGGCCCCATTCACACGACTGTACGAATGGGGCCGTATCTATCCGCAAAAATGCGGGAATAGATGCGGCCCCTATTAGCGGACGCTAAGCTATGGGAATTTCAGGCTGTCTCTTGTCTTCCTCTAGAGATGGGAAGGATATAACACCTACCTCTGACATCCCCATCGACACTCACAGAGTAGTGGCCACCTGTCACTCTCTAGTGCAGCTGGATGACGGCACGTTGGTAGGAGATCCCCTAGAAAAGGCCATGCTGACTGCTGTGGACTGGGCCCTCACCAAAGGTAAGAGCCATGCCTTACTTCACTGCAGCTGTGAGACTGTGTCACTGTCCTGTACATTACTAACTTTCATTGCTCCATTCTTTAACAGATGAGAAAGTGTTCCCTCGAAGCATTAAAACCCAGGGCCTGAAGATCCACCAGCGATTCCATTTTGCCAGCTCCCTCAAGCGGATGTCTGTCCTGGCATCGTACGAGCGGCCCGGCTCCACTGATCTGTGTTGTGTGGCCACGGTTAAAGGAGCGCCGGAGACGCTACACAAGATGGTGAGTGATGAGCACAATCATAGCGCTCATAGCGACTGGAGATTAATGGGGGAACCAGGTGTAGGTCACCATCACTCACACTGAATCTGTCCCTTCTCCTGCCTGAACTTGAGCAACTGTTTTGAGTTTGTGCAGGGTCTGAGCCCAAACCTTTTGACACTTTAGGCCCCATTCACACAACCGTAGGAATGGGGCCGTATCTATTCCGCAGTATTGTGGAATAGATGCGTCCCCATTCACTTCTATGGGAGCGGGCAGCCGCGGCTCCGCATAAAAAGATAAAACTTGTCCTATACTTGTCCGCATGAACGGACAGGTATAGGCATTTTGAATGGGGCGCCCAGCCGTGTGTTCCGCAGCGCTGCGCAACACACGCCAGGCGGCAGCCGTAGTATTGCGGACCCGCAATATTAGGGCCGTCTGAATGGGGCCTTAGGGTTTGTAGTGTACGTCTGAGGTACCATTTACATCAGGAGGATTTCCCGACGTATGCGTCCTATAGATGCCACTATAAGACATACCTCCCGTGGTCTCCCATGTTAAAGACCGCATACTGCATGTTATATATTTGCAGAATCTCTCTGGATAGAATAGTATTGTCTACTACCGTATTCTATCCAGTAAGGAAACAGGTATACCGACACACCTTTCCCCGGTGGAGGCCAAAAGGACACTCTCTTGACTGCCATTGGGCGGCCTATGGATGCATTTTAAATGGTCACAAAGTTTTAGTAAAACTTTTGATATGACATAGAGACATATCAAAATGTTTGATTGCTGGAGTCTGAGTGCTGAGACCCCCACGATCACTAGAATGAGGAGAGAGAAGCTCCCGCATGTCACATCCTCGCGCACTCTCTCTTTCTCCTTACTGCAGAGGGCAGAATCGAGGCCCATAGACTTCTACTGAGCCAGTCTCCTGCAGCGAGGGGAGTGAGAGCACGACATGCACATGTTTCTGTCTCCTCGTTCTAGTGATCGGCACTCAGACCCCATCCAGTCAAAACCTTTGATACGTGTTTATGACATATCAAAATTTTTTCCAAAACTCAGTGACTCTTTAAAGGGTTTCTGTCACCAGATCTGGGCATATTAAACAGGATGACATTTGCAATGTGCAAATGTCACCTGATGCCCAATCTGGTATTGTTTTTTACATCGGTGCCGCCGTTTTTGTGAAAAAAGCATTTTTATATTATGCAAATTAGGCTTACTAGGTGCAAGGGGCGGTTACCCTGCACCTAGTAAGCGCCGTTTCCCTACCTCCTGGCACGCCTCCATAGTCTTGATTGACAGGGCCAGGCAGCTTGTTCGCTCTTCTGCCGGCCCTGTCCTCGCTACAAATCCCGCGCCTGCGCCGTGCGGAAGAAAATCGGCGCAGGCGCAGTGGGTGCCGCTGGCCGCCGGGCTCCCGGCTACCTCACTGCGCCTGCGCCGATGATGCCGGGTGTACTCTGACGTCATTGGCGCAGGCGCAGTGAGGTAGCCGGGAGCCCGGCGGCCAGCGGCACCCACTGCGCCTGCGCCGATTTTCTTCCGCACGGCGCAGGCGCGGGATTTGTAGCGAGGACAGGGCCGGCAGAAGAGCGAACAAGCTGCCTGGCCCTGTCAATCGAGACTATGGAGGCGTGCCAGGAGGTAGGGAAACGGCGCTTACTAGGTGCAGGGTAACCGCCCCTTGCACCTAGTAAGCCTAATTTGCATAATATAAAAATGCTTTTTTCACAAAAACGGCGGCACCGATGTAAAAAACAATACCAGATTGGGCATCAGGTGACATTTGCACATTGCAAATGTCATCCTGTTTAATATGCCCAGATCTGGTGACAGAAACCCTTTAAGTGTGAACACAGTTGGGAAAGTTATGCTGACTTCTAATCAAAAGGAAGCCAATCCCGGTGACACATTCCTTTATACCCTGTACTAAATGTTATTACCGGTGGTCCTGCCAGTAGGCATAGAGAATAGCTAGGACACTTATACTGCAGGCTGGGGGCATTCAGGGAGGTAGCTGGCTGTCACCATTAGATTGCCCTATTTTTGGATATTAAAAGGGTTATTCCCTTTTCAGACAATGGGGGCATATCTGATGCATTGTCTTATAGGTGCCTCCGAGACCCGCACGTACAAGGAGAACGGAGCTGGGAGAGCTGTGGCTGGAGGACCCCGGGTTTCCTGGGGTCCGTCCACCACCAAGCGCTGCTCCTATAGAAGTGAATGGGGGCGCACTGAGCATGCGCAGCCCCTGCTCCCATTTCTTTCTATTTTCGGCGGTCCCGTTGAAATGAATGGAGGGCGGCTGCGCATGCTCAGTGCGCCCTCAGTTAATTTCCCTGCTCCGTTCTTGATATAGATGCGGGCCCCAGATGTGGGATTCGCACCTATCAGACAATGAGGGCATATCCTTGCCACCATTGTCTGAGATGGGACAACCCTTTTAAATCTAATAGAAGGGGCTAGAAAAACAGCTTGTTCTTCCTTTTATATCACTTGCAGTCATTTGATGCCATGTACATTTGACTTTATTCCTGTGTCTTTCAGTTCTCTCATTGTCCGGAGTATTATAACCAAGTGCACACTGAGATCTCCAGAGAAGGGGCTCGGGTTCTCGCCCTGGGATACAAAGAACTTGGGCACCTCTCTCATCAGCAGGTAACAGGACGGAGACGTTGTTCCACAATCTGTCTGTGAATCTAGCCAGACAATTTATTACATGCCCAGAGCATGGCAAATGAAATGTATCTTTAACCACTTGCTGTCTGTCTGTCAGTGGTTGCCTTGTGATTGGGGCTAATATGTCAAACCATGAGGTATACAAATAATAATAAAAGCAAAGTAAAATAAATAAAAAATGAAAGCATTTACATGCCACACTACAACCTCTATCCCCGACATACATGCCACCCCTATATCAAAATGACCGTTAAAACATAAAAAATGTTTTTTTTACATTTTCCTGTGCAAAAAAACAAAAATACTACAATAAACGTGCCAAAAATAAAGGCCCAAGTATCACCAAAAAAGTCTGGTCAGGAAGGGGGATAAATGACCCTCCATGACCATTGCCTGTAATGCACCATCCAGCAACATGTCATCTTCCATGTCTAAAAGAAAAACCAGAGGATGTGCGGAGAATCCAGTGCTGTCACCCAATACTCATGTCCACACACATTCAGACAGATGCTACTCACATCATCCATTAGCAATTTCTCAACATTACGATATTAATTTTATTGTTTTATACTGGTTTGAGCTACTGACGTTGTGACAGAATCCTTGATGAATATGACAAATCCCGTACAACTGCTTTATCTATCGCTTCATTCAGATCCGTGAAATCAAGAGGGAGACCCTGGAGTGCGATCTAAAGTTTGCCGGCTTCATTGTGGTTTCCTGCCCCCTGAAAGCCGACTCCAAAGCCGTCATCAAAGAGATTCAGAAAGCATCGCACCATGTAAGTTACCAGCTGGGGGGTTCAGAGGAAACCTCATAAGCCCTGACCAAGGACACGAGATATCTTATCTGTATGGGGTCTCTCTGACTATTCACATTGTCTCGTGTTGGGGTCTATTGTTTGTGTGGAAGGTAAGTGGCTCCGGCAGCTGCTTATTTCACCTCCACTATTGGAACATGTCTGAACCTGCGTCTGTTTAAAGGAATCGGGGAATATCTGCCAAACATTCATTCAGTGTACAGCTCTTAAATTCATCCAGTACGTGGTGCTCTTAAAGGCCATCTGTCAGCAGATTTGTACCTATGACACTGGCTGACCTGTTACATCTGCACTTGGCAGCTGAAGGCATCTGTGTTGGTCCCATGTTCATATGTGCCCGCATTGCTGAGAAAAATGATGTATTAACATATGCAAATGAGCCTCTAGGAGCAACGGGGGCGTTACCATTACACCTAGAGGCTCTGCTCCCTCTGCCAGTGCCGCACCCTCTGCACTGTGATTCACAGGGTCGGGCAGTGAAAATGTGATCACACCTGGCCCTGACTTCTAAAGTCAATCAAAGTGCAGAGGGCGCAGCGGTTGCAGAGAGAGCAGAGCCTCTAGGTGTAATGGTAACGCCCCCGTTGCTCCTAGAGGCTCATTTGCATATGTTAAAACATCATTTTTCTCAGCAATGCAGGCACATATGAACATGGGACCAACACAGATGTCTTCAGCTGCCGAGCGCACATGCAATAGATCAGCCAGTGTCATAGGGACAAAACTGCTGACAGATGCTCTTTAAGGATTTTTCCAGAAAATACATTCATGACTTACGCACAGAGGAGGTCTTAAGTCTCCTGTTTCTCCTCACCCACTTGACTGTGGTGAGGAGGGATTTCAGGGGAGGAAGGTTAAGACGGTAGTGCCATTCCAGCCTCTCCGGAGGAATTGGAGACTCTGCACAGCTGTTCTATGGATCGTGAGGATGGAGCCTCCATTGATCATATATAAATGCCTTATTCTTGGAAATACCCTTTAATTCATATGCCATCAAAAGGGGAATCCCATCTTGTAAAGTGATGGCCTATCACTAGGATACACCATCACTTTATGATCAGTGCTGCCTGCCCAACCGATTCTGTGAATAAAGGGGTCATAGAGCTGATTTAGTTCTGCGTCCCCTCCTGAGGCTCCATTCACTTGTGTGGAGTTGTGCTGCAGTTCCCTGCACAATTGGGTGGACTGGAGATGAGGCAGAGCTAAATCAGCGCTGCAGCCACTTCAGTCTCAGGATCAGTGGCCATTCCAGAGACCTCCGCCAATCAAAAAGAGGTATTAGGTGGCACTACCCCTTTAACAGATCCACAGTGAATGTCCCGTAGTATAATTCAGACAGACTAGGATGCTGACTGATCGGATTCTCTGACTATAACTCCGGACTCTTTTCTGTTTTGCAGGTTGTGATGATCACTGGAGACAACCCTCTCACTGCCTGCCATGTGGCGCAGGAGCTCAGCTTCATTGAGAAGGAGCACACATTAATCCTCCAACCCACTAACAATACTAAAGGTCAGTGTGACGGTATGAGGATGCTGTATATCACAGTTCAGATGTGACGGTATGAGGATGCTGTATATCACAGTTCAGATGTGACGGTATGAGGGCGCTGTACAGTCATGGCCAAAAGTTTTGAGAATGATACAAATATTAATTTTTACAAAGTCTACTGCTTCAGTTTTTATAATGGCAATTTGCATATACTCCAGAATGTTATAAAGAGTGATCAGCTTAACAGAAATTACTTGCAAAGTCAATATTTGCCTAGAAAATGAACTTTATCCCCCAAAACACATTTCAACATCATTGCAGCCCTGCCTTAAAAGGACCAGCTAACATCCTTTCAGTGATTGCTCCATTAACACAGGTGTGGGTGTTGATGAGGACAGGGCTGGAGATCAATCTGTCATGATTAAGTAAGAATGACACCACTGGACACTTTAAAAGGAGGCTGGTGCTTGGCATCATTGTTTCTCTTCTGTTAACCATGGTTATCGCTAAAGAAACACGTGCAGTCATCATTGCACTGCACAAAAATGGCCTAACAGGGAAGAGTATCGCAGCTAGAAAGATTGCACCTCAGTCAACAATCTATCGCATCATCAAGAACTTCAAGGAGAGAGGTTCCATTGTTGCCAAAAAGGCTCCAGGGCGCCCAAGGAAGACCAGCAAGCGCCAGGACCGTCTCTTAAAAGTGTTTTCAGCTGCGGGATCGGGCTACCAGCAGTGCAGAGCTTGCTCAGGAATGGCAGCAGGCAGGTGTGAGTGCATCTGCACGCACTGTGAGGCGGAGACTCTTGGAGCAAGGCCTGGTCTCAAGGAGGGCAGCAAAGAAGCCACTTCTCTCCAGAAAAACATCAGGGACAGACTGATATTCTGCAAAAGGTACAGGGAGTGGACTGCTGAGGACTGGGGTAAAGTCATTTTCTCTGATGAATCCCCTTTTCGATTGTTTGGGACATCTGGAAAACAGCTTATTCGGAGAAGACGAGGTGAGCGCTACCACCAGTCTTGTCTCATGCCAACTGTAAAGCATACGGAAACCATTCATGTGTGGGGTTGCTTCTCAGCCAAGGGAATCGGCTCTCTCACAGTCTTGCCTAAAAACACAGCCATGAATAAAGAATGGTACCAGAATGTCCTCCGAGAGCAACTTCTCCCAACCGTCCAAGAGCAGTTTGGCGATCAACAATGCCTTTTCCAGCATGATGGAGCACCTTGCCATAAAGCAAAGGTGATAACTAAATGGCTCAGGGAACAAAACATAGAGATTTTGGGTCCATGGCCTGGAAACTCCCCAGATCTTAATCCCATTGAGAACTTGTGGTCAATCATCAAGAGACGGGTGGACAAACAAAAACCTACAAATTCTGACAAAATGCAAGCATTGATTGTGCAAGAATGGACTGCTATCAGTCAGGATTTGGTCCAGAAGTTGATTGAGAGCATGCCAGGGAGAATTGCAGAGGTCCTGAAGAAGAAGGGTCAACACTGCAAATATTGACTTGCTGCATTAACCCCTTGGCGCATTTGGACGTAACTGTACGTCCAAAGTGCAAGTAAGTTGCTGCATTTGGACGCACAGTTACGTCCAAACTGCTTACCGGGACTGTGACACTATAAAGTGTCACAGCCCCGGAGTCTCCGCTCTCCCGGAGAGCAGAGACGTCGGGGAAGCCGGCAAGGGACCAATCAGAGTGGTCCCTTGCCAGCAAGCGCTCCGATTGGTTAGTCTCTGCAGACTAACCAATCGGAGCGCTTCAGTATTAAAATGCCGGTTTCAGGCTGCGATCTCCACTCTGGAGAGAGATCGCAGCCTGAAACCAGGTAAGTCCTCTGTGCCCCCACATAGCCCCCTTCTTGTAGTGCCCCCCTTGTAGTGCCCCCTCCTTGTAGTGCCTCCTTGTGCCCCCTCCTGCTGCGCTGTTTCCATTGATGGCAGCGGCTCAGGATCGGAGCCGCTGCCATCAGCAGAGAGTGTGAGCTGTAATTACAGCTCACACTCTGCTGCTAACAGCTGAAATCGGTGCTGGCACCGATTTCAGCTGTTTAACCCCATAGATGCTGCGGTCAGTAGCCGCCCGCAGCATCCATGGGTTAAGAGGGAGGGAGCTCCCTCTCTATACCATCGGGCCGCCGCTGCTGCAATGGCAACGGCCCGATGGTTACCATGGCAACCAGACGCTTTACAAAAAGCGTCCTGGTTGTCATGTAGCTAAGGCTGATTAGACCCTCAGGGTCTGATCAGCCTTAGTGTAGCACTGATACAGTGCATTGCAATAGATGGCTATTGCAATGCACTGTATAGCCATCAAGCCCACTGGATCTTCAAGATCCAAATGGGTCTTGATAAAGTTTAAAAAAAATGTAAAAAGTAAAAAAGAAAAGTGTGAAAAGAAAGTAAAAAAAAGTGTAAAAAAGTAAAAAAAATAAAGTTTAAAAAAAGTTAAAAAAGCGCCCTTTTTCCCCAAATAAAGTAAAAAAAAAGAAAAAGTACACATATTAGGTATCGCCGCGTCCGTATCGACGGGCTCTATAAAAGCGTCACATGGTCCACCCCGCCAGCTGTACGCAAAAATTTTTTTTAAAAAAAAACTATACCAAAACAGCCATTTTCTGTCACCTTGCCACACAAAAAGTGTATTAGCAGGCGATCAAAAAGGCGTATTTACCCCAAAATGGTACCAATCAAACCGTCATCTCGTCCCGCAAAAAATGAGCCCCTACCTGAGACAATCGCCCAAAAAATAAAAAAACTACAGCTCTCTGACTATGGAGATACTAAAACATGATTTTTTTTGTTTCAAAAATGATATTATTGTGTAAAACTTAAATAAATAAAAATAAGTATACATGTTAGGTATCGACACGTCCGTAACAACCTGCTCTACAAAAATATCACATGATCTCTCCCCTTAGGTGAACACCGTAAAAAATAAAAAATAAAAACTGTCTAAAAAAGCCATTTTTTGTCACATTTCTTCACAAAAAATGTAATACCAAGCGATCAAAAAAGCATATGCCCCAAAAAATAGTACTAATCTAACCGTCATCTCGTCCTGCAAAAAATGAGCCCCTACCTGAGACAATCGTCCAAAAATAAAAAAACTACAGCTCTCTGACTATGGAGACATTAAAACATGATTTTTTTTTGTGCTTCAAAAATATTGTGTAAAACTTAAATAAATAAAAAAAAGTATACATAATTGATATTGCCGCGTCCGTAACGACCTGCTCTATAAAAATATCACACGATATAACCTGTCAGATGAATGTTGTAAATAACAAAAAATAAAAACTATGCCAAAACTGCTAGTTTTTGTTACCTTGCCTCACAAAAAGTGTAATATAAAGGTACCAAAAATCGCATGTACCCTAGAATAGTACTAACAAAACTGCCAACTTATCCCGTAGTTTCCAAAATGGGGTCAGTTTTTTGGAGTTTCCTACTCTAGGGGTGCATCAAATCTGACATGGAAACTTAAACTTTTTCCAGTGAAATCTGCCCTGGCGTTCCTTCCTTCTGCGCCGTGCCGTGTGCCTGTACAGCAGTTTACGATGACAAATGGGGCATTTCTGTAAACTACAGAATCAGGGTAATAATTATTGAGTTTTGTTTGGCAGTTAACCCTTGCTTTATTCTCGGACTAAAATGATTTAAATGGAAAATCTGCCAAAAAGTGAAATTTGGAAATTTTGGCTACATTTTTCTTTAATTCTTGTGGAACACCTAAAGGGTTAATAACGTTTGTAAAATCAGTTTTGAATACCTTGAGGGGTGTAGTTTCTAAAATGGGGTCATTTTTGGGTGGTTTCTATGATGAAAGTCTCACAAAGTGACTTCAGACCTGAACTGGTCCTTAAAAAGTGGGTTTTGGAAATTTTGTGAAAAATGTCAAGATTTGCTTCTAAATTTCTAAGCCTTCTAACGTCCCAAAAAAATAAAATGTAATTTTCAAAATGATCCAAACCTGAAGAAGACACATAGGGAATGTAAAGTAATAACTATTTTTGGAAGTATTACTATGTATTTTAAAAGTAGAGAAATTGACATTTGGAAATTTGGAAATTTTTCTAAATTTTTGGTAAATTTGGTATTTTTTTATAAATAAGAATGAAATATTTTGACTCAAATTTACCACTGTCATGAAGTACAATATGTGACGAGAAAACAATCTCAGAATGGCCCGGATAAGTAAAAGCGTTCTAAAGTTATCACCACATAAAGTGAGACATGTCAGATTTGAAAAATGGGGCTCCGGCATTTGGTCCAAACTGGCTGTCGGTTGAAGGGGTTAACTCATTCTAACTGTCAATATAAGCTTTTGTTACTCATAATATGATTGCAATTATATTTCTGTACGTGATAAAAACATCTGACAAACACAGATAAAACCAGAGGGCAGCAGATCATGTGAAAATATAATATTTGTGTCATTCTCAAAACTTTTGGCCATGACTGTATATCACAGTTCAGATGTGACTGCTCCTTAGATTGTAACCTGTGGGCTTTTCTTCCTTAGTATAGCAATGTCTTTGTATATTATCAGAATGTATCTCACCAGCACCACCTACTGGCAGGCATAATAATTGCAGGGCCATTCCATATACAGTAGATTTACTTCTCTACCGACCTAAGTTATTAATCCTAATTTCTTTCTTGTTCCTTCTGTAAAGGTGCCCGTTGGATATGGCAGTCCATTGATGGCACAGTATCTCTGCCTGCTTTCCCAGACTCTGTGCAAGCCTTCACCGATAAGTACTACCTATGCCTGACAGGGGAGGGCCTGTCCTACCTGCAGGCCACCAGAGCGGACATGTTGTCTGCTGTCATCCCACACACTCAGGTGTTCGCACGAGTGTCCCCCAAACAAAAGGTAGGAAACAAGTTCTGCCATTTACAATGCATTGAGCCAGGGGAAGTTTTATTTTTGCGCATGTTCAGGTTGAAGGAACATGCTGCCTAAATTCAGTATTTGGGGTCCATGAGCTTAGGACCCCATCAGATCCCAGAATTAAAGAGGCTCTGTCACTAGGTTTTAACCTATGTATTTAAATACATAGGTTAAAACCCCTTGACTTCTACAGTTAGAACATACCTTTATTGCAGAGTACAGCGCAGCGGTTGTGCTGAAAAAAGACCTTTAATCTTTATGTTAATGAGCCTTCGGAGCACCGGGGGGCGGGCTCTTTCTTCCTGAGCACCGCTTCTTCACCGCCCCCCGGGTCCCGAGGCTCTCTCCGATGCCGACGTCCACGCCCCTCTGAAAATTGATTGACAGCGCTAGGCCGTTTGGCCTAGCGCTGAAATCCCGCCGGCGCATGCGCAGAAGCGCTTGCAGTGCCGAACACCGCAAGCGCTTCCATCCTTGTGCGCACGCGCCGTCACTTCGCTGAACCCGGAAGTGACGGCGCGTGCGCACAAGGATGGAAGCGCTTGCGGTGTTCGGCACTGCAAGCGCTTCTGCGCATGCGCCGGCGGGATTTCAGCTGTCAATCAATTTTCAGAGGGGCGTGGACGTCGGCATCGGGGAGAGCCTCGGGACCCGGGGGGCGGTGAAGAAGCGGTGCTCAGGAAGAAAGAGCCCGCCCCCCGGTGCTCCGAAGGCTCATTAACATAAAGATTAAAGGTCTTTTTTCAGCACAACCGCTGCGCTGTACTCTGCAATAAAGGTATGTTCTAACTGTAGAAGTCAAGGGGTTTTAACCTATGTATTTAAATACGTAGGTTAAAACCTAGTGACAGAGCCGCTTTAACGGTTATGGACACCTTTGGGGCAATTTTTTTTAGGATTGTATTGTAATAATTTTCAGCTAAAAATAAAAAAAATATTCAATTGGTCTTTATTAATAAATGTTCACCAGTTTTTGAGATACAGGGGTTAAAAATCAGTCTGTTTGCAAAGTATCACTTCTCAGTTCTGTCATGTGAAGCCTTATCCCATAAACACTCATTTACGCCTTATTCTTATTAGTTTTTAGCTGTAATGAATGTTTGAGGTCAGGAGATCAGACATAAGGATTTACATAAGAACTCAGCTGAGGAGACTTGAATTGATCCTCTGCAAACAGACTGATTTTTAACCACTGTGTCTCAAAAATGGTTGAAATTTTGTAAAACAGGCCAATTGAAAAAAATTTTTAGCCCAAAATGAGTAAAATGCAATCAGGAAAAAAGCCCCAAAGGTATACACGGCCTTTAAAGCTTGTTGATGAAAGCATTGAGTAGTCCCTTTGGTTGGGATACATGTTTGGTGCAGTGTTAACCTTAAAGGAGTTGTCAGAGTAATATAGAAACTCGGGCAGCCCCTGTGAACGGTCTTAAATAATAAGAATTATTACTCTCCCCTGCATCTTCCAGTCCTGCACTGCTCAGGTCATCTTCCTGGCTTTGGCAATGATGTACCGCAATAACGTGGCAATGACGTACCATGCACACAGGTCGCCCTGCAGCCTATCACTGGCCCTAGCAGTATATGGGATGTGGTTGACTGGTTGCAGCGGTGACAAGGAGTGTATGGCACGCTGGTGGTAGCAGCATGGGAGAAAAGTATCTCCTCTTTTCCATTAACAGCTGCTGCGCAAGATTTTTATTTAAGGGTTGTCTCATCTCGCCGTTAATAAGGAATTATATAAACGGCACAATTTGATTTGCTCCGCTGTTTCGGTAGCTCCCATGCACTGTAATAGAAGCTGCTGAAGCAGTGGAGCGTTGGCATGCTCTTCTGTTTCCCGGCCACCCGGTGGTGGGGGCTTACTCTCTGCTTTGTAATGGCAAGATGAGACAACCCCTTTAAGGAGTCCTGTGCTTTCATATGGAATGTTTTTCAGGCAGGGAGGGGGCAAAAACAAATGAAATACTTTTACTCAGGGGAATGAAGTCAAAACTTTATACTACTAAGTAGATTGGAAACATGAAAAGTTGTGAGCGCTGGAATGATCAGTCTTCAGGTCTAAAATCCTTGACCTGATCCATACAGACAGGGGCTGACTGGGAACTTGGGGTTTGTGTCATCATGGACAATGGGGGCATATCACTAGGATATGCCCCCATTGTCTATAGAGAACGGAGCCCTGAAATTGCGCAGGTGCCCTCCATTCATTTTCTATGGGGCTGGCGAAAATAGCCGAGCACTGGCTCAGCTTTTTCCGTCGGCCACATAGAAATGAATGGGAGCGGGGCCCGCGCATGTGCGGTACGCTCCCATTCACTTCTATGGGGAGCCGGCTTGGTGGTGGCCGGACCGGAGTCCTCCAGCCACTACCTTGTGGGGCTCCGTTCTGGATATAGGTGTGGGACCCGCACCTATAACACAGTGGGGGCATATCCTAGCGATATGCCTCCATTGTCCATAATGAGTCAACCCCTTTAAAGTGGCCCTGAAAAAATACTAAAAGTGGCCCCATTTTGTAGTTGGGCTCAAATTGATGGAAGGCAGGGCAGCAATACCATATTGCTGCACATTATACCGCCCCAACAGAGCCAAATACCACAGTCCATCACAAAATACTGCCAGCAGCACAAAATACATCCCCAAAAACTTCCAGTAGCCGGACCTCCGGGCATCGCCCCCCCAGGAGATTTCCCTATAAGGACAATGGGGCCATTCCGCATCTATAGTTGTCCCCCACCCACACAACACCCGGCTTCTGGCAGTATATACAGAGCTTTCTTGTCCTGTAGTCAGAGGGACTCTCTGCTTCATGTACAACCTCTGAGCAGTCCCTGACCCTCCTAAACAGGACCTTGGGGGTTAATCAGTAGGGCTCCTCTTAGTTACCTCATGTAAGGAGTTTGGAGTCCCGGTGATCAGAAGCTGATGCGCATTGAATACACTGAGATCACATTTCTAAGTTCTAGTTCATGATCGGATGATCTCTGCCAACAGGAATTTGTGATTACGAGTCTGAAAGAGCTGGGCTACATCACATTGATGTGCGGAGATGGGACGAACGACGTGGGGGCCTTAAAACACGCTAATGTGGGTAAGTAAAAGCGTAGTACACAAAGAGAATACAGGTTTACAAATGTGGTCTCTGAAATGTGAAGGCCAGCAGTGCTCCTGAAGATGTGGTATCCAAGTGTGAATGAGAAGCCACAGACGGTCAGGACATATTGGGTGCACTTCCTCAGATTTGGCCAGCAGAGGAGTTTTGTGTTACCCATAAAACACATGCAGTTGTCATTTTAGATGTCAGTTCATCCAAGGTTTGCTGACTTGTAAACCACTACTTCAGTAGATCTCTAGTAGATGGCAGGCTCGTGACGCTGGCCACCTCTCTTCTCTCAGGGGTAGCACTACTCGCCAACGCTCCAGAACGTCTACCTGAGAAAAAGAAGAAGCCCCGGGAAACTGTGACAGAGGGCAGACCTGCTGGACCGTTCTCCAGCAACTCCATCAAGCCCACTTCCAGGGCGGCAAGGAACCGGATCATGTCCCAGCGAGAGGAACAACAGGCTCAGCAGCGGGTAAGCTTAGTGATGAAGATGGCGTCAGCCCCCCTGTACAGTATACATACATGTTATATTTCATAGGTAGCTGCCAGAAGAGGTTGAGTCAGGAATACCCCTTTAACCCCTTAGTGATCAAGCGTTTTTTTTTTTTCATCGTCGCGTTCCAAGAGCTATAACTTTTTCATTTTTACGTCTATATGTATGACGGCTTATTTTTTGCGGGACAAGTTGTAGTTTTTAATGGTGCCATTTTGGGGTACACATAACTTTCTGATTAACTTTTATGAACTCTTTCTGGGAGGGAGATGGGAAAAACTGCAACACTGCCACTGCGTTGTTACGTTATAAATTTTACGGTGTTCATTTTTCGGTATAAATTACAAAATATCTTTTATTCTCTGGGTCAATACGATTACAGTGATATCAAATACATATAGTTTTGTTTTTTGCGTTTTACTACTTTTTTGCAATAAAATCCTTTTTTTTTTTTAAAAAGAAAAAAATGTTTTTGCATTGCCGATTCCCAAGAACATAACTTTTTTATTTTTCTTTCTATGGAGTTGTGTGAGGGCTTCATTTTTGCGAGAAGACTTGTATTTTTCATTGGTATCATTTTTGAGTAAATGACGCTTTTTGATCGCTTGTTATTACGTTTTTTCGGTGGCAACTAAGAATAAATTAGCAATTCTGTCTTTTTTTTTTTTAAATTTTTTTTACGGCATTTACCGTAGGGGATAATTTTTGTGATATTTACGTAGTCCAGGTCGTTACGGACGCAGCAATACCAAACGTATGGGGGAGATTTTTTTTTTTTGCAGGTTTTTTCTTTGAAAAGCGTATTTTCAATGGAAAAAAAGCGTAAATTTTGGGATTTTTTTTTGTTGAATAAATGTCTTGTGTTTTTTTTACTTTTTTTACCACTTAATAGTCCCACAAAGGGACTATAACAGACAATATTCTGATTGCCTTTAAAATGCAATGCATTATCCCTATAGTGCATTGCATTTTAATGGCAATGCTATTCAGACTTTGACAGCCTGCTGGGCCCTACTCAAGGCTGGTCTAAGGCCTTCACAGGCCCCAGCCAGCTTTCCCACACATTGGCACCCCGCGATCGCTTTTGTGGGGTGCTGATGGGAGACAGAGGGAGACTGCTCCCTCTGTCAGCACTTTACATGCGGCGGGCGCCATTGCCCGCGGCATGCAAAGTGTTAAACAGCCTAGATCGGCACTCCTGCTGGTCCGGGCTGTTAGAGCAGGGCCGCTGCTTTCATGTGAGAGCCGGGCCCCTGCTCCCCGCTGCAGGGGAGACCCGTGCAGCGCTTAGACTGGGCCACTGTAAAAAAGCAGCGACCCAGCCTAAGGCCCCTTAGTGACCGCCGTAAAAAGGCGTATGGGTGGTCACTAAGGGGTTAAGTTGTCCCCTATGTTTAGAGTTCTTTGCCTTTTCTTTGTAGTCCTATATAAAAAGTGCTGCTTAGGCAGAGTACTGGCTCTCCTTAAAGAGACCAGCTATGTCTGGAGACTTACTGGAAGTGCTGCAGGGGAAAATAATAGCAGAGGTACCGCCCAAGGAAATAGAACCACCTCTCTAGCGCCACCTTGTGGAAATGGCTCCCTATGTGTTAAAATCTGACTTTTCAAGACGCCTTGGAATATGACGAGGGAAAATGCCAGATATGTAAATACTGTGGATGGATATCTGGCTTGGCATTTTCCAAGGCTTCTTAAAAAGTTTGATTTAGACTCCTAGGGAGCCACTTCCACAAGGTGGCGCTAGCGAGATGATTCTCTTACCCTGAAAGATAGTTCTTTGCATAGAGAGTGCTGTTAAGAATACTGGATGCAGTTGTCATTTGTGCTGTGCTTATTTCCCAGGAGCGGATCAGCCAGGTCCTGAAGGAGTTGGAGGAGGATCAGGTGCAGGTGGTGAAGCTTGGAGATGCCAGTATTGCTGCTCCATTCACCTCTAAGCTGTCGTCCATACAATGCAGTGAGTGTATACAGTGTATATAAGAGCACGTTATTTTACAAGGTTCTTGGAGTGGTCACCTCCATCGACGAGCAGGCGATTGTTGGGAAGGAGTGCTTCCTTTCCGACAATCTAAAAGGAACCTCACTTGTGTGTTTGGCATGGAATTGCTTTCAGGAACATGGATGTCAGTTAAAGAGGTTGTCAGAGTTATGTAAAAAAAAATATATATATAGCACAGTAAATTTGATGGGCAGCAATATATACGTAAGCTATAAGTTTTAGGCAAAAAAGAAAAAAATCTATTTCCTGGTTCTCTTCTGGTCTTTGTTTACCTGCAGTAACAACAATCTCTGCCCCCCCCCCTCCCCTCCCCCCGCTCTGCAAAGGGAGTGAATACAAGTGCTGCCCTGAGTGACATGTCTTCCTGCTGGGATACTCTGCAGCATGTTGTATGTGTAGGACTACAAGTCCCAGCTGTACAATGACCCTGCTGATACACACAGGATCTTCCCCCTACCGTTCTTGTGCGATGCTCTGCAGATCTCCTTAGATCTCCTCCAGTCTGTCAGCTCTGTGTCTGCAGGATGAGGAGAGCAGATCCTGTGTCTCTTCATTGCCTGCAGCTGCTCAACGAAGCCTTGAGCCCTGAATGTGTGCTACAGAAGGGGTTAAAGTTGAAGTCGTCCTGAAGAATCCAGGGAGAAGGAGACACAGAGCAGATGAAAGTGCAAGGGGGGAGTGGCCAGCACAGTGACGTCTCGTGTACAGACTCTTATCTGATCTCACAGGCTTGTGCACGAAACATCAGCAGAGCAGGGAGAGAAGCTGACATCACAGGTCATGTGACCCTCAGTGAAATCTGAGAACAAACATTGAAAAAACATTACATTTGCCTAGTTAGAAACATACAAAGGACAAAAAAATAACTGACAACCCCTTTAAGGTGGATTTACGTGGACTGAGCTAAAGCCTATCATTGGGAACAAGCCTTCATGTTAAGTGGAGGTGAAGCCCTACATTTACATGCAGCGATCATCTCCACAATCGCTCGTCTTCATACATCTGCATAATTTACGTGCCTGCAATAACTTATCATTTCACCCGATGAACAAGCGTTTCGCTAATTCATCGGGTGATCGGCTGCATCGTTACACTGGCAGATTGTCGGGAACGAGCATTCGCAGGAACATTCGTTCCCTATTATCTTCCCATGTAAATCCACCTTTAGATGTCCACGTTTGGCACAGTGACTACCTCAGGCCCTTAGCATACTATTATGTAGGCACAGGAGTCATTGTGGGGAATGGGCGTTTGGTGATCTGAGGTACTGCTCAGAGGTTGGTTACCTTTGAGGGATGAACTGTATGGTGAGGACAGTGTTGCCTGGTGTGTAGGACATCAGAACCTCCCACCATGTTTTCACCGGTGTCTTTATTTCCTGCAGTCTGCCACGTTATCAAGCAAGGCCGCTGTACTCTGGTTACCACGCTGCAGATGTTTAAAATCCTGGCCCTGAATGCGCTCATCCTGGCCTATGGGCAGAGCGTCTTGTATCTGGAGGGGGTAAAGTTTAGTGATTTCCAAGCTACATTACAAGGGCTGCTTCTGGCCGGCTGCTTCCTCTTCATCTCCCGATCTAAGGTGGGTTTCCTGATCTGTAAGCACGGCACCACTAGAGATGTCAACGTTTCTTTCTCCGTGTTTGACTCTCTTCCTCCATTTCTCAGCCTCTCAAATACCTCTCCAGTGAGCGTCCTTTGCCTAACATCTTCAACTTGTACACCATCCTGACGGTGCTTCTGCAGTTCTTTGTCCATTTTGGCAGTCTTATCTATTTATACCGAGAGGCACTCGATAGAACTGAACCCAGGTAAGATGCAGACCTCAAAACCTCTCACTGACTTGTTAGGAGCTTAAAGGGATTGTGCAGCAGGTATTGATCAGATATTGATGACCTATCCTCATGATAGGTCATCAATAAGTACTGCCTATATAACCAATAAAGGGATTGTGCAGCAGGTACATGACCCCCACCGATCAGATATTGATGACCTATCCTCATGATAGGTCATCAATAAGTACTGCCTATATAACCAATAAAGGGATTGTGCAGCAGGTAACATAGCAACATAGTTTATAAGGCCGAAATAAGACATCTGTCCATCCAGGTCGGCCTGTTTTCCTACAAGTCGATCCAGAGGAAGGCAAAAAACCCCTGTGAGGTAGAAGCCAGTTTTCCCCACTTTAGGGAAAAAAATTCCTTCCCGACTCCAATCAGGCATCAGAATAACTCCCTGGATCAACAACCCCTCTCTAGTAACTATAACCTATAATATTATTACCCTCCAGAAATACATCCAGGCCCCTTTTGAACTCTTTTAGTGAACTTACCATCACCACCTCCTCAGGCAGAGAGTTCCATAGTCTCACTGCTCTTACCGTAAAGAATCCTCTTCTATGTTTATGTACAAACCTTCTTTCCTCCAGACGCAGAGGACGTCCCCTCATCACAGTCACAGTCCTGGGGATAAATAGATGATGGGAGAGATCTCTGTACTGACCTCTGATATATTTATACATAGTTATTACATCTCCCCTCAGTCGTCTTTTTTCTAAAGTGAATAACCCTAATTTTGATAATCTTTCTGGGTACATATTGATGACCCCCACCGATCAGATATTGATGACTTATCCTTAGGATAGGTGATCAGTAAATACTGGCTGCATAACCAATTAAAGGGGTTGACCCATAGATGCCATTTATTGCATATCCACAAGTCCTACAGTTCTCTGTTTGATTGAAACACTAGTGTGAACACAGCTCCATTCACTTCTAGACATAGCCAAGTGATTCTGGGTAGTCCCATAGACAGTTAATAGAGAGTACAATGGAGCCGTGATCATATGAAGACTGACCGTGTCATAGATCACCATGACGCAGTCAGTTCGGGTCAAGGGAGCCATGGTTGGTTCAGGAGATGCAGCCGACACATGGACCATGTTCCCCGGAGCAAGCCCACTTGGGTGCATCCACCCTAAATGTATCTGGAAGACAGATGCATTTAGAAGAAACCCTCAACTGTAACAAAATATCAGGTCTGCACAGGTTTTCAGCCACTTAAGGGCTCATGCACACAGCCACATGTATTTTGTGATCCGCAAAAATAACGTATGACCTCTGTATTGCATCCGTTGTTTTGTGGATCAGTTGTAACAATGCCTGTCCTTGTCCGAAGCGGACGTACGGAAACAGAATGCACACAGAGTCATTTCCATTTTAGACCCATTGAAGTGAATGGTTCCACATATGGACCTGTAAATAAATGGGTGGAATACGTTTGTGTGCATGAGCCCTGACTGCAAGGAAAGATGTGCAAAATTCATCAGTAAGTTATAGGATTTGTCATGGAACTGTCCCTTGTGCGCCAGTAAGTGTGACTGCAGCTCTCTGCGTTCCTAAGACCTCCTCATGACATCACCTCGCTCTACTGTGATGTCATCATTTAGCTTGGCTTTTATAAGGGGTTTCTGTTGATGTACATTTATGACTAGACAGCAGACCCTCAGTTGTCCAGTGCTAGTGTCTGCTTTATTGTAATCTTGTAGGTTTGACTTTCTGCTGTTATTCAGTAGTCCAGAAATCCCATCCCCGTAATCCATAATGTGCAGGAATAGTAGCATGGTGCTGATTCTGGAAAGAAGCAGCCATGTTTTACTAGTCCCTTGCAACCCCCTTAAAGAAGAACTCCCGCAAAAATTTTTATTCCATGTCCTGCTAGAAATGTACATGATGTAATCTGTAGTGAATGTCATTTTCTTACCAGTAGCTGAATTTTTGAGTTATATTATCCTGAAGTTTCTTATCTGTGTCATGTGACTAGGAATTAGACCCATCAACTCACACAGCATCTTATGTGTGGACAGGAAGTCTAATTCTCTATGCATTCCTATGGGAGCCTCACTTTCAGTCTCATAGGAATGTATAGAGCAGTGACTGGCTTCCTGTCCTGGGTCAGTTGGAGGTCAGGGAGTTGGTCACATGACCCGGCTACAATAAGAAGAGAGTAGAAACTCTCAGTTACAGCCTCTGATAAGAAAATGACATTCACTACAGATTATATCATGCACCTTTCTAACAGGTCATAAAAGAATGAAAAATTTTGCGGGAGTTCTTCTTACATCATCATCATTATTCAGTGATTGAGGGTCCGGGTCATAATTTTTTGGGCTTCATGTGCGTTTTTCAGGCTGAATGTCTTGTAGTGGAAGGTAATCTTCTTTTCTTTGCTTCTATGTCTGGGATATTTGATAATCCAGCACCTATGAGGTCCCAGTGACAGATGACAAGGACTTGTATGAAGGCGTTCTTGAGGAGCTTTGTGATATGTGATCAGTGTTTAATTTTTGGACATCTCTCATTCAGGAAGGAAGAGTTTGTGGACCTGTATAAGGAGTTTGAGCCGAGCCTGGTGAACAGCACGGTGTACATAATGTCCATGGCCATGCAGATGGCCACATTTGCCATCAATTATAAGGTATGTGAGATCGGCACCTGCCCGGAAGTCCTGATAGATGGGACCCCTCTCAGTGACGTCTATACAACAAGCCCTCTATGTGTTGTAGATGACCAATGAACGAGTATATTATTCATTTATTTAGTTCCCCCCATACTTCATATCAGAGATACTTGGGCCATGTATAATGAATAGGACTTTGTCATAATGTAGTCACATGGTGACAAATCTGCATATGTGCTCGCTAAAGCCTCACTGTGCAACACTTGTAGGCCAGAGGATTGTGCATGCTGGATTTCAACCCTTCTTTTAGATGCCACTATACCCTTGAGATGGTCACGTGTGTCCAGCAGCTTTGGCTGACATTGATCTAACACGTATGGCCACCATTCATGTCCATGCCTGGCTCTGGACTCTCCAATCCCAAAGAACCTGCTGCCTCTTAGCAGGAAGCAATTTTGAGATGGTAAATGCCTCCATCTGCTGGCACGTAGAGGGAATACACCAGAAGTAGCTGGCAGGGCGAGGGTTCACACAACGAGTGTTCTCCTACCAGTTTCTGTGTGTAAAAATCACTGAATAAACTCATTTTCACTTCTTTTTTTTTTTTTTTTTTTTAGGGTCATCCTTTCATGGAAAGCCTAAGCGAAAACAAGCCGTTGCTGTGGAGCATTGTGCTGTCCGGGTTGGCTATTGTCTGCCTCCTGTCCGGTACATCTCCGGAGTTCAATGATCAGTTTGGCCTGGTGGACATCCCCATGGAGGTAACCACCTGCAATGTGATTTGCTGTCTGTGTCGTACATAGTTATTCATAATGCGGCTATGCTATGCCGATGGAACAATCCTTACCAGAACCTGTATTATATTCTGCTGTCTGTGACTGGGATCTTCATCCAGTAACTTCTACTGCTGCTGTCCTGAAGTGACTATAGCTAATATTGGTTACACCCCAGATATTAGTGACACTCACTTTGGATGTGGCTGTGCAAACCCGGCGTGATGTTGGTCATTATTCTGTTTTTCCGCCTATTAACAAGCAATGTGTGGCTATTATATGCAATTTACAAAAATGGATCTGGTCTGTTTTCATAATGTAAGATGCTCCTAGGTTTTAGCAGAGGAAAATAAGAAAAATGACCCTCCAATCTTTAGCATACCTCAGATCAGACCCCCAATCTTCAGCATACCTCAGATCAGACCCCCAATCTTCAGCATACCTCAGATCAGACCCCCAATCTTCAGCATACCTCAGATCAGACCCCCAATCTTCAGCATACCTCAGATCAGACCCCCAATCTTCAGCATACCTCAGATCAGACCCCCAATCTTCAGCATACCTCAGATCAGACCCCCAATCTTCAGCATACCTCAGATCAGACCCCCAATCTTCAGCATACCTCAGATCAGACTCCCAATCTTCAGCATACTTCATATGAGACCCCCAATCTTCATGAGACCTCAGATCAGACCCCCAATCTTCAGCATACTTCATATGAGACCCCCAAGTCTTCAGCATACCTCAGATCAAACCCCCAATCTTCAGCATACCTCAGATCAGACCCCCAATCTTCAGCATACCTCAGATCAGACCCCCCAATCTTCAGCATACCTCAGATCAGACCCCCAATCTTCATGAGACCTCAGATCAGACCCCCAATCTTCATGAGACCTCAGATCAGACCCCAATCTTCATGAGACCTCAGATCAGACCCCAATCTCATGAGACCTCAGATCAGACCCCCAATCTTCATGAGACCTCAGATCAGACCCCAATCTTCATGAGACCTCAGATCAGACCCCAATCTTCATGAGACCTCAGATCAGACCCCCAATCTTCATGAGACCTCAGATCAGACCCCCAATCTTCATGAGACCTCAGATCAGACCCCCAATCTTCATGAGACCTCAGATCAGACCCCCCAATCTTCATGAGACCTCAGATCAGATCCCCAATTGTCAGCGTACCTCAGATCAGACCCCCCCAATCGTCAGCGTACCTCAGATCAGACCCCCCCCAATCGTCAGCGTACCTCAGATCAGACCCCCCCCCAATCGTCAGCGTACCTCAGATCAGACCCCCCCAAATCGTCAGCGTACCTCAGATCAGACCCCCCAATCGTCAGCGTACCTCAGATCAGACCCCCCAATCGTCAGCGTACCTCAGATCAGACCCCCAATCGTCAGCGTACCTCAGATCAGACCCCCCAATCGTCAGCGTACCTCAGATCAGACCCCCCAATCGTCAGCGTACCTCAGATCAGACCCCCAATCGTCAGCGTACCTCAGATCAGACCCCCAATTCGTCAGCGTACCTCAGATCAGACCCCCCCAATCGTCAGCGTTACCTCAGATCAGACCCCCCAATCGTCAGCGTACCTCAGATCAGACCCCCCAATCGTCAGCGTACCTCAGATCAGACCCCCCCAATCGTCAGCGTACCTCAGATCAGACCCCCCAATCGTCAGCGGTACCTCAGATCAGACCCCCCAATCGTCAGCGTACCTCAGATCAGACCCCCCAATCGTCAGCGTACCTCAGATCAGACCCCCCAATCGTCAGCGTACCTCAGATCAGACCCCCCAATCGTCAGCGTACCTCAGATCAGACCCCCAATTGTCAGCGTACCTCAGATCAGACCCCATCACTACCAGATCAACCCCAATTGTCAGCGTACCTCAGATCAGACCCCCCCAATCGTCAGCGTACCTCAGATCAGACCCCCAATCGTCAGCGTACCTCAGATCAGACCCCCAATCGTCAGCGTACCTCAGATCAGACCCCCCAATCGTCAGCGTACCTCAGATCAGACCCCCCTAATCGTCAGCGTACCTCAGATCATACCCCCTAATCGTCAGCGTACCTCAGATCAGACCCCCCTCTCCCCATCAGATCTGCATGTGCACTGATAGTACAGAGGTCACATGGCTTGGGTAAAATGAATGGGAAGTGCACCACCCAAGCGAGGCCACCGCTCCATTCACTTTTATCGGGCTCCCATAAAAATAAATGGAGGGCAGCCGCAAATGCACGGTGCGCCCTCCATTACTTTGTGGACTCCGATCTAAGTATAGGTGCAGGTCTCAGAGGTAGGACTCGCACCTTATAGACATTGGGGGTATAACCTAGCGATATGCCCCAAATGTCCAAGATGGGACAAGCCCTTTAGGGTAAACCCATTAGATGATTTCTGCTGCTCTTTCTGATGTGCCAGAGCGAGAGAAGCCAAGCTCTGTGGATATCCAGGTTTACAGTGTATGGAGCAAGCTTTCTGGGTAAAAAGCAGAGTAAATCCTGACAGGACTCCTTCGAGGTTCAGTAAGAGTCCTGGTAACCCTGCACACACAGTGTGGTCAGCACCTCTCCTTGTATCAGTGTGTGTATACAGAAGGCCTGGGTGGTCTTGGAGATTTAGGGGCCATGCAAGGAGGGGTTGCTTGCCACTGTCAGTGGATCTGCACTTATATGCAGGGAGTGTGGCCAAGAGGGGCCATATTGGTGGCCATGGTTTTAGGGTGGCCTGATTGTGAACTCAGTGCTGATGTGAGCACGTCAGTGGGACCTCTGTGGGGACTTGCAGGGGGTGCAGGGCTTGGTATTCAGATGGCATGATCTTCTGTTTTGCCGCTGGGCTTGTGCTTCTCTCAATATCTTCCTTTACTTTGTAGGAATGTAGATCTTATAGGCTTTTTTTTTATTATTTCTTGCAGTTCAAGCTGGTTATTGCCGCAGTTCTGGCTGTGGATTTCTGCCTGGCCGGGTTGGTGGACCGAATCCTCCAGTATTTCTTGGGGAGCTGTAAACTCAAAGTGCCTTCATGAACTCAGACAGCAAGGAGTTAACACTGCACACAACATGGCTCCATCTCTAGGTCAGTCTTCATTTCCCAAAGCACCGACGGCCCCTCGACAAGAGGAATTTCTGGATAATTGTGTTCTGTGACAAGATGAAGAAAACTCAACACTTGAAGACGTCACCACATGCTCGGGACATGACAAACTGATCTTTTTTTTTTTTTTTTTCTACTCAAAATCGCTTTTGGAAAGCGCAAACGATTTGTAAAATAAACATCGTTGATGAATTTTACCAGGTTTCTCTTTTGGATCAATCACTCATGCTGCTGAATTTCCATTCTCCACCTTAAATGCTGAATTTAATACATAGGGGAAGCCGGTGGCTGGACACTGGTGGGGTCTCTTTATAGGGTATTTATTATACATAGTATTTCTCTTCTCGGCAAACTAAGACTTCTCATACAACCACTCAAATTAGGTGCTGAGCCCATGGCAGATACCGCTGACCAACTGCAGCAATGGCTAGGATCGGAGATGATTCTGATCATGGCATCTAAGGGATTTGACAGAGGCATTGTCAACTCAATTGCCCACAAACCCCATACTAGAACTAAAACAATTTAAAAAATGTTTAAAATAAAAAATATATATTTTTTCCCATTAAAGTGGCATTCCATATTGATGAACTATCCTCAGAATGAAATTTTGAGTGAGTGGGATCTTCTGTACCAACACATCCCTACCTCCACTGCACCTTATACTGTGGGGGAAAAAGTATTTAGTCAGCCACCAATTGTGCAAGTTCTCCCACTTAAAAAGATGAGGTCGGCCTGTAATTGACATCATAGGTAGACCTCAACTATGAGAGACAAAATGAGAAAACAAATCCAGAAAATCACATTGTCTGATTTGTAAAGAATTTATTTGCTAATTATGGTGGAAAATAAGTATTTGGTCAATAAGAAAAGTTCATCTCAATACTTTGTTATATATCCTTTGTTGGCAATGACAGAGATCAAACATTTTCTGTAAGTCTTCACAAGGTTGGCACACACTGTTGCTGGTATGTTGGCCCATTCCTCCATGTAGATCTCCTCTAGAGCGGTGATGTTTTGGGGCTGTCGCTGGGCAACACGGACTTTCAACTCCCTCCAAAGGTTTTCTATGTGGTTGAGATCTGGAGACTGGCTAGGCCACTCCAGGACCTTGAAATGCTTCTTACGAAGCCACTCCTTCGTTTCCCTGGCGGTGTGCTTGGGTTCATTGTCATGCAGCCACGTTTCATCTTCAATGCCCTTGCTGATGGCACGATACATGGCCCCATTCATTCTTTCATGTACACGGATCAGTCGTCCTGGACCCTTTGCAGAGACACAGCCCCAAAGCATGATGTTGCCCCCCCCCCCCATGCTTCACAGTAGGTACGGTGTTCTTTGGATGCAACTCAACATTCACTCTCCTCCAAACACGAGTTGTGTTTCTACCAAACAGTTTTACTTTGGTTTCATCTGACCATATGACATTCTCCCAATACTCTTCTGGAACATCCAGGTGCTCTCTAGCGAACTTCAGACAGGCCCGGATATGTACTGGCTTAAGCAGGGGGACACGTCTGGCACTGCAGGATCTGACTCCCTGGCGGCGTAGTGTTACTGACGGTAGCCTTTGTTATGTTGGTCCCAGCTTTCTGCAGGTCATTCACTAGGTCCCCCCGTGTGGTTCTGGGATTTTTGCTCACAGTTCTTGTGATCATTTTGACCCCACGGGGTGAGATGTTGCGTGGAGCCCCTGATCGAGGGAGATTATCAGTGGTCTTGTATGTCTTCCATTTTCTAATTATTGCTCCCACAGTTGATTTCTTCACACCAAGCTGCTTGCCTATTGCAGATTCAGTCTTCCCAGCCTGGTGCAGGTCTATAATTTTGTTTCTGGTGTCCTTCGACAGCTCTTTGGTCTTCACCATAGTGGAGTTTGGAGTGTGACTGTTTGAGGTTGTGGACAGGTGTCTTTTATACTGATAACAAGTTCAAACAGGAGCCATTACTACAGGTAATGAGTGGAGGACAGAGGAGCCTCTTAAAGAAGAAGTTACAGGTCTATGAGAGCCAGACATCTTACTTGTTTGTAGGTGACCAAATACTTATTTTCCACCATAATTTGCAAATAAATTCTTTAAAAATCAGGCAATGTGATTTTCTGGATTTGTTTTCTCATTTTGTCTCTCATAGTTGAGGTCTACCTATGATGTCAATTACAGGCCTCTCATCTTTTTAAGTGGGAGAACTTGCACAATTGGTGGCTGACTACTTTCTTCCCCCACTGTATCAGGGATGCTCAACCTGCGGCCCTCCAGCTGTTGCAAAACTACAACTCCCAGCATGACTGGACAGCCTACAGCTATCAAACTACAGCAGGGCATGGTGGGAGTTATAGTTTTACAACAGCTGGAGGGCCGCAATTTGAGCATCCCTGCCTCATATCATAAGGAGTACACATCCTAATATTAAAAATATCCATAGACTAGGTCATCAATATCAGATCAGTGGGGGTCTGACTCCCCGCACCCCCACAGATCAGCTGTTTGAGGAGGCTATGCTGCTCCTGTATTGAAGCTCAGTCCCATTCTCTTCAATGGGACTGAACTGAACCCAAGCCATGTGACCAATGAACTGTCATCACAGGCCTAGAAAGAGGATACGGCACTCAGCAGAGCACCGTGGTCTCTTCAAACATCTGATTGTTGGGGGTGCTGCTAGATCCCCACCAATCAGATATTGATGAACTATCCTGAGGATAGGCCCTTAATATCAAAATCTTGGAAAACCCCTTTAAAAATGTATATATTTAGTATTACTTCATTCATAACATGTATAATAAGTAGGCTTGAGCGAATCAACCTTCACATTATACATCCGAAGTTGATTCGTTCAAATACCTCGATTTTTAATGCCGTTTCTGTACAGCATGAAAATTTATTGGCTCCGTGTGGAGCCAAAGTTCGTCTTGGCCGAAGTCACACAAAACTTCATTGAATCAGTTCTGTATTCCTATCTGAGTATTTAACAAGTATTTAAAATAGGAATCTGAAGTGGCTTTGGTACTCAGGTACCAGCCAGTCTCTAAGCCCACTTTGGATTGCTGTTTTTAATAGCTTTTAAATACGCTGATGTGAATACAGTAGGAATTCACAGAAGTCTTGCATGACTTCGGCTGAGACGAACTTCGGCTCCACGGAGCCAATAAATTTTAATGTATTGCAAAATCTAAGTATCTCAACGAATCAACTTTGGATCTACGATCTGACGGTCAATTCGCTCAAGCCTAATAACTTGTTTAAAATGTTTGTATCATGCTGTGAATACCATAAAATAAAATGCAATAATCCCTCCAGTCACTGGCCGCCATGGTGATCTGACTTTACCGTGGGGGGATTGATGAGAGAAGTAACCCATCCTGGCCCTTATTGTAATTAATTAATTTCCACGGACAACAGAAGTTTACTATTGATGTATCAGATGGGTGGGAGTCTGGCTCTCACGACCCCCGCTGCTGTGTGGTGGAATCTTGCCTCGGAACACCATTGCGCCATACACGTGGTAGTGGCCGTGCCTGGTTACTACAACGCTGCTCCCATTCACTTGTTCCTGGTATAGCAGTTCCATTCATGTGGGAATCTTCAGTCCTGTTCCTTACAGTGTAGAGCTGATCAAGGTCTTATAAGGATCTGAGCTATAACCAGATTAAGGCTAGGGGTACACGGCGACAGTGGTCGTGGCCAAGGTCGCTAAGTAGCGGAGATCCCATAGAATGAATGGGCTCGCAGTCGCAAGAAATCTAACAGGGCTGGACTTTTTTGCGACTGTGGCCGGGATCCCATTCATTCTAGGGGATCCCCAGTGTCGCCCTAGCCTAATTCATGATCTGTCACGACTCCCGCAGCTCATGTGTTAGCGCTGCTTACTGGATTGTGTACACAGCGCATATTGATTGCCATTTTCAGTATCTATTCAATGCACTGTTGTTCCCTTTTTCAGAGCAGACCTTTGTTAGCTTTATCAGAGTTTCTGATGAGCCCCAGATAATGAAGTTTGTTTTATATGCAAATGAGGCTCAAATTAGTTCAGTAAAAAGGACAATTAGCACTGAATGTTATGTTGATGGCCATTTACAAACTAATAACGTCACTAATATAGGTTTTTTTGTCATCATGGGGGCAGGTTAGGCTCCTTTCAAACTAGCGCTACAGTTTTGTCCCCATTCATTGTCAATGGGGACAAAACTGAACTGAAGACAACGGTATGCTCCTAGAAGCATTCCGTTCCGTCTTCAGACCGGAGAACAAACCGCAGCATGCTGCGGTTTTCTCTCTGGTCCAGGCATCCGCACCAAGACGGATCCGTCATGACCCCCAATGAAAGTCAATGGGGACGGATCCGTTTGGTGTGACACAATGGTAAACGGATCCATCCTCCATTGACTTTTAATGGAGTTCATGACGGATCCGTCACCTGCACACATACATACATACATACACATATACAGACATATACATAAACATACACAGACATATACACATACATACTTACATGCTCCCGGCAGGTCTCCAGAGCACAGGAGGAACAAGACGGCGCGCACAGATGACGATTCCACCAGGCGCCCAGCAGAGGGCGCTGTGGGGAATCGTCATCTGTGCGCGCCGTCCTACTCCTCTATGGTGACCTGCCGGGAGTATGTAAGTGTGTATTTGTCTGTGTGTATGTATGTACTGTGTGACGTGTGGGGCCGGAGCGCAGTTCTGGCTCCACACATGTCCCTGCGGCAGTCCGTATCCGGCAGCACCCCTCACCTGCCGGATCCAGGCTGCCGGTAGTGTGAAAGTAGCCTTAGGCCCATCGCGGTTCCCAATGCTATCTTTTTACACAATGACTAGACACAAGCTTGTAAAGTGAACACAGGCTCTGTCATGAAGTTGTTACCACTGACACAGCCTGAAATCTGCATTTTGCATGATGTTTAATAAACTCATTATAGAGGACATGTTACATATACAGAAGAGAATAGTAAGTAAGAAATAATGCAATACCTAGTGCTGCCAACAGAGGTCAGGCATTCTGTTTAATGCAAAAGTGTCATCTGCAAGTGTGGGAAATGAAATCATTTGGAACAGAAATGTGTTCTTTACTAGTAAAAGCACCTTTTTTTTATGCAGCCCAATCTCTCCCCACATAAAACTGTTATCATTGCTGTAATCCTATTCCCTGTATCACTTTTTTTGTTTAAAAATGGAAGTCGCCCAACGTGGGGCTCGAACCCACGACCCTGAGATTAAGAGTCTCATGCTCTACCGACTGAGCTAGCCGGGCATCTGTAGTTTTAACACTTAAGATGCCTTGTGGTTTTGAGATGTTTCCATAAATTTTCCACTTGAAAATCCATAACTTTTTACTTATTCAAGCTTTTATTGAATCCACAGAATCAGTACAAGAATAAAAAAAGAACTCTACATAATAGACATAATACAACCCACAATCCGCTTATTGCAAGGAAAGACATAAGTAAGTGTGCAGACGGAAGCAATATTTTTGCAGAGTACAAAAGCAAGAAATGTGTTACACTGATTGATCAGAGATAATAGGCATTGAAAAGCTTTTTCCTAAAGAACAGAGGAGGGGAGAAGGAGAGGAGAAAGGGTGCCGGTAGGGAGGGTAATCAAGGGTTAGGGAGAACAGGGAAAGAGAAAAACAGGGATAAACAATATCAGTCACTTCATACAAAACCATAAATATGCAAGACATAACACCCTAAGATGATGGTAGTGCACACTGTTATGGCTCCAAAGAGGTGTCTAGTTTGGCGTGGCCCATCCCCGCTCCGACCGTGACAATGGAAATCAACGCCCCCGAGAAGAGGCCCCACACACCTCCAGTCCCGCCAAAGATCTCACCACCTCCCCGATCCCCACCATGTTTAGAACATCTTCCTCAAATGTAAGATAAGTGTTCCGGAGTGGACAAAAAATCTAACTAGGGTCTCCAGGTGATAATATATTTGTCAGAAGTAGCGTGTAAATCTGCAGTCATTTCTTCCATAGTGTGCAAATGAGAAATGTCCTGGAACCATTCCGTAGCAGGGGGGGGGGGCGAACACTCTTCCACAGGCGAGGAATCACAGTTTTGGCTGCTAGAATCAGAAACCTTATGAGATCTCTCGTATGATGCCATATAGCACCCGGGAGCATACATAATAATATCTGAGCAGGATTATTCTCTACCGCAATCCCTGTGATTTTATGGATGAGCGGAAGCACCTTACTCCAAAATGGCTGAATTTTCGAACATCTCCACCATATATGGCTCATAGTCCCCTCTTCCATCTGACACCGGTCAGACACAGTTGGGTAGAAGCGATGTAGTACGGAAGGTACCCTATACCACTTGGCAAGGATCTTATAGTTAGTTTCTTGTGCTTTACATGAGATTGATACCTTATGACACAGAAGGAACGCCTTATTCCATTCTGCAGATGTGAAGGACTGATCAAGCTCCCTTTCCCATCCCGATACAAAAGCCGGAGGCTGAGGAGCCCGAGAAGTCAGCGCCAAGCCATAGATGGTGGAGATGGGCCGTGCAGGGGCTTCTTTAAAGACATATAATTCCTCAAACAGAATCAAGGTTCTGTGTAAGGCAAGTGGTGTTTTATTAGATGTATAAAAAGCTCTTAGTTGTTGGTACTCAAAGAGCATTTTAGGAGAACGACTCTGTTCCGGCACGAGACTCTCATAAAGCTTCAGGGAGGAGCTGCTCAGAACCCCCTGAAGCGGTGCCGGTTCCGATCTTAGAAATGTCAGAAATGACGGGGAGGATAACGCTGGGGGAAACCCATAGTTGCCCAGTAGGGGGATTAAAGGACCATCCCTGGTAAATAAAAGAAAGGAGGAAAGGTAGGCATTACATGTCTGCAGTATGTGTTTGACTGTGAATGGAAGAGTGCTGAGACAAGAATGGTTCCAGGTCTGTGTACGCATCCACGGGACAGCAGTCAGGGGGATAGAGGAAAAGGAGCGTTTGAAAATCCATAACTTTTTGATTTTTAGCTGTATGAGAGCTTCAGTTTTTGTGGGACACTATTTTGGGCTAAGTGTAATGTATAATATATCTTTTCATAATTTGGGGGGGGGGGTTAATGTTATTCTGTGGGTCAGTATTATATCTGTGATTCCAAATTTATCACTTTTTACCTTTTTCTACAGTCATGGCCAAAAGTTTTGAGAATGATACAAATATTAATTTTTACAAAGTCTACTTCTTCAGTTTTTATTATGGTAATTTGCATATACTCCAGAATGTTATAAAGAATGATCAGCTTAACAGCAATTACTTGCAAAGTCAATATTTGCCTAGAAAATGAACTTTATCCCCCAAAACACATTTCAACATCATTGCAGCCCTGCCTTAAAAGGATCAGCTAACATCGTTTCAGTGATTGCTCCATTAGCACAGGTGTGGGTGTTGATGAGGACAGGGCTGGAGATCAATCTGTCATGATTAAGTAAGAATGACACCACTGGACACTTTAAAAGGAGACTGGTGCTTGGCATCATTGTTTCTCTTCTGTTAACCATGGTTATCTCTAAAGAAACACGTGCAGTCATCATTGCACTGCACAAAAATGGCCTAACAGGGAAGAGTATCGCAGCTAGAAAGATTGCACCTCAGTCAACAATCTATCGCATCATCAAGAACTTCAAGGAGAGAGTTTCCATTGTTGCCAAAAAGGCTCCAGGGCGCCCAAGAAAGACCAGTAAGCGCCAGGACCATCTCTTAAAAGTGTTTCAGCTGCGGGATCGGGCTACCAGCAGTGCAGAGCTTGCTCAGGAATGGCAGCAGGCAGGTGTGAGTGCATCTGCACACACTGTGAGGCAGAGACTCTTGGAGCAAGGCCTGGTCTCAAGGAGGGCAGCAAAGAAGCCACTTCTCTCCAGAAAAAACATCAGGGACAGACTGATATTCTGCAAAAGGTACAGGGAGTGGACTGCTGAGGACGGGGGTAAAGTCATTTTCTCTGATGAATCCCCTTTTCGATTGTTTGGGACATCTGGAAAACAGCTTATTCGGAGAAGACGAGGTGAGCGCTACCACCAGTCTTGTCTCATGCCAACTGTAAAGCATACGGAAACCATTCATGTGTGGGGTTGCTTCTCAGCCAAGGGAATCGGCTCTCTCACAGTCTTGCCTAAAAACACAGCCATGAATAAAGAATGGTACCAGAATGTCCTCCGAGAGCAACTTCTCCCAACCGTCCAAGAGCAGTTTGGCGATCAACAATGCCTTTTCCAGCATGATGGAGCACCTTGCCATAAAGCAAAGGTGATAACTAAATGGCTCAGGGAACAAAACATAGAGATTTTGGGTCCATGGCCTGGAAACTCCCCAGATCTTAATCCCATTGAGAACTTGGGTCAATCATCAAGAGACGGGTGGACAAACAAAAACCTACAAATTCTGACAAAATGCAAGCATTGATTGTGCAAGAATGGACTGCTATCAGTCAGGATTTGGTCCAGAAGTTGATTGAGAGCATGCCAGGGAGAATTGCAGAGGTCCTGAAGAAGAAGGGTCAACACTGCAAATATTGACTTGCTGCATTAACTCATTCTAACTGTCAATATAAGCTTTTGTTACTCATAATATGATTGCAATTATATTTCTGTATGTGATCAAAACATCTGACAAACACACATAAAAAACCAGAGGGCAGCAGATCATGTGAAAATATAATATTTGTGTCATTCTCAAAACTTTTGGCCATGACTGTACTTTTGCCCAATAAAAATTTAATTTTTGCCAATAAATTCTGCAACGCATAACATTTTTATTTTTCTATCAACAGAGCTGTATAATTGCTTGGGTTTTTTTGTAGGATGAGTTGTAGTTTTCCTTGTTTCCATTTTTGGGAATATTTTTTTTGTGCTTTTTCTTTGCATTTTTTATGATATCCTCAGTACGGATAAGTAATGTGACCTTTTATTGTAGGGTTAATTGTTCCTCAAATTAGTTTGAAATAATTCCAGTTCCCTAGAAGGAAAAACTAACTTTGAATGTTGGCGGCCATCTAAAAAAAAATATCACTAATATAAGTTTCTGTGTTGTCAGTGGGGGCAGGTTTGGCCCATAGCGAATCCTATTAAACAGGTTTTATCATGCATTTTTGTGTATGGTTTAATAATGCACAAATATTATAGACCACATGTCACGTATACAGCCGTGTACAGAAAATACAAAAATCCTAAACAAGCATCCAGCATGGGGCTCAAACCCCTGAGGTTTTTTTGTTTTTTTTATTGCTGACAAATGAGCTAGCCTGGCTAATGCAGTACCTAGTTCTGCCGACAGAGGCCTGTCTTTCTGGTCAATGCAATAGAGATGTCATCTGCAAGTGTGGGAAATAAAACCAGTTGGAACACAAATGTGTTTTTGCCAGTAGAACACCCCATAACAAAAAACAAAAAAAAACGTTATAATTGCTGTAATCCTATTTTACCATCGTCATCCTATAGAAGGAAAAAAACGGCGCGCACAGATGACGATTCCACCAGGCGCCCAGCAGAGGGCGCTGTGGGCAATTGTCATCTGTGCGCGCCGTCCTGCTCCTCTGGCGCTCTGGAGACCTGCCGGGAGCATGTAAGTGTGTATTTGTCTGTGTATGTGTGTCTGTGTGTACTGTGTGACATGTGTGGGGCCGGAGCGCGGTTCCGGCTCCACACATGTCCCTGCGGCAGTCCGGATCCGGCAGCACCCTTCACCTGCCAGATCCGGGCTGCCACTACTGTGAAAGTAGCCTTAGGCCCATCGCGGTTCCCAATGCTATCTTTTTACACAATGACTAGACACAAGCTTGTAAAGTGAATACAGGCTCTGTCATGAAGGTGTTACCACTGACACAGCCTGAAATCTGCATTTTGCATGATTTTTAATAAACACATTATAGAGAACATGTTCCATTTACAGAAGAGAATAGTAAGTAAGAAATAATGCAATACCTAGTGCTGCTAACAGAGGTCAGGCATTCTGTTCAGTGCAAAAGAGGTGTCATCTGCAAGTGTGGGAAATGAAATCAGTTGGAATAGAAATGTGTTATTTACTAGTAAAAGCATCTTTTTTATGCAGCCCAATCTCCCCCCACAAAGAAATAAAAAAAACCTGTTATCATTGCTGTAATCCTATTCCTTGTATCATTTTTTTTGTTTAAAAATGGAAGTCGCCCAACGTGGGGCTCGAACCCACGACCCTGAGATTAAGAGTCTCATGCTCTACCGACTGAGCTAGCCGGGCATCTGTAGTTTTAACACTTAAGATGCCTTGTGGTTTTGAGATGTTTCCATAAATTCTCCACTTGAAAATCCATAACTTTTTGATTTTTTTGTTGTATGAGAGCTTAAATTTTTGTGGGACACTATTTTGGACTAAGTGTAATGTATAATATATCTTTTCATAATTTGAGGGGGGGGGTTAATGTTATTCTGTGGGTCAGTATTATATCTGTGATTCCAAATTTATCACTTTTTACCTTTTTCTACTTTTGCCCAATAAAAATTAAATTTTTGCAAATAAATTCTGCAACACATAACATTTTTATTTTTCTATCAACAGAGCTATATAATTGCTTGGGTTTTTTTGTAGGATGAGTTGTAGTTTTCCTTGTTTCCATTTTTGGGAATATTTTTTTTGTGCTTTTTCTTAGCATTTTTTATGATATCCTCAGTACAAATAAGTAATGTGACCTTTTATTGTAGGGTTAATTGTTCCTCAAATTAGTTTGAAATAATTCCAGTTACCTAGAAGGAAAAACTAACTTTGAATGTTGGCGGCCATTTAAAAAAAAATATCACTAATATAAGTTTCTGTGTTGTCAGTGGGGGCAGGTTTGGCCCATAGCGAATTCTATTAAACAGGTTTTATCATGCATTTTGTGTATGGCTTAATAATGCACAAATATTATAGACCACATGTCACGTATACAGCCCTGTACAGAAAATACAAAAATCCTAAACGAGCATCCAACATGGGGCTCAAACCCCTGAGGTTTTTTTGTTTTTTTTATTGCTGACAAATGAGCTAGCCTGGCTAATGCAGTACCTAGTTCTGCCGACAGAGGCCTGGCTCAACAGAGCTGTATAATTGCTTGGGGTTTTTTTTGTAGGATCAGTTGTAGTTCTCCTTGTTTCCATTTTTGGGAATATTTTTTTGTGCTTGTTTTTTTTTGCATTTTTTTATGATATCCTCAGTAAGGATAAGTAATGTGACCTTTTCCTCTTCATCCTCCATGACGACATACGATGAGAGATGGCCCGCCTCCAACCAGGTAGGGACAGGAAGAATAAATTTGACCCTCCTCTGGCTCCTCCTCAGTGTCTTCCTGTCCCTTCCCGGTGGGAGAGGATCATATCTCATGGCACATGCCGTGGGGACCGCATTTGTGGGGCAGCAGAAGTGGTTATTTTATATAGGAATGCCCCCCACATGAGGAGAAAGGAGCCCTGAGCACTCCCTAGTTGGGATGTGTATCAAAGGCTTCCTAGATAGTTCTGGGGCCTTTCTCTTACCTCCACAGCAGCGCCAGAGTGGAGGTCCATGTGGGAAGCCAGACACTCAGTGAGTTCCTCCGGCGGTGTGAGCGCTCCCGGCCGCTACCCGAGACTTCCGGCTCTTGCGGTGACGTCACAGGAAGTCTCGTGCGTTCCACCTTGCGTTCCAGCGAGACTTCCGGGACTATGGGACGCATGGGGAGCGGAGGAACGCTATGTTTGGCGCGGAGATTAAGGCGGAAGTCGCCCTCTGATCTAACCTTTACAGGTAAGGGCTATTTAAGCAGTCCTGTGTATACTCCTGGCTGGCTAACATGTCTGACACTACGTCTGGCCTCATGGAGTCGTCAGTAGGACCGGTAACTGTAAGTCTCCCTATGGGAGCTCCTGGGGGAAACAGCTGTATGATGTATTAAGTATAATACCTCTCTCTCTCCCCCTTCCTTTTTGGTTTGTGTGCCAGAGTGAGAGGGAAGGCACTAAAAAAGAAAAAGCCAGCCCTAAGTTTAAAAGATGTGTTATATGCTCCGCAAAATTGCCCGAGTCCTATAACAAAAAACTGTTTAAAAAATGTACAGCAAATATGGCCAAGGACTTAGTTCCCTCTATTAGAGAGGAACTCAGAGATGTGATTAGGGAGGAGATGCGCTCTGCACTTGCAGAAGTTCCCGTCCCTTCTCCAGGTCCATCCGCTCCTAAACAGTGACCATAATATAATAACCTTTCAATTGTCATTCAAAAGAGCGTTTCTTCAGGGAGGAACAAAAATACCAAACTTCAAAAAAGCAAAACTTAGCCAACTAAGAGAGGCCATAAGCCTAACTAACTGGGACAAAGTCCTCAAAAATAAAAATACAGCCACAAAATGGGATATTTTTAAAAGCATCCTAATATCTAATTGTGAGAGGTACATACCATATAGGAATAAAATAATAAGAAACAAGAAAAAACCAATGTGGATAAATAGAACTGTAAAGAAAGCAATAAATGACAAAAAAAAGCATTTAAATCACTAAAACAGGAGGGGAGTGAGGAAGCATTGAAAAACTATAAGGAAAAAAATAGAATATGTAAAAGACACATAAAAATAGCCAAACTAGAGACCGAGAGATTAATCGCCAAAGAGAGTAAACTAACCCTAAAATGTTCTTCAATTATATAAATACTAAAAAGTATAAACCTGAAGGTGTGGGCCCCTTACAGAGGTAATGAGGGGGGGAGTAGCAGAGAGCGATGAGGAGAAAGCGAAGCTGCTAAATAACTTTTTCTCCACTGTATTCACTGAGGAAAATAAAATGTCAGATGAAATGCAGAGTATAAAAGTAAATTCCCCTTTAAAAGTGCCCTCTCTGACCCAGGAAGAGGTGCAGCAACGTCTTAAAATATTAAAATAGACAATCACCAGGACCGGATGGCATACACCCCCGTATCCTAAGAGAATTAAGTAATGTAATCGACAGACCCTTATTTCTGATATTTAAGGACTCTATACTGACGGGGAGTGTTCCACAGGATTGGCGCATAGCAAATGTGGTGCCAATATTCAAAAAGGGTCCAAAAACAGAGCCTGGAAACTATAGGCCGGTAAGTTTAACGTCTGTTGTGGGTAAACTGTTTGAAGGTTTTCTAAGAGATGCTATCTTGGGAAGTACCTCAATGAAAATAAGCAAATAACTCCATATCAGCATGGCTTCATGAGGGATCGGTCATGTCAAACCAATTTAATCAGTTTCTATGAGGAGGTAAGTTCTAGACTTGACCGCGGCGACTCAATGGATGTCGTATATTTGGACTTCTCCAAAGCGTTTGACACTGTACCACATAAAAGGTTAGTATACAAAATGAGAATGCTTGCCTGGGAGAAAATGTCTGTATGTGGGTAAGTAACTGGCTTAGTGATAGAAACAGAGGGTGGTTATTAACGGTACATACTCAGATTGGGTCACTGTCACTAGTGGGGTACCACAGGGGTCTGTATTGGGTCCTATTCTCTTCAATATATTTATTAATGATCTTGTAGAAGCTTGCACAGTAAAATATCAATTTTTGCAGATGACACTAAACTGTGTAAAGTAATTAAACACAGAAGAGGACAGTGCACTGCTACAGCAGGATCTGGATAGGACTGGAGGCTTGGGCAGAAAAAGTGACAAGATGAGGTTTAACACTGACAAATGTAAGGTTTGCATTATGGGAAGGAATAATGCAAGTCACCAGTACATACTAAATGGTAAAGCATTGGGTAACTCTGACATGAAAAGGACCTAGGAATTTTAGTGAACAGCAAACTAAGCTGCAGAAACCAGTGTCAGACAGCTGCTGCCAAGGCCAATAAGATAATGGGTTGCATCAAAAGAGGCATAGATGCCCGTGATGAGAACATAGTCCTGCCACTTTACAAATCACTAGTCAGACCAACATATGGAGTACTGGTGTACAGTTCTGGGCTCCTGTGAACAAGGCAGACATAGCAGAGCTGGAGAGGGTTCAGAGGAGGGCAACTAAAGTAATAACTGGAATGGTGGCTACAGTACCCAGAAAGATTATCAAAATTAGGCTTATTCACTTAGAAAAAAGACGACTGAGGGGAGATCTAATAACTATGTATAAATATATCAGAGGTCAGTACAGAGATCTCTCCCATCATCTATTTATCCCGAGGACAGTGACCGTGACGAGGGGACATCCTCTGCGTCTGGAGGAAAGAAAGGTTTGTACATAAACATAGAAGAGGATTCTTACG
>ONZH01017622.1:0-210414 GCA_900303285.1 Rhinella marina
CAGGAGAGGAGGATGCTGATGTTGCAGAAGGTCACAGATGGAGAGCAACATGGAGGAAGCAGCAGCACAGAGTATTTCAGCAGAGTGGAATACTAATATTGTGGAAAGTCATGGTTCCCCAAGCAGCAGCAGCAAGTATTGGACTTTTTTGAGTGCATGTTGATTATACACAGGGGCGCAGAAGGTTTTTATTTTGTGAAGGTGAAATCAGAGCCTGTGTTGTATCTTAATCTAAGGACATTGTGGTGTGGGACCTAGAAATCCAATGTTACCTTATCGGTCACCCTCCTGGTGTGTCAGCTTACTGGATGCTGTCAGTGCTGGTGTGAATGTTGCCCTGTCCATGGTGCTGAAGAACTGATGAGCTCTCACTTCTTAAAGGGCCGGTCCAGTTCTATGTAAATAAACTATAATTATCATGGAATGAAAAGTTTAGTATTTTGCTAACTGACTATGCTTTTCAATTCCTCACCATTTATAGCACCTGTGCTTGCTGTTGTTGAATGGGAACGTTCATTATTTAGATCTAGAAGCGACATGACAACAGAGTTTGTGATGAGAGAGAAAGAGCACTGATGTTGCTGGTAATGGTCTATACAGATTTTAAACCTTAGAATGTCCCCGTTCACTGACAGGAAGCAGACATCTTGAGAATGGTGAAGAACTGAGTATAAATAAAAAGTTGAAGAGTCTTTCGTTATACAGTAATTAAGATGTAAACTCTGATTCGTAATATCATACTGCAGTTCTTAATACGACTCATTTAGCTATTTTTGAGTGACAACCAAAAGTGGGTGTAGTTGGTCGACCATTGTTGTCTGTGGCCCGGCAGATCAGGTGAACCACTCCCCCTCTTTTTACCGCAAACAACTTGACAGCACCGCGTGCTGCGGGGGCAGCCATTATATACGAGACATTATAAACCTCACAACCAATCGGAGACCACAATTAGTTTACGCAGTGCAGTGTACACAGTCAAAGCTGTCCTCAGATTGGCTGTTACCTAGCAAAAGGCCCACCCTTGATACTTGTTTCCTGGAACCAGATAATTTGGAAGTCCAATAGTAAGGACCTGGACCACTAGGGCTTAGGCTAGTTTCACTCAGCGCTTGTACATCTGTCAGGGCATTCCAGCATGGAACAGCCTGCCAGATCTCTCTGGCTTCCGGCATTGCCAGAAGCTACAGAGTGTCCATCCGGCCACATTAACTATAACTGGCAATGGCGGAGATCCGGTCTTCACACGGCAAATATGAAAGCACTAGTGTGAAACCAGCCTTATTCACACAGCATTTTTTGTATGTGGATTTCTGTGTAGGTTCTGTGATAGAAACCTCCCATTGTTTTCAATGGTCATGGAGCCGTGGTTTATTTCCACATGGTTTTCTAGAGATTGTCAAAAATAAAAAAAGAGCATGGCACAGTTTCCTCACTGACAAAACCTCAGCTGGTGTCCACTCGCAAATTAGCCCCATTAAGTTTCGCTAAAGCCGTAAGCGAGTCCACCACATTTATATAACCATGGCAGAAACCCTTAATTTTTGTGCTGTGGATTCTACATGGTTCTGTCCAAAAAAAACGCCTACTGGACAAGCCCTTAAACTAGTCAGTATTACCACCAAGAGGGCAGAGCTGGTTACATTAATTGCCAGTAATCTTCCCTACAGTAGCCAATGAGATGCTAATGGCTCTGTCTCAGGCTGTATACCAGCTAGAGATATGAGCCATGTCTTGTTTTAAAGGTGACAATCTAAGCAGATCTCACTCTTGATCTAGTTGGCTCTATCTCAGGCAGCTAGATTGTAATCCCATTCTTATTTTAACGCTTGGATTTAGAGTTTTAAAACAAGACCTGACTCATATCTCTATACGCTATTCATCCAGAGATAAAGCAACTTGAAGTAGCCCACCTCTCCTTCGGAGACTGAAGGAGGAGAGGGGGGGATCTGCTAACAAGCTGCAAGGAGAGTAGAAGAGTCATAGATCCGCTCGCCCCTGTATAACTGTACATGATCCCATCAATCAGAACATGGTTTCTGATTGTCACGTATGGAAGGTCTTTTTTCCAGGAAAGCAGTAAGTAGATGATTGCTTGCTCATCTTATCACCCTTCTGCGCATAAGTAGAACATATAATGATGCCACGACTCGGATATTTAGCAGCTTCCAGATCAAGGCATAAAATAAGTCACACCAAACACACAAACATCATTACCGTTTTTAGAGCTATATTTAGCTTAAGACAGATGCTTCTCTAGCAAAATCCTTGCTAAAGTGATAAGGATTATTACTAGAGAATAACAGCTAATATATTTCTGACAGATGGGAAAGGATTCCTTCAGTCAGAAAATGTATTTTTGCTCACTGTTGCTATAAATGCTAATTTTTAATTAATTTCACAAAAAAAAAAAAAAAAAACAGTATAGCAAACTAGGACAAACTGGGTTTCTGCAAAGGACTGCATGATTCAGGGACAGCACTGAAACAGGTGTATGGCAAGGGTCAGCAACATCCAGCACTAAAGCTGCTGTGAAACTACAACTCCCAGTTTGCAAAACTCCCATAGAAGTGAATGAAGTATGTTGGGAGTTGTAATTTCAGATCAGCTGGAGTGTTGGAGCTGAAGCCTGGTGTAAGTGTGTGTGTGTGTGTGTGTATACACATACACACACACACCATATTTTTCGTCCTATTAGACACACCTGCCCATAAGACGCACCTAGGTTTTAGAGAAGGAAACCTGAGACAGGTCAGTGTCCCAATCAGACCCCCAATGTTAATTAGACCTCAGACCCACATATTACAAAGACCTTAGATCTTACAATCATACCTTAGATGAGACCCTCATGTTACTAAGACCCCTAATCATACCTCAGATAAGACAAAAAAAAAAAGAAATTCACTCGCCTCTCCTGCTCCAGATGCCACAGCCACTCCTGTTACTTAGACCCTCCCATGTTACTTAGACCCCCTATCAGACCTCAGATCAGACCCCCATGTTAATAAGACCCGGAAGGTAATCAGTCCTCAGATCAGACAAAAAAAAAAGAAATTAACTCGCCTCTCCTGCTCCGGACGCCACCACCACTCCTGGGATCCAGTGCTCTTTCTGCAGCGCTGTGCTGTGTCCTGACGCTGCACAGCATGAGGTCACAGAGCACACTGACGTACTCATGGTGTGTGCAGGTCACAGTGTGTGGAGCTGCAGGAGAAGACCAGGAAGCTGTGAGTTCAAAGCCCGGGGAGCGCTGCATTCACCGCTCCCCAGTCCTCCTGCATTAATGAGCGCGCATTATTATTCGCTCCATAAGACGCCCTGAGGTTTCCCCCTTGTGTCTTATAGGGCCAATAAATACGGTGTATATGTATATATATAACAATACAAAAAGCGAGGCAGCACTCCGGTTCAGTGAAAGGTGAAGGACCGTTTATTCCCAATAAGCAACGTTTCAGCCTACTCCATGAGGCCTTTCTCAAGCAATGTTTTATGTATATATATATATATATATATTACGCAAAACTCAAAGTATAAACAAACCTGTCATATATGCATTGTCCCAGCACTTGACATGGGTCTGAATACAATGGGTTCATCTAGCTCCCCTCATTCAATCTTGTACTCACCTTCCAGAGAAAATTGAGCATAAATCACACCCCAAACACAGTCTGCATGCCCCAAATACGTTCTGTTACCACTCCTCATTAAGGCAGAACAGGTACCAATCCGTTAACGCAAAAGTACGCATAGGCACATACTGCTCTTATGCAAAACAGTCTGAGGCCTCTTTCACACGAACGTTGTGTTTTGCGGTCCGCAAATTGCGGATCCGCAAAAAAAACGGATGGCGTCCGTATGGCATCCGTATTTTTTGCGGATCCACTGTAACATTGCCTATCCTTGTCCGCAAAACGGACAAGAATAGGACATGCTCTATTTTTTTTTGCGGGCCACGGAACGGAGCAACGGATGCGGACAGCACACGGTGTGCTGTCCGCATTTTTTGCGGGCCCATAGAAATGAATGGGTCCGCATTTTTCATGTGAAAAATGCGGATCAGAGCCCGCAAAAACAACGTTCGTGTGAAAGAGGCCTTAGAAAAGCTATGGATTATTAGCGCATACAAGGATTAAACATTGAAGTTTAAAGATGCAGTGGGTGCAAAATAAAAAAAGAAACATAAAATGACAAAAAAACTGTAAAACAGTGTAATATAAAATGGAGATAATTAAAGTCTTCAGACCTTTAAAATATGAATCTTACTTTATTTTACCAGTCATGTTTTAGATGATGTTTCAGGTTTCAAAGCCATCCTTCTGCTTCATTATCTAAATGCTTTGTATGTGACAGTACCATCAATTAACAAGGGAACAAGTATTGGATTGGCCTTGTTCATTTGTCAGTCCTTAGAAACTTGTAGAAGCCAGGCTCAGTTGTCAAAATTCTTACTGCTTGTATTGGCCAAGGGACAAACGCCCTCATTGCTGGCCTTGCTACCCACCTTCATCCAAGCGATGCTAAAAGTTCTTTGCCAGTTCAACAAGTCAGTACAAGATTGCATTCTGTGTCAAGCGACGCCCCCAAGCCACACCCTCTTTTTACCCATGTAAACTCGGCGGATATTTCTTGTTGGCAAAGTTGGCGACCCTAGTGCTGAAAAACTGGCAGCATGCACAAATCTTCTCAGATGCACCGGACACCATATGACATCCACATGGGTTTACATATGTCCATATTTTGCTGATAGAAATCAGAAAAAGACAATTTGACATATTCCTTTTAACAGGCAAAAAAATATTTTAAAAAAATCATATTTGTGGTATTGCACAACCATCATGTTAATTTCAATATGGATGTCTTGGTACGTAACTAGACTGGTTTTACCATTCAAAATCCTAAGAAACCGATTGTCCACGAAAAACATTCTACATTTTTCAAACCAGCGATTGGATCTGAAGACTTTTGTAATTGCATGTAATTAAAAATTTTGTATAGTCAGAGTTATTCACTGAAATCTATGTATATGGCGCCACCTGCTGTTTGCTCTTTTTGTAATTTCTCAGTCCTGCTCACTGGGGTGGACGCACATGCTCAGTTCCATCCTTCAACAGCCACCAGCTGCATTAGAAAGGACCACCTGATAAAGTGCATGCCCCCTAAACTGCCAGCTTAATATAAATCTAGCGGAGCATCCATGTGAGGTACAGGGCTGGTTCTAGATATGTTAGAAAGGTATTGTCATGTCCTGTATCAGGGATCAGCAACCTCCAGGACTCCCGCTGTGGTGAAACTACGACTCCCGCCATGCACACTTGCTTGGCTGTTCTAAGAACTCCCATAGAAGTGAAGGGAGCATGCTGGGAGTTGTAGTTTCATGACAGCTGGAGTGCGAGAGGTTGCTGACCCTGTCCTATATGCTGTCTGATTTTCATTTTTCGCATTCATCATGGTGTAACCCCTTCAGTGTCCTGCGGAGATGCATCATTTTTTGGGCAGCTCTAAGCAGATGACGCTGGTCTCTGGCATACAGTACACAGGCAGCGGCATCCATGAATATTACAAATGCGCCAGTCTTGTAAATGTCGCACAAGGGCTGTTGTTTGGAGATGTCCCTCGCACGTTTTTCAGCAGTGGGATTTACAGTCTCGTCTAAAAACCCTAAGCACATCTGTGTCGTGAACGAATGACAGATTCATTAGCGGCGAGGGATGAGCGGCCACTGAATGCGTTCAGACAGCAGGAGGGTCCTGCGGGGAGGCCGGTGGCGAGAGCCTGTGACATCCATGGCCCAGTGATAAAGTCCCCCTATAATGATAGACAGTGGAGGCAGCTTTCTCCCTTAAAGGGCCAGTAACCATAAAATGGCCAGAATTATAATAGTGCTGGAGTGTTCTAAGAGAAGCAGCTGATATGGATGTCTTTGGAGGTTCTCGGCACTGGAGATATGTGACATAAATTGGGTTGTGGCAAGCATCCCTTTGAAAAGTACAGTACACCAAGTCACGGCTGAACACATATGCGTATTCAGTAGAGAGAGAGGATAAAAGTCACTGCCAGACACTTCTGGTGGTTGTACGAAGGGATCGGACAAAAACATTAATTTCCCCCTATCCTTCTCTCCCCTGACATCATTTGTTGGAGAAGAGTCTGGAGCTCACCATACACATTAGCCTGCCCTCCGAACCCATCATTCCGGGCAACGTGTATGGAGGCCTTAAAGTGGTCATCTGATTTCAAGAGAAAACTGGGCATCTCTCTGGATCAGCCTGCAATGAAGAACTGGTAAGTGCCTGCAGATCCGGTGTGGCCGCTCCAGTTCTCCCATCCGGGCACTATTTACTCAGCTCCTGAACGGCAGTGTGGCAACTACCTAGGCTGATCCCAAGGGTTGTACCGTTGTCTCATGAAACCGGACTACCCCTTTAAGTGTCTCCCCAATCTGAAATGGCTGATCACATGGAATGATAGATGATTAAAAAATCGTAGAGCTTCTATACATTGAATATAACTAAGCTGATGGGTCGGGATGTCCGCTACATATATAGAACTGCTAGTGTTGCACCCCAATACATAGAGGTGACCCCTGTCTCTCATCCTTCCTGAGGTGCTCAGTGGCGACAGTGGACACTACTACTTCTATGGAAGAAGAAGGAAGATACCTCCCACCTCCATTAAAGGGGTTGTCTCACTTCAGTAAGTGGCATTTATCATGTAGAGAAAGTTAATACAGGTCACTTACTAATGTATAGGGATTGTCCATATTGCTTCCTTTGCTGGTTAGACTCATTTTTCCATCACATTATACACTGCTTGTATCCATGGTTACGTCCACCCTTCAATCCAGGATTGGTGGCCATGCTTGCACACTATAGGAAAAAAGCGCCAGACTATGTTCGCTCCTAAGGTCCTGGCCACAAGAGAAGCCAGTGCTTTTTTATTTAGTGTGCAAGCACGACCACCGATGCTGGATTGCAGGGTGGTTGTAACCACGAGATATGTCTAATGTGATGGAAAAATGGTCTAGCCACCAAAGGAAGCAATATAGACAAACACAATACATTAGTAAGTGACTTATATTAGCTTTCTCTATGTGATAAATGTCACTCGCGGAAGTGAAAAAAACTCCTTTAATGGGCGTCATTGCGCCCGCTAGCTGAGTGTTATTGAGTCATGTTATAGTTGCGCTAATCTGGGTCTGCTTTACTAATAGATGGACTGTGAAGGGTTACACCTCACGTTCAATGAAATCTATTGTACTCTGTTATCAGCCATTGTAACCTTTACCATATATTAGCTTATGGGCACATATCCTGGGATTCGAGGCCAAAACCCCTTCCATGTGACGTGACATCGCGTAGCTGTGACGTGAACATGGCCCTGGACATCACCATGGAGGAGGATTCTGATGCTGAGCCACACGGGAAGCCACTTATCGGCAGCGCTAATGAGACGGGCCGGAGTCGCCCTTTGCCCTCGTAGGAGACATTATTTACCAGCTATTCACGCATCAATACTTTGTGAGAAGACGGGTAATTGGATGCAAATCATGTTTGATATCACGCTCTGCAGATTAATATATGCGCCCCCTTAAAGCTTTTCCCAGAGGAGAATATTGGATTCTAGTCTGCATCGGGAAACTGCAGCAAATCCGTAGATTAAAGGTTGTTCCAGGAGCCGCCATGGATTGCAATGGGCCTGACAATATAAAAAACAACGATTATAATAATTATAATAAATCCATTAATTTATTAATCATTCATGCTCGGTAGCAACCTCTGACGAAAACCATTGCTTGATCTTGACTGTCTTGGTTTAGGAATATAATGTCAGAAACTCAGTAAAGACTGACACATAGCTATTCTAGGAGTCTGTATAGATCGCAAGCTTTATGTATATTGTTTACACAGATTGTCATGATCCATGAATAGAATGCCAAAACTACAGTGAAGACTGGCACCCAGGCAGTAAAGAAGATTAAGGGCGGAATAGATGCGGCCCCATTCACTTCAATGAGAGCGGGCAGCCGCGGCACGGACCCGGGAACAGCGAACAAGAATAGGCATTTTGAACGGGGCACCCGGCCGTGTGTTCCACAAATTGCAGAACACACGCTGGGCGGCATCTGTGGTATTGCGGATCCGCAATACTACGGCGGTCTGAATGCGGCCTAAGGGTACAAGGAGAAATATGATTTATTCTACAAATAGATGGGTGACAACCCTTGTAAGCATTATAGGGGTTACCCTCATTGGTTCTGACCCCATCTCTGTAGGAGACAAAGTTCAAGGGTCGTTTGCGGAAAAAATGCGTGTTTGAACTAACCGAACTGAGTTTTGGGGATTTGAGTAAGGGCTCATTCAGACGGCAGTGAAAATCAGACATGGCCCCATTGAAATCTATGCATCTGCAAAAATGCAGAATGCAATCCCTTTTTTGCGGACATGCTGAACTGTCCGCAAAAAAACAGATGCACATTTTTGCGGACAACGTACAGCTGTCTTATAATGAGCCCTAAATCTGAATCAGATCGTTGTAAAGAGCTCTGTGTGTAAACGGTTGTTTTCATCTGAGCCATTACCCTGATGGATCTGCTTGCTGTCAGTGAATGGGAACATTTTTCTTTACATCCTGAGGCTATAAACCCGTACAGGCCTGATACTTCACACAGCTGAGGGATTGTTACTGTGTATCTGGACATGCTCAGCCCCAGTGGTAACTGCCTCCACAGCTGAGGTCAGGGAGCATTAATTAATGGCGGCGCCACTCGTCGGTATCCTCCATGGGTAATTAAAGAAGATCACCCTTATTACCTGTACTCCTGGAGGGGGCCTTGGGACATTACAGTGAAGGTGCAGATGTAATTCCCGGAGGAGAGTGTCACATCCTCACATCAAGAGGCAGCGTGCAAATAATGACATTGTACGTACTGTTGTCATGGCAACAGGGCCTGCATCCAATATATTGTATTAGTTGGCTGCGTGCACCGATCAGGGTCACATTGAGAAGATGGGGGGAGGCGATCTCATATATGTGTGACCTCATCATACTGGCAGGGGTCAATAGCTTCAGGTCACTTGTTAACCCCTCGTTGTCCGTAGAGGTCAAGACTATTTCCTTGATCGCACATTTGTATGATCTACGCACGATCGTCTCAACACAGTTTCAGCAGGATGAATCCATGCAAATGATGACCGGTTGAAGTATCATGGCATGACTGATTTGACCGCCATCAGAGTGCCATTCCAGGAAGCTTGTCCTTACCTCTCACTTTATGGGCCCCTAGGGCCACAGTATATGCACCACTGCACTCACGTTTCTCCATCCCCGGTGTGCAGTCGTACTAGGGGGTTCTGGAGAGTCTCCATAGGAGGCAGCGCTGAAGGAGGTAGTGACATCTGTAAAGTACTTTAATAAAGAGGGTCCAGAAAAATGATGAGAGGTGTAATTTATTCATTCCAATCGACACTTCACAAAGTGGGTTTAATTACAGAGCGTAGCTGTGGAGATGGAGGTGACAACCGGGCCAAATGTCAGCACACAGATACTGCCATTATCTATATGAAGGACACGCACCGAACCGCAACCTCCTAACCCCCAGATTATGTCCCTGCATCATTGTCATATACAGACATGTCTTCTTCTTCCCATTGGTGGCAGTATAATAGTTATCTCTTGTACACTGGGCAGTATTATAGTTATATTCTTGTACATAAGAGGCAGTATTATAGTAGATATATTCTTCTACATAGGAGGCAGTATTATAGTAGATATATTCTTCTACATAGGAGGCAGTATTATAGTAGTTATATTCTTGTACATAGGGGCAGTATTATAGTAGTTATATTCTCATACATAGAGACAGTATTATAGTAGTTATATTATTGTACATAGGGGCAGTATTATAGTAGTTATATTCTTGTACATAGGGGGCAGTATTATAGTAGTTATATTCTTGTACATACTGGGCAGTGTTATCGTAGTTATATTCTTGTACATAGGGGACAGTATTATAGTAGTTATATTCTTGTACATAGGATGCAGTATTATAGTAGTTATATTCTTGTACATAGGAGCAGTATTATAGTAGTTATATTCTTGTACATAGGAGGCAGTATTATAGTAGTTATATTCTTGTACATAGGAGGCAGTATTATAGTGGTTATATTCTTGTACATAGGGGGCAGTATTATAGTAATTATATTTTTGTACATAGGAGGCAGTATTATAGTAATTATATTCTTGTACATAGGAGGTAGTATTATAGTAGTTATATTCTTGTACATAGGAGGCAGTATTATAGTAGTTATATTCTTGTACATAGGAGGCAGTATTATAGTAGTTATATTCTTGTACATAGGAGGCAGTATTATAGTAGTTATATTCTTGTACATAGGAAGCAGTATTATAGTAGTTATATTCTTTATATAGGAGGCAGTATTATAGTATATTCTTGTACATAGGGACTGTATTATAGTGGCTATATTATTTTATAATATAAAATGTCCCTAGTAGTAGTAATGTACTGTATCTGTATTTGTCCTTTAGTCCTTAGGAGATGCTGAGTGTTGTCTTCTCTTCTCTGGTATAGGTAATGTAATGAGGATCAGTACATTTTCAATAGACAGAAGAAATGACAGAATAAATATATAAACCGATAAATCAAAGTCTGAGATGGAACATTAGAGAAGAGGGAGATTTCTAATCCAGTATTCTCTCCAATCTGTCTGGATGCCGTAGACTGCAGCAGCTCTCATATTACAGGAAATCTGTTTACTCTGCTGCTCCCAGGGAACAACCACCTGCAGAAATTCAGCATTTGGCGTGTTCATCAGTCCCCATTTTTTACATAATTTGTGTACTTGACAGGCACAAGCAAACCGTAGAATAATCTTTGTTTCAATATTCACAGCAGCACTAAGTATTTCAGGAGAAGGATGTGTAAGTATGTGATGATGAGGACAGAGCTGTATGTTACGAGTGGTGTCATGAGGAGGAAAGTGGGAGGTCACAGAGTCAGAGTAACATAGTGGAGGGTACTTCCAGTACAGGAGTCCTGTGGGAGGTGCTGACATTTGAAGGTGGACCTGTCATACTGGTCAGTGGCTGACATTTCTTGGATATGTTTCTAACGTTGGCTGATATAATAATACTTGGCTTTCTCTGTCTTTCCAGGAATGAGACTGTCTTGCACCAGTTCTGTTGCCCTGTTGCAGATGCAGAGCAGAAACCATCTCCACCAAGGTAAGACCTTGAGGTACAACAGTGTGAGGTCTTCACCCCCAGATCTAACACATGTAGCCCCACTGCATTTCAGTTGTGATCTCTGATATAATATCATCTGCTGACTGTATTGACTTCTGCTCCTTGAAGAGGACCTGTCTCCTCTCCTGACACGAGAGAAAATTCTGGAGCATCTATCCTTATGAATTTATGTTGTGCCATTCCTCTGTTATTCCTACTAGAAGTTTAAAACTAAATGTGCAACTAGGTGTTACTAGTTTGGCACTGTCCAATCAGTGCTGTTAGTGTGAGACTGTACAACCCCTTCCCTAACTGGTCATGTCAGATATATATATATATATATATATATATATATATATATATATATATATATTAGCAGGGGTGTTCCAATAATAAGGCAAGGCAGTGGAGGAGAATTTGAGTTTTGTGGCTATTTTACGACAACCTCTGCCAGCTGCTCAATACACAGAATAAAGGCTGCTCCAAATCATAGCCATTATCTGGTGACGGACTTACTGGGCAGTATACAATAAATTAGCCAGTGAATGCAGGATAAGACTACACACAGGGTTTGTTTGTAGTCTGTAACCATGGGGACACATAGGTCTGCATAGATATAGACATAAGAGTAGGAACATTTTAATCGTCTGTAGAAGTATACAATCTCTTTAACATGTTCACCAAGGCTATGTACATGATCAAGGTGCTAGATGATTAGTAGTAAAATTATAATATATTGTTCTGTATATATTTGTATGAAGGCTAGCAAACTTGCATATGGTAACTATACAGAATACCCTGATCACTGTGAATACCGATCCATGCCCTCGTCACATGTAGCTCAGACCGTATATGACCACCAGAAGATAAGCACACTTCTTTCCTGAAATGCTCTGTGCTGCTGTGGAGCCTGCTTTTTTCATATGTAATTCTCAGATGTAAAAAAGATCAGGGCACATCCCCTTAAAGGGGTTGTCTGATAGGTGCGGGTTCCACCACTAGGACCCGCACCTATATTGAGAATAGAGGCCCCCAAAAGGGGTGGAGGGTGCACTGCGCATACGCAACCCTCTACCTATGACTTTTTTCCTGACTGTCTTCTCACTGTCCACTGCGTAACTCTCAGTCTGTGACTTTCCACAAGATCAGCTTACTCCTCTTCTAAAATACTCTGTGCTGCTGTTATCATTCTTTCCATCTGGTTCTGAACAGTGTACTTTTATCACAGTCGGCTCATAAGCAGGAGTCTCATGGATGAAAAGGTGTTAAAAGCCTCGGCTGATCTGACAAGGAGCTGTGAGGAAGATTTCGTTCATCCTGTGCTGTTTTATTGAATCAGTCAGCCAATCGTTTCTTATAAATGGTTATTTTTTCTGCTCATAGAAGGTTGTTCCTCTTGTATTTTATCTGAGTATTCATACTCTCATCATCCGAATGCACTCGTAGTGAAATTATATTGGATACCGATCTGATTAGGAATGCATCGGTGGCATACATGAAGATTACAAGGCTACACGGGGTATATCAGATAGCTCATTACTTTTCCTCTGCTGCAAATTTTTACCTTTTTTACCCCTGTTTGTGCCTCCTTGGGCAGTGGAAATCACAGGAGGCAATTCCTCACCCCATCATATAACAGTAGGGTGCAGGACGAGGGGTATAGCCACCATTTATTCCATCACGTGTCGTTTTAGAGCCTTGTGTTGGTGTCAAGAGAGTAAGGGGTTGATCTGCAGTTTGCACGGTTTCCTTTGCATAAAATTAAACTTGATTTTTCTTCTGTATCATGTAATTAACCTGGAAAAATCTGCAGTAGAGAAGCATTAAATATTCTCCTGAGAGTCTTATAGCAACACCTGGTAGGATCCGAGAGCCCGATGTGATGTGCCAGAGGAAGAGACAGCCTGTTCAATGTTCCAGAGGAAGAGACAGCCTGTTTAATGTTCCAGAGGAAGAGACAGCCTGTTTAATGTTCCAGAGGAAGAGACAGCCTGTTTAATGTTCCAGGGGAAAAGACAGCCTGTCCATTTAATGTGCCAGAAGAGACAGCCTGTTTAATGTTCCAGGGGAAAAGACAGCCTGTCCATTTAATGTGCCAGAAGAAGAGACAGCCTGTTTAATGTTCCAGGGGAAAAGACAGCCTGTCCATTTAATGTGCCAGAAGAAGAGACTGCCCCGTGTAATGTGCCAGGGGAAGAGACGGCCCCGTGTAATGTGCCAGGGGGAAGAGACGGCCCCGTGTAATGTGCCAGGGGAAGAGACGTCCCCGTGTAATGTGCCAGGGGAAGAGACGTCCCCGTGTAATGTGCCAGGGGAAGAGACGTCCCCTGTAATGTGCCAGGGAAGGCCCCGTAATGTGCAGGGAAGAGACGGCCCCGTGTGATGTGCCAGGGGAAGAGACGGCCCAGTGTAATGTGCCAGGGGAAGAGACGTCCCCGTGTAATGTGCCAGGGGAAGAGACGTCCCCGTGTAATGTGCCAGGGGAAGAGACGTCCCGTGTAATGTGCCAGGGGAAGAGACGGCCCCGTGTAATGTGCCAGGGGAAGAGACGGCCCCGTGTAATGTGCCAGGGGAAGAGACGGCCCCGTGTGGTGAGACTGCCTATGCCGGGTGAAGCCTAGTAGCAGAGATTTTTCAATGCAAGACTCCTGAGAGCGTTCAGAGCTCAGCCAGTTCTGTGTGGTCATAATGGCCGAGCAGAAGGCCTGTACAGGTACACAGAGAGGTACATTGGAATGGAGTATATCCATACACTGTGGCCAACGACTGCTGTAGTACTACATCTCTCAGCATGCACTGGGTTCTTAGGTCAATCTTCGTTATAGAAGATGTGTAAGATGACATTCTGGGTCATACGGATAGGTCCTTATTATTGGATTTTCCCACAATAGACATTTATGGCACATGATTGGATATGACGCAGAGTGATTGTGAGGATGACCAATGTGAGACCCTCCCCTACAAGACCAGCAGGGCCTTCTGCTGAAACTCCTAGTGCTGCTGCCACACTGCCATTTTAGAACAATACAAGACCCTCTTTGGAAGACCTTGCTTTACAGCAATCTAAGAATATGCACACTTTAAAATGCAGACACTTGTGATGTATCATTAACACATGGCAGTCACCTTCCTAATGATTCCCTGAATTCATATACATATTTAGTAGAGCACTGGCTGCATCGGAGGGCGTACTCCTAATCCTACCGCACTGTCACATCCAGTATCCCACATCACACTCCTCACAGAACGCAATCCTCTATCCAGTCAGCATCTTTCCATCTTTCTTGCAGTTTATTTAATTTCCAGGAGGCTTTTGTGAAATATTCCTGTGTTCCCCTTGGACCATCTGTTTGTACATTTTCTGTTCCTTGTTATACCGAATATATTTATACCCAGCCTGCGTTTCATGGTATAGTATAAAAGTAGTTACATTCTTGTACATAGGAGACAGTATTATAGTAGTTATATTCTTGTACATAGGAGCAGTATTATAGTAGTTATAGTCTTGTACATAGGAGGCAGTATTATAGTAGATATATTCTTGTACATAGAAGGCAGTAATATAGTAGTTATATTCTTGTACATAGGAGGCAGTATTATAGTAGATATATTCTTGTACTTAGGAGGCAGTATTATAGTAGTTATTATCTTGTACATAGGGCAGTATTATATTATTCTGTACATAGGAGGCAGTATTATAGTAGTTATATTCTTGTACATAGGAGGTACAGTATTATATAGTAGTATTAATTCTTGTACATAGAGGTAGCATTAAAATAATTATAATTCTTGTACATAGAGGTAGTATTTATAGTAGTTATATTCCTTGTACATAGGAGGCAGTATTAGTAGTTACATTCTTGTATAGGAGGCAGTATTATAGTAGTTTACATTCTTGTACATAGGAGGAAGTATTATAGTAGTTATATTCTTGTACATAGGAGTATAGTATTATAGTAGTTATATTCTTGTACATAGGAGGCAGTATATATAGTACATTGTATATTCTTGTACATAGGAAGGCATATATAGTAGTAGTATATACTTGTTACATAGGAGGGAGGCAGTATTATAGTAGTTATATCTTGTACATTAGGAGGCAGTATTATAGTAGTTATATTCTTGTACATAGGAGGCAGTATTATAGTAGTATACATTGTATAGGAGCAGTATTATAGTAGTTATATTCTTGTACATAGGAGGCAGTATTATAGTAGTTATTTTGTATTCATTCTTGTAGGTAGTTATTATAGTAGTACATTCTTGTACATAAGGTATAGTAGTTACATTCTTGTACATAAGAGGAAGTATTATAGTACTTGTATTCTGGTACATAGGAGGCAGTATTATCATAGTACATTCTTGTACATAGGAGGCAGTATTATAGTAGTTATATTCTTGTACATAGGAGGCAGCATTATAGTAGTTATATTCTTGTACATAGGAGGCAGTATTATAGTAGTTATATTCTTGTACATAGGAGGCAGTATTATAGTAGTTATATTCTTGTACATAGGAGGTAGTATTATAGTAGTTATATTCTTGTACATAGGAGGCAGTATTATAGTAGTTATTCTTGTACATAGGTATTATGAGTATAGTACTGTATACATAGGAGGCAGTATTATAGTACATTCTTACATAGGAGGCAGTATATATAGTAGTATATTCTTGTACATAGGAGGCAGTATTATAGTAGTTATATTCTTGTACATAGAGGCAGTATTATAGTAGTTATATTCTTGTACTGTACATAGGAGGCAGTATTATAGTAGTTACTTGTATATAGGAGCAGTATGAGGAAGTATTATAGTAGTTATATTCTTGTACATAGGAGTTATAGTAGTTATATTCTTACATAGGGCAGTATTATAGTAGTATATTTTGTACATAGGAGGCAGTATTATAGTAGTTATATTGTACATAAGAGGTAGTATTATAGTAGTTATATTTGTACATAGGAGGCAGTATATATATTACATTCTTGTACATAAGAGGAAGTATTATAGTACTTTATTCTGGTACATAGGAGGCAGTATTCATATACTATATTCTTGTACATAGGAGGCAGTATTATAGTAGTTATATTCTTGTACATAGGAGGCAGTATTATAGTAGTTATATTCTTGTACATAGGAGGCAGTATTATAGTAGTTATATTCTTGTACATAGGAGGCAGTATTATAGTAGTTACATTCTTGTACATAAGAGGAAGTATTATAGTACTTGTATTCTGGTACATAGGAGGCAGTATTATCATAGTACATTCTTGTACATAGGAGGCAGTATTATAGTAGTTATATTCTTGTACATAGGAGGCAGCATTATTAGTATTCTTGTACATAGGAGGCAGTATTATAGTAGTTATATTCTTGTACATAGGAGCAGTATTATAGTAGTTATATTCTTGTACATAGGAGGCAGTATTATAGTAGTTATATTCTTGTACATAGGGCAGTATTATAGTAGTTATATTCTTGTACATAGAGAAGTATTATAGTAGTATATTCTTGTACATAGGAGCAGTATTATAGTAGTATATATTCTTGTACATAGGAGGCGTATTATAGTAGTTATATTCTTGTACATAGGAGCAGTATTTATAGTTAGTTATATTCTTGTACATAGGGAGGCAGTATTATAGTAGTTATATTTCTTGTACATAGGAGGTAGTATTATAGTAGTTATATTTTGTAACATAGGAGGCAGTATTATAGTAGTTATATTCTTGTACATAGGAGGGTAGTATATAGTAGTTATAGTATTCTTGTACATATGGGGCAGTATTATAGTAGTTATATTCTTGTACATAGAGAGTACAGTTATTATAGTAGTTATATTTCTTGTACATAGGAGGCAGTATTATAGTAGTTATATCTTGTACATAGGAGCAGTAATAGTAGTGTTATTCTGTACATAGGGGCATATTATATGTAGTTATATTTCTTGTACATAGGAGGTAGTATTATAGTAGTTATATTCTTGTACATAGGAGGCTTATTATAGTAGTTATATTCTTGTACATAGGAGGCAGTATTATAGTAGTTATATTCTTGTACATATGGGGGCAGTATTATAGTAGTTATATTCTTGTACATAGGAGGTAGTATTAGTAGTTTATATTCTTGTACATAGGAGGCATTATTATATAGTTATATTCTTGTACATAGGAGGCAGTATTATAGTAGTTACATTCTGTACATAGGAGGCAGTATATAGTAGTTATATTCTTGTACATAGGAGGTAGTATTTTATAGTAGTTATATTCTTGTACATAGGAGGCATTATTATAGTAGTTATATTCTTGTACATAGGAGGCAGTATTATAGTAGTTATATTCTTGTACATAGGAGACAATATTATAGTAGTTATATTCTTGTACATAGGAGGCAGTATTATAGTAGTTATATTCTTGTACATATGGGGCAGTATTATAGTAGTTATATTCTTGTACATAGGAGACAGTATTATAGTAGTTATATTCTTGTACATAGGAGGCAGTATTATAGTAGTTATATTCTTGTACATATGGGGCAGTATTATAGTAGTTATATTCTTGTACATAGGAGGCAGTATTATAGTAGTTATATTCTTGTACATAGGAGGCAGTATTATAGTAGTTATATTCTTGTACATAGGAGGCAGTATTACAGTAGTTATATTCTGATTCATAGAATCCAGTATTATAGTAGTTATATACTTTTCCATAGAGGTTATTGGTAGTGGTACAAACATATTTATCTTCAGGATAAAGGTTTAGTGTACTAGGAAAAGCAAATAAATTCTTAACCAATATATGTGCTCAAAGCAGTTGTCACTTCCCTTTCAATGCTTTTATGGCAGGTCATGCACATTGCATTACTGAACAAGAGTGACATTCATGTCTTTGCAGTGTAACTTAGTAATGGTTACTAGACTGATGTTACTATCGGCTGTGACTGGAATTCTTTGATTGTGGTTGCAGATTTATTCTTACTATTGTTCGGCTATATATTGTGTATGCATTCCTTAACCTATTAAATGATCTGTATACTAGTGTTTTGTTTTTTTTTTTACAGAATGGCACCTGTAACACATAACCTTTATTATACTGCTATTAAAATGAAAGGCTCCTATTATAAAAATACATTGAACACAACAGAACCAACAGGGCCGGCGATGGTTCTATACTATGTATCAGTGCAGAGTCTGTCCCCTATGGAGACCATAGGCCTTGAGTTGGACTGACAAACAACAGCATGTTAACGGTTGCTGAATTTCCAAGACAGATACCTGCTTTTTTTTCTTTTTTTTTCTTTCCTATTCTTTGAATCCCCCTAACATGCTGCTGTTTGTCATTGAACAGGCCCAGACAGTGACGTACCCCACCCTGGATCCCCAGTCCCAGTGAAGCATCATTTCAGCTGACCCCCAGGTGTGTGAGCGGAGCATCGTGTCAAGGCGTCTGCTCACACAGCCCCCACTCCGGATCAGGACCTTTTGCAGTGCTTGCGACTCCATCACATTAAAACCGAGACCTGCAGAGCATTATGTGACAGCGCACAGCTTTTTATTTCTGTACAGACCATCCGTATCCCGCTTTTCTGGATTCATTGGTGAAAAAGTGGTGGAATCATTATAAAGAAGGCCATGTTCTTACACAATGAGGGGGCAGCTATTTTCTGATGGACCAGTAATCTTGAGAATTCAGTTCAGTAATATAAAGAGCAACTCCAGTCAAATATGGAAGTCCTCCTTTTCACATAACCTTCTTAGTAGAAGAGCAGTATTAAGGCCCCTTTCACATGAGCGAGTTTTCCGCGCAGCTGCAATACGTGACGTGAACGCATAGCACCCGCACTGAATTCCTGACCCATTCATTTCAATCGGTCTGTGTACATGAGCATTTTTTTTTCACGCATCAGTTCTGCGTTGTGTGAAAAACGCAGCATGTTCTATATTCTGCCTTTTTTTACGCAGCCCTGGCTCCATAGAAGTGAATGGGGCTGCAGTGAAAAACGCATTGCATCCTGAAGCAAATGCAATGCGTTTTTCACTGATGGTTGCTAAGAGATGTTTGTAAACCTTCAGTTTTTTATCACGCGTATCAATACGCATTGGACCCGTGTGGAAAAAACTGAACAACTTAACGCAATCGCAGACAAAACTGAACTTGCTTGCAAAATGGTGCAAGTGTCACTGAACGCATCCGGACCTAATCTGTTCCGCTCATGTGAAAGACCCTTACCATATATTCTTGTACATAGGAGGTAGTATTATAGTGATACTAAATGAAAAATGAGACGGACCTGGCAGCCTGCCCCCTTTTTTAGACCTGCCCTGAGAGAGGAAAAGTCAGAGATTGCGGCACATATAACCTTTGCGCCACAATCTGCGACAGATATATGCCAGAAATCTGGCGTATATAAGTTTGTAAATGACCATCTTTGTCTTTATAGGGGTTTTCCATATTGATGTCTTCTCCTCAGGCAAGGTTATTAATCGGTGGAGGTCTGACACCATGCACTGAACTGTTATTGGTGGGGGTGCTGGATGTCAGACTCCCATCAATCTGATATTGATGACCTATCCTGAGGATAGGTCCTTAGTATCTGCAGGCTGAGAAACCCTTTTAATGCTGGATTTGCTCTTTAAAAATAAGGAGATGAGCTAAAACATAGTTGTAATACTAAGCCAGTGATGGCTAACCTCCGTCACTCTAGCTGTGGTGAAACTACAACTCCCAGCGTGCTCCATTCATTTCTGTGGAGTTCTGAGAGCAGCCAAGCAAGGGAGCATCTTGGGAGTTGTAGTTTTACCACAGCTGGAGTGCCGGAGGTAAGCTAACAATTGATGACATCACCGGGACAGAATGACGCAATCGCTGATCTCATGAATATTGGCTCCTCCCATAAAATGTATGCCTCCGCTTAAGCTAATACTTTGCATGTAAGCAGTGACAGACAGAATAACCTCAGGGAAGGTGTGTTCCCTGCAGAATTTCTCAGGTTTCTGTAAAGACTCAGGTTGTAGTTAACCATGTACTGTCTGATTCTGCTTTAGGAGTGTATGGCTCATCTGTCACTCATAGAAAGTAGTAATTGTATAATACGCCAGCTGTTATTTTGGTGCTGAAATCCAAATATCTTCCCCCAGTGTATATATAGACAGTATACTGTGAAAGTATAAATGCAACGTATACACGCTCTGCCTTAGAGTAGCCTACAATATATTGTACTACGCAGAGGAGCCAAAATAGTGCTTTAAGAGCTCCACCTGCTGGCCAGAAGGAGTACTGAAGTCACCGCTCTCACCGTGCATGCACTGTCCATTATATTCTATATAATATACGTTTCAATACCATGAGTGCCATTGCCACTGCTAACATCCATCTTAGAATATAATAGTGTCTGGGAATCTCAGTATGTATTAGTTTCCCACCCATGAATTGATTACATGAATATTAATCATCTGGATCCTTTTATTGTTTATCCAGACACACTTACATATTCTTGATACTGAAAGGGTGTGTAGGCTTTCTGTTGCTCCAGTGCATTGAAGAAGCTTTGTAAATAGCCTTGATCTCCTAACGTGTTCTGTATACAGCTCCTATACATACTACTAGTAATCCCTGTGTAGTCTGACCCACAGTCATTCATACTCCATTCTCTGCTACAGAAAGGAGGCAGATGGAACAGAGTAACAGATCTGACTACATGGATTGTTTGTAGTCTGTAACCATGGAGACAGATGTGCATAGAAGCTGTACACACAAAATGGTAGAACATTTTGATCAAGACTATTTACTACGTGCTTAATTTTCTTTTTTATTTTAGATGCATTGCAGCAAAATAAACTTGGTGTAATTAAAAATGCTACAAAATTATATACATTAATAAAAGTAATATAAAATAATACAGTAATAATAAATACATTTATGTATTATTTGCCCGCCCCCCTTCTCCCCCAAAAAAAGCATTTCGCATTTTAGTGGTTCATCCAATGAAAGTCACATACTGTAGCGGCTAACAGTGGGAACTTCCCATCTGATCTCATTACCGGTGGTGACTAGTCCATTTTTGAACCCTCCAACTATAAGGACATGTGAACATCGTATAGGACGGTCTTCCCCCCATCAGCCAGAGAGGAAGGCCTCTATCAAAGAGCTATCGCTCTGGTGGACATGGCCTGTCCATTTATCACATGACTGGAGATTTATTTGTAGTATTTCATTTTCCCAGTGGTGGCCACTCTACCTCCACAGTATCTACTGATAATCAGATGATGACCAGGCCTGCTTCATTCCAAAAAGAGTAGTTTAGTAACTTGGAATAGCACTCTGAGGTGCCACTGAAAGGGTTCTTCAAAAAGTGGTACAACCCCTTGAATTTGCTTCATAAAAGTTATTTGACTAGGTCTGAAATATAATATAGTAGTATGTATGATACTACATATATACCCCGCCTGCCTGATGCTGCAAGCTAATAATAATATACCCATGTTCTAATCGGCAATAAATATGCTTCTGTATGTGCATGAAAACTGTATTGTGTCTGTTATATTGTGTATCTGTACTCATACATGTGTCTGATATCGGCTAATATATATGTGGCTATATATATATATATAAAGCATATACTCAACTTTGGATGTAACACTGCAGAATATATATAAATATATATATATATATATATATATATATATATATATATATATGATCTGAACAAAACTTTGCTTAACTTGTACTGATTCTGTGCTCAAAAACCTATTCACATCCAGAGCTGTATTCACAATTCTGCAGACTGCTTTAGAAATCACTTTAATATCCAGCTTTGCGCTGCATTGTGTAATGGACAGAGGTTATTTTCACATGGATTTGCATTAAAGGGAATCAGTCTCCGTGAAAATGCAGTGCAATCTGCATACAGTTTTATGGGAAATATTTGGCAAAACTTGTAATTTATTATTCCTGTTCATTCTGGGCTTTGACTTTACGGAGACAGTCCTATCAGTGATGACAGCCTTCCATCTATGACTATGTATACAGAGATAGCTGGAAATAATAATACTATTTATTTATATAGCGCCACCATATTCCGCAGCGCTTTACAATTCAGAGGGTTCATGTACAATACAAAAGACATCACGACATAACTGGCTAATATACAACTGAAACACTAGGAGTGAGGGCCCTGCTCACAAGAGCTTACAATCTATGAGATAGTGGGGGTGATGCAAAAGGTAGTTGATTGGTATATTTAATAGTCCCGCCATCCCTGTACTGAAAGCAGTGGTGTAGGCCACTCATAGGACAGAATGAGTAGGAGTTTAAATGTATATAGTACACGTTTTGCAGAATAACCAGTCTGCTCAGCTCGTCCTGCTCTATGACACGCCACCTGTAGATTACACTGCATTTTCATGGGGACAGGTTCGAATTAGCTCCATTAATTTTTTTTTCTTGCTGCGGCTTAATCCGCACAGAAAAATCTGTGGCCATATCAAGATCAATGCAGATTCAAATTGAAAACCATGGGGTGTGCATTCTTGTGCCGAAATTCCATGTGACCATGCCGTTAGTTTACAGTGTAGCGCAACAAGGAATTCTTGAAAAACATCTTCCAGAAATCCCATGATCAAAATCCAAGGAACAACTGATAGAGAGTCTGGTGTAAAGAAGACACTTCCCAAAATGTACAGTAACTCTAAAGAACAGCCTGGATGTAATGTAACGGGTACAGTACAAGATAATTACAGCAAAGTTTTGCAAAGTTACTCAAGATTATACATATATAAAATATATATACTGTATCTATGAACTGTAAAAATATTCTGAAGTGAATCTACGCTATCTACAGTATCTATTATACACTCAATTATAGGTGCCTGTTAGATAGATGGACAAAGAGATATGAGAGAGATTGGATAGAGAGAAAATAGATGGATAGGTAAGATAGATCAGTATTAGAGAGAGAAAGATATGAGATAGATAGATAGATAGATAGATAGATAGATAGATAGATAAATATGAGATAGATACATGATGGATTTTACGAAGAAGTATAATAACCTCTGAATGTCAAATACGTTCAGTACGATCCTGGAATGTGTATATTCGATAGATGGTTAAATAGATATTATACACATGTACATAATATTCCAGATTTAATTGTGAGAAACGTGTAATAAAGCTTGTGTTGAATCTCCTGCTGTGCACTGTGCTTGTATATGTGTGCTGGTCTTGTGTAATGCTGTGTTGTGTATTGTGTAAGGAGTGGCCCGTGCTGTCTCACCTGATATATATATATATATATATATATATATATATATGTATATATATGTAGTGATGGTATACAAAGCTTGGCTACATGCTGAGTGACATATGTGCCAAGTAGCATCATATTTTATACTCCACTCACATCCAAAGCTGCATCTACAATTCTGCGGGCTGCAATATGCAACTATCCTGCACATCCCCAATTCCTTAGCTTGAGCTGCTATGATGTACTGTATGGTTTTGTAGGCAATGGCTTTTAATTATTAAGGTATTTCTATTTATACAGTTCCCGAAAATACTAGTGTCCCGTAAGGCCCCATTCACACGACCGTATGTTCATTTCCGTATCTTATCTGCATTTTTGCGGATAAGATGTGGAACCATACGGACCCATTCATTTTTCCATAGGAGAAAAAAAAATGCGGAATGCACACCGTGTGCATTCCGCATCCGTATATTACGGAGGTTCTCCCGCAAAAAAAAATGAAACATGTCCTATACTTGGCCGCAAAACACGTCTGTAGCCCCATTAAAGTCAATGGGTCCGCAAAATTACGGAACACCACGGAAGACTTTCCGTATGTCTTCCGTTCCGTTTTTATACGGACACGGAATACATACGGTAGTGTGAATGAAGCCAAAGGCTACATGCACACGACAGTGAAAAAAAACGTCCGTTAAAAACGGACACACTGTCAGTTTTTCATGGCCATTTTGCATCAGTGTGTGCATCCATTTTCTGGCCGTGTGTCCATTTTTAATGTCCATTTTGAATCCGTTTTGCATCAGTTTTTCATGTCCGTTAAAAAACGGACATGAAAAATTGATGAATTGGATTGGCAGTTATTTCTTGCCCCCAACTATATTCATGACCCCCATGATGCCCATAATGTCCTAGTGCCCCAGCTAAAATAATGTCCCCCATAGTGTAGTATTTTTTTAATGTCCCCAGGTTTAATAATGTCCCCCATGTAAGCCACTATCTTAATAATTCCCCATGTAAGCCACTATCTTAAATAATGCCCCCCATAGTGTAGTTTTTATTTTAATGTCCCCAGGTTTAATAATGTCCTATGTAGGCCCCCATCTTAAATAAATGCCCCCACAGCTGCTTTTTGAGGATTTAAAAAAAAAAAAAAAAACCTCACCTTCTCCACTTGCTTGCGCTACAGCAGTCTTCTCTCACACACAGGACCTGCCGAAGGACCTGTGAGCGATGACGTCACTGAACGCGCCTGCGTGATGACGTCACCGCTCATAACGCAGGTCCATCGGCAGGGCCTGCTCAATGAAGAAGCAAGAGACTGACCTGCGCGAGCAAGTGGCTAGGGTGAGTAGCCACAGGGTAACCGTTTTTAACGGCCGTTAGACGGGAGCAATCCGGTCACTCGGCCGTTAAAAACGGCCCCATTGATCTCAATGGGGCAGTCGGTCCATGGAAACGGCCCAGAAATAGGACATGTCCTATTTCTGGACGGACACTATTCACTGGCTGTTAAATAAACGGCCATGTGAATAGCCCCATAGGCTAACATTGGCACCAAAAATGGCCGTGTGACGGCCGCTACTTAGACGGCCGTCACACGGCCATTTTTCACGGTCGTGTGCATGAGGCCTTAGTCAAGCAAATTTTGCGGGAACGATTGCTTGAGCCTCCTGCAATCAGTATTGTAGCTGGTGGAGACACAAAGGGTTTTGTGCCCTGCAGAGCCATAGGAGGAGAGTGGGCGTGGTTTATGGAAATGGGTGTGGCTTTGGATTTTATGGCTTATTCACAATGGCTCCAATACGGTAGGATTTAGGTGCTAATAACGGTGTAGTAGTAAATGAATAGTAAGGTTATTGATGGCACTTCACTAGTATATACAATACATTCTGTACTTCTAGTACCTATAGTATATTTTATAGATATACATGCTGTATACACTCTGAATGTATGTATATAGTATGTACTTGTATTTACTATACATGTATACATTGCATATTTGTATGGTATATATTGTACGTTTATATGCAGAGTATACAAAGGTATATACTGTAAAGTTGTGTGTACTATTTGTATATACTATATGTATACTATGGACGCGTGTGTTTACTGATAAATTGTGATCTTGTTATCCAAGTTAAAATTATAGACAAAATGTAACAAAATTAATAACACATGATCAGTTGTACTGTTTTTATATTTTATTGAGCACATTGGCCCAGATTCACTATTGACTCTGTGCCTCGATTTTGTTTTCCACAGTTTTTGCTCATTTAGATGCAAAATATTACACGCAAGAGCTAATTAGCAAAATTTGTTTCATGGTAACAGTTTCACGGATTCCTTACCCATTAAAGGCACACAGAGCATGGTTACTGACAAAGCTGTTCTTTCCCAGTAAAATTGATTAGTGTTAGTCTAGCCTTTATGTAAACCACTTTCAGAAGACCTCAGAGGATGTGTTATATAAACTTATGAAGCTGGAAAAGGCTACAAAAACATTCCTAAAGTCCTGGATGCGCATCAATCCACAATTAGACAAATTGCGTACAAGAGCACAACAAACATTCCTTAAAAAGGTGAGAAAGAACCCAAAGGTAACAGCAAAAGACTCTACAAATTGCATAAAAATGTGTTCAGGAGTCCGTTATTAGAAAACTACTGATCAGGAATGGTCGTCATAGAAGGACACCACAAAGAGAAGTGGCTGCTGTCCACCAAAACAACACTGGGTCCCATCTCAGGTTTGCTGTGACCACCTGGATGATCCTCAATGCTCCTTGGAAAATGTTCTATGGGCAGATGAGTCAAGTGGAACTTTTAGCACAAACGCACAGTGCTGTGTTTGGAGGAAAATGATCACTGCACACCAGCACCAAACCCTCATCCTAGCTGCGAAGCATGGTGGATGAAGCATCATGGATTGGGCTTCTTTGCTGCCTCAGTGGCTGGACATCTCTCCATCTTTGAGGGAACAATTCTAAGGTATATCAAAACATTTTACAGGAGAAAATTAGAGTAGCAGTCCATGACACCAAGATGAACAAGACAGTGACCCAAAACACACAATAAATCAACTAGAGAATGACTAAAAATAAGACCTGTTTTGAAATGGGCAAGTTGAGTCATCCCAGACATATTGGTGAACACATTTGCAGGGAGGAATGGTCCAAAATTTCTCCTCAACATTGTGCAAATTTTATTTGCAGCTACCGGGAACACTTGTCGGTGTTGATGAATGGTGCAACTTTTTGTGTGTTTTTAGATAAGTTACATTGTGTTTCTCTATAATTGTGACTTAGATAACAATTAGACTACATTGTAGGAACAACGTAGAAACACAAGTTATTTCAAAGGGTTGGCTTACTTTTTCTATGCTCTATACAAAATATATATTTGTACATACTTTATGTTTGTATATACTATGGTGGTCATGTATTAAGATCGGCATAACACCTATATCTGGCGGTAGATCTGCCGGAGAGGCGCCGGCCTCTACATAACTTTGGCGCATCCAGCGACAGTATAAATGTAAGACAGCTTCTTTGCAGGCTTACATTTAGACCATTTTCTACCCCTAAAACAGGCGTAGAAAATAATGAATGAGACAGGTCCCTTCCCCGCCCACTTTTTTTTTTTTTTAAACCTGTGAGCCAGGAAGAGTTGCAGAAATACGTTGAATAGAGTGTGTATATGCCCTTTACACAATGTGTGCTTATATATATATATATATATATATATATACGTACATGCAGTATATATTGTGGCAGCGGGGCTGTCTGAGTGGCATGGTTATTTTACTAAAATGTTCTAAAGGGACAATGCACAAAGCTAGGGGGTCTCTAAAGTAGAAAAAGATACTTTTCTCTACTGTTGGCTTAGTATAAAACCTGGAAAAGGGCCTGACTTGCCAAAGTTTACCAGACGGGCAGACTCCTAACTTCACTGACACTATTTAGGGTATTGGCTGGGTCTCATAGGCAAACTATCAGTGTATTACAGTGTGTAATACACTGATAGTCAAAGTAGTACAATACAGATGTATTGTGCTGCATTGAACAGGGATCAGACCCTGTAATGTTGAATTCCCATAGTGGGACATAAGTAAAAAGTAAAAAAAAAAGTAAAATAAAAGTGTTTGTAACAATAAAAAAATAAAGTTTCAATGAAAAAAAAGCCCTTTTCCCATAAAAAATCACATATAAAATTGTAAAAAATAGATAAAAAAAAAGAATATACATATTATGTATCACCGTGTTCGTAACAACCTGCTCTATAAAAATATCACAAAATATCACCGTAAAAAATAAAAACTGTGCTAAAAAAAAGCCATTTTTTGTCACCTTTCATCACAAAAATGTAATACCAAGAGATCAAAAAGTCGTATGCCCCCAAAAAGAGTACTGTCATCTAACCATCATCTCATCCCACAAAAAATGAGCCCCTACCTGAGACAATCACCCAAAAAATAAAAAAAACTAAAGCTCTCTGACTATGGAGACACTAAAACATGATTTTTTTTGTTTCAAAAATGATATTATTGTGTAAAACTTAAGTAAATAAAAATAATTATACATGTTAGGTATCGCCACATCCGTAACAACCTGCTCTACAAAAATATCACATGATCTAACTCCTCAGGTGAACACCGTAAAAAAAAAACAAAAAAAACGGTGTAAGAAAAGCCATTTTTTTTGTCACATTACATCACTAAAAGTGCAACACCAAGTGATCAAAAAGGCGTATGCCCCCAAAAATAGTACCAATCTAACCGTCATCTCATCCCGCAAAAAATGAGCCCCTACTTGAGACAATCGCCCAAAAAATAAAAAAACTACAGCTCTGACTATGGAGACACTAAAACATGATTTTTTTTGTTTCAAAAATGATATTATTGTGTAAAACTTAAATAAAAATAAGTATACATGTTAGATATCGTCGCGTCCGTAACAACCTGCTCTACAAAAATATCTCATGATCTAACTCCTCAGGTGAACACTGTAAAAAAATAAAATAAAAACTGTGTAAGAAAAGCCATTTTTTGTCACATTACATCACTAAAAGTGCAACACCAAGCGATCAAAAAGGCGTATGCTCCCATACGTCATCTCATCCCCCTACCTGAGACAATCACCCAAAAAATAAAAAACTACAGCTCTCTGAATATGGAGACACTAAGACATGATTTTTTGTGCTTCAAAAATATTATTGTGTTAAGCTTAAATAAAAAAAAAAGTATACATATTAGATATTGCCGCGTCCGTAACAACCTGCTCTATAAAAATATCACATGAGATAACCTGTCAGATGAACGTTGTAAATAACAAAAAATAAAAACAATGCCAAAACAGGTATTTTTTGTTACCTTGCCTCACAAAAAGTGTAATATAGAGCAACCAAAAATCGTATGTACCCTAAAATAGCACTAACAAAACTGCCACCTTATCCCGTAGTTTCCAAAATGCGGTCACTTTTTTGGAGTTTCTACTCTAGGGGTGCATCAAATGTGACATGACAACTTAAAATATTTCCATTGAAATCTGCCCTTCAAAAACCATATGGCATTCCTTTCCTTCTGCGACCTGCCGTGTGCCCGTACAGCAGTTTACGATCACAAATGGGGCATTTCTGTAAACTACAGAATCGGGGTAATAAATATTGAGTTTTGTTTGGCAGTTAACCCTTGCTTTATTACCGGAAAAAAATTGATTTATACGGAAAATCTGCCAAAAAAGTGAAATTCAGAAATGTTGTCTACATTTTCCTGGTTAACAAAGTTTTTAAAATCAGTTTGTTTTGAATACCTTGAGGGGTCTAGTTTCTAAAATGGGGTCAATTTTGGGTGGTTTCTATTATGTAAGCCTCACAAAGTGACCTGAACTGGTCCTTAAAAAGTGGGTTTTGGAAATTTTGTGAAAAATTTCAAGATTTGGAAACTTCTAAGCCTCCTAATGTCCCAAAAAAATAACATATCGTTTTCAAAATGATCCAAACCTGAAGTGGACACATGGGGAATGTAAAGTCATAACTATTTTTGGAGGTATTACTATGTATTTTAAAAGTAGAGAAATTGAAATTTGGAAATTTGCAAATTTTTCAAAATTTTTTGTAAATTTGGTATTTTTTTATGAATAAAAATGAAATATTTTGACTCAAATTTACCACTGCCATGAAGTACAATATGTGATGAGAAAACAATCTCAGAATGGCCTGGATAAGTAAAAGTATTTTAAAGTTATCACCACATAATGTGAGACATGTCAGATTTGCTAAAAATGGCCTGGTCCTTAAGGTGAAAAATGGCAGGGTTCTTAAGGGGTTAATAATGCTCCGTGCCTCTCTGTGATCATTTTACCACAAAATCACAGTAAGATAAAGTTGTCACTGTGATTATGTACAAGTGCATCTCAAACTCGCCTGACCTGAACCCCATAGAGAATCTATAGGGTATTGTCAAGAGGAAGATGACCACACCAGACCCAACAATGCAGACGAGCTGAAGGCTACTATCAAAGCAACCTGGGCTTCCATAACACCTCAGCAGTGCCACAGGCTGATCGCCTCCATGCCACGCCTCATTGATGCCATCATTCATGTAAAAGAAGCCCCGACCAAGTATTGAGTACATTTAATGGACATACTTTTCATTTGGTCAAATTTTCTGTGTTAAAAAAAAAAATTACAGTTGGCCTAATATAATATTCTAATTTTCTGAGATAATGACTTTTAGGTTTTCCTTGGCTGTAAGCCATAATCATCAACATTAACAGAAATAAACACTTGAAAATTTCACTCTGTTTGTAATGAGTAATGACTCTATATAATATGTGTTTCACTCTTTGAACTGAATTACTGAAAAAAACTACTTTTTGATGATATTCTAATTTATTGAGATGCAATTGTAGTAAAAAGGTCACAGAGAGGCACAGAGCATTATCAATCATGTAAATGCTCCGTGTCTGCTGTCCGGAATGGGGCTTGGCTCTCTTTCACGCAGTGGATTCCTCGGACGGCATCCACTCGTGTGAAAGAGCCCTTAGTTATCACAACATGTATATGTAGAGGATCATTTATCAAACCGGTGTCAAGTAGAACTAGCTTAGTTGAATATAGCAACCAATCAGATTCCACCTTTCATTTTGGACATCTTTGGAAAATGAAGGAGGAATCTGGTTGCTAAGCCAGTTCTACTGTATACCAATTGGATAAATGAACCCCATAGCCTTTAGCAATATTTGTGTTGGTAAATTCTGAGCATTTAGTCCCCATCCCAAGTGCACCCAAACTTGTACCAGAACTCCCAGTTATGAGAATTGGCTTACAAAATCCCATCCCATTTTATGGCTGTGATGAGGTGAATTTGTGGGATTGTCAATCCCAGCAAATTCAGGATGGTAGGCAACCATGTTATACACATGTATGTGCTCTATATACTATGCATATATAATACATTCGGAAAGTCTTCACATCCTTTCACTTTTTTCACATTTTGTTATGTTGTGGCCTTGTGCTAAAATAAAAAAAAAAAATTCAAGTTTTCTCCCATCAATCTTAACTTAATAACCCATAATGAGTGAAGTGAAAACAGAATTTTAGAATTTTTTGTAAAAAAGGAGAAATTTTGCAAGTATTCAGATCCTTTACCATGGCACTTGTAATTTCGCTCCGGGGGCCTCCCATTTCTCTTGATGATCTTTGAGATGGTTCTACGCCTTGATTGGAGTCCACCTCTGGTAAGTTCAGATGATTGGACATGATTTGGAAAGCCTGATAATGAATATAAAGCAGGGCAGTTTCTAGGGAATTTTGCCAACAGGGCGAACAATACAAAAGTATCCCCCTTCCCCTCCCCCCCTCACACACACACGTTTGAAGTGACCCTACTTTCTAATGAAGAGATTAAAACACATTTTAAAAGAATCAGTTACCCCAGGTAATCCCAGGGACTTACAAGCGACGTCTGCACAGATTTCAGTTTGTTCACTTTCCTTTTCTTTTCAGTTTGTTTCCAGAAGTTCCTGCGCACACGTCTTCAGCCAGGGGTATGCTGCCCCCTCTGCCACATAAGAAGACATTAGTATTAATAAATTGCGCAGGGTAGAGGAGGTCTGCTACAGATGTTGCATTAGGGACCAGGGGATTCAGGTTATACCTTTGACTTTGGCTTGTTGTTTCTGCAGTCCACCCCGACCCTCTATAGCAAGTAACCCTTAACCCCCACAGCATCTCCCCTCATGTACTGAGCACCCCCCGCCACAGCATCTCCCCTCATGTACTGAGCACCCCCTGCCACAGCATCTCCCCTCATGTACTGAGCACCCCCCGCCACAGCATCTCCCCTCATGTACTGAGCACCCCCTGCCACAGCATCTCCCCTCATGTACTGAGCACCCCCGCCACAGCATCTCCCCTCATGTACTGAGCACCCCCAGCCACAGCATCTCCCCTCATGTACTGAGCACCCCCCGCCACAGCATCTCCCCTCATGTACTGAGCCCCCCCGCCACAGCATCTCCCCTCATGTACTGAGCACCCCCAGCCACAGCATCTCCCCTCATGTACTGAGCACCCCCCACAGCATCTCCCATCATATTCTGAGCTTATCCCCCCCACAGCATCTCCCCTCATGTACAGAGCCCCCCCCCTCCTCATACACTGAACATCCCTCATACACAGGCTCCAACATATTCACATTATGGTTTGTACTCACTATGAAGAAAGGTCTGCCTTCCTCACAGGTCTGCTGCATGAATCCTCCCCAAATAAGCCCCTCCTCCTCTCTTATGCAGCTCCACACAGCCCTCAGTGCCTTGTCCTCTTCTCACACTGGACCCGCCTCCTTGCGTGATGCGCTCCCACAGGCCCCTCCTCCTCCCTCACACACTCTGCACAGGCTGCTCTATCCCAGGAAATACTTCAGCCCTAAAGAAGAGGGCCAGCGGTGAGTACAGCTAGTGCTGGGAGCGATGTACTCACTGTTTCTTCAGCCTCCTTTACGTCCTGGCCCTGCTGTTGATCAGCTGTAAACACTAGCGCCCCCTTCTACTTGGAATGATGCGCCCCGTGTGGTTGCCTCCCTTTCCCGGCTCTAGAAACGCCCCTGAATATAAGATATACAGTACAGACCAAAAGTTTGGACACACCTTCTCATTCAAAGAGTTTTCTGTATTTTCATGACTAAAATTGTAGATTCACACATCAAAACAAAGCATCAAAACTATGAATTAACACATGTGGAATTATATACTTAACAAAAAAGTGTGAAACAACTGAAAATATGTCTTATATTCTAGGTTCTTCAAAGTAGCCATATTTTGCTTTGATTACTGCTTTACACACTCTTGGCATTCTCTTGATGAGCTTCAAGAGGTAGTCACCTGAAATGGTATTCCAACAGTCTTGAAGGAGTTCCCAGAGATGCTTAGCACTTGTTGGCCCTTTTGCCTTCACTCTGCGGTCCAGCTCACCCCAAACCATCTCGATTGGGTTCAGGTTTGGTGACTGTGGAGGCCAGGTCATCAGGCGTAGCACCCCATCACTCTCCGTCAAATAGCCCTTACACAGCCTGGAGGTGTGTTTGGGGTCATTGTTCTGTTGATAAATAAATGATGGTCCAACTAAACGCAAACCGGATGGAATAGCATGCCGCTGCAAGATGCTGAGGTTGCCATGCTGGTTCAGTATGGCTTCAATTTTGAATAAATCCCCAACAGTGTCACCAGCAAAGCACCCCCACACCATCACACCTCCTCCATGCTTCACGGTGGGATCCAGGCATGTAGAGTCCATCCGTTCGCCTTTTCTGCGTCGCACAAAGACACGGTGGTTGGAACCAAAGATCTCAAATTTGGACTCATCAGACCAAAGCACAGATTTCCACTGGTCTAATGTCCATTCCTTGTGTTATTTAACCCAAACAAGTCTCTTCTGCTTGTTGCCTGTTGTAAAAGGGGATATTAATTACTGGTATTTTGGGATGTACCAATAATTAATATTCATAAATAGGCGTAAACCCGCTTCCGCTAGTTCCGCCTATTTATGCCTATGTAAATCCTACTGCCTTTCACACGACCTAAAAGGGACTCAAAATACACGTTACAAAACAATAAACACTGCACACTGTATTATAAATAATAACAATATTTATTAATTATTAACAATACAGTACACCAAAACCTAACTACGCTGCACAATCCCGTTTAACTCCAACCACAATACTAACTAAACAAAACACAAACACACTTATAGCAGCCCTCCCCAACCTATCTAATTACTATCCCTAGAGAACAAAAGGGTTAAATTACAATAAGCAACAGGGGATAATTATGGTATTGGCAGGGAAGGGGTTAATGGTATAATATATCCAGGGGTTGCAGGGCAATCAGGGGTTCCAGGGGTTGCAGGGCAATCAGGGGTTAATGTAGGGATCCAGGGGTTGCAGGGAATATATCCAGGGGTTGCAGGGCAATCAGGGGTTAATATAGGGATCCGGGTACAGCAATGCAGGTGTTAACTGGGGCTATGGTAGGGATCACAGGGGGTTATTGTCAGGGCTGGGTGTTACAGGGGTAGACTGGAGCAGGGGTCGTTGGTGGTATAGGGCAGGGGTTATTGCAGGGGTTAATGGCAGGGCAGTCTGGGGTACAGGGTCAGGAGTACTCAGCCAATCCAGGGGGTTAATGCTCGTTTCCAGGGGTGGTCCGCTCGTTGTCCTGGGGATGATCCTCGCTTGGTGAGTTGCTCGTTGTCCCAGGGATGACTCTCGCTTGTTTCAGGTGGCTGCACGGCTCAACTGAAGAGCGCAGCGCGATCGGGTTATTTAAACCCGGTCGCGCTCGCTCCCGTGCTCCCGCGCTGCCGGCGAGCGCGTCGGCAGCATGTGCACGAGTGCCGCCGCGGTGCTATGACGTCACTGCGCCGGCCCGCGCTGTTTTCCTGGGGAGCGCTTTGCATCTCCGGCGCTTGTAATTACAAGCGCCGGAGGTACGCGCTATGCAGAGACAAGGAAACCTATTGTTTCCCTGTCCTGTTAATTGCCCCCAGCAGCGCTGAGGGTAATTAACAGAAGGGACAGAAGATCATATCGATCTTCTGTCCCTTTGAAGTACCTGGGACTAGACTAATTAGTCCAGTCCCATGTCTCCAGCTATCCCCAGCAGATGGGCCATTGTCCCTCTGCTGGGGGCTATGGGGGGGGGCACCCTGGCTGTGACATGTATATAGATACATGTACATAACTGGGGATCATGTACATGTATCTATATACTACTGGAGGATATTAGGGGTATATATCTGGATAAAGGGGGCATAAACAGGGGGCAATGTATAAACAGGGGACATTATATCTGGGGCATAAACAGGGGCCATCATTTTATACAGGGGCAATTATATAAATATATATATATATATATATATAGACATAGGTGCATGCTAATGGGGCACATGCACACATATCTATATATACACAGTTAGAGCACCTGGTGGATATCCACATCCACCAGGGCTTCAGGCCTATGTCGCCGTGGGGCCACAGACCCTCAATTTGGGGCCACCCATATATGCATATACATATGGGTATATGCATATATTATAGGCAGCACCCACACTTCCTTCTACACCTGTCCTTAGCAGTGGTTTCCTAGCAGCTATTTTACCATGAAGGCCTGCTGCACACAGTCTCCTCTTAACAGTTGTTGTAGAGATGTGTCTGCTGCTAGAACTCTGTGTGGCATTGACCTGGTCTCTAATCTGAGCTGCTGTTAACCTGCGATTTCTGAGTCTGGTGATTCGGATGAACTTATCCTCCGCAGCAGAGGTGACTCTTGGTCTTCCTTTCCTGTGAGCCAGTTTCTTTGTAGCGCTTGATGGTTTTTGCGACTGCACTTGGGGACACTTTCAAAGTTTTCCCAATTTGTCGGACTGACTGACCTTCATTTCTTAAAGTAATGATGGCCACTCATTTTTCTTTACTTAGCTGCTTTTTTCTTGCCATAATACAAATTCTAACAGTCTATTCAGTAGGACTATCAGCTGTGCATCCACCTGACTTCTGCCCAACACAACTCATGGTCCCAACCCCATTTATAAGGCAAGAAATCCCACTTATTAAATCTGACAGGGCACACCTGTGAAGTGAAAACCATTTCAGGTGACTACCTCTTGAAGCTCATCAAGAGAATGCCAAGAGTGTGCAAAGCAGTAATCAAAGCAAAAGGTGGCTACTTTGAAGAACCTAGAATATAAGACATATTTACAGTTGTTTCAGACTTTTTTGTTAAGTATATAATTCCACATGTGTTAATTCATAGTTTTGATGCCTTCAGTGTGAATCTACAATTTTCATAGTCATGAAAATACAGAAAACTCTTTGAATGAGAAGGTGTGTCCAAACTTTTGGTCTGTACTGTAATATAAGAGCAAAAACCAAGCCATGAGGCCGGGAAGAACTGCCTGTAAATCCCAGAGACATGATTGAGTGGAAACAGGTACGGAATTTTCCGTTGCACTGCAAAGTTCCCAAGAGCACAGTGGCTTCCATAATTCTTAAATCGAAGAAGTTTGGAACAACCAGGACTCATCGTAGAGCTGTTCTCCCCACCAAATTAAGTAATCTGGGAAGAAGACCTTGGTAAGAACCCAATGATCGTCCCGGCAGAGCTCCAACGATCCTGTTTGCAGATTGGAGAAACTTCCAGAAGGTCAACCATCACTGCAGCACTTCACTAATCTGGGCTTTATGCCAGAGTGGCCAGAATGAAACCTCTCCTCAGTAAGACATATGAAAGCCCTCCTGGCATTTGCAAAAATGCATCCTCAGACTGAGAAGATTCTCTGGTCTGATGAAACCAAGACTGAACCTTTTGGCCTCAATTCTAAGCAACATGTTTGAGGGAAACCACTGCTCATCACCTGCTCAATGCCATCCCTACAATGAAGTATGGTGGTGGCAGCATCATACTATCTGGGTGTATTTCAGTTGTTAGTACAGGGAGACTGGTCAGAGTTGATAGAAAGCTGCATGGAACATTACAGAAATATTCTTAATGAAAACTTGCTCTGGAGCACTCTGGAACTCAGACTGGGCTGAAGTTTCACTTTCCAACTAAACACTTAAGCGACTTAGGAACATCTATTTGAATGTCCTGAGAGGCCCAGACCGTGCCTCAAACATCTCTGGAGAAAAATGTCTGTCCACCGACAGTCCCCTTCCAGCCTGACAGAACTTGACATCTGCAGAGAAGAATGGCAGAAAATACCCCAGGTATAGCAAATCTTGTGGCATCATACCCAAGAAGACTGAGCATGTAATCGCTGCCAAAGGTGCTTGGACTAAGTCCTGAATAAAAGGTCTGAAAACTTATGCCAATGCAAGTTTTTAATTTTTCCTTTTTAATAAATTAGCAAAGATCTCCAAGATTCTGTTTTCACTTCCTCATTACGGCGGTATTAGGTGCAGCCACATGGGTGAAAACTGAACTTTTATTTTGCATTTTAGCACATGCAACAGGTCAACCAGTTTTCATAGATACAAATCTGCTGGCAGATGGCCTTTAACCCCTTCACGCCCAGCGCCGTACATGTACGGCGCTGGGGCGATGCGGGCACATGGCGCCCGCTCGCGGGTGCGGCGGGCGTCATGGCCAGCAAGTCTCTGCTGTTTCTAACAGCAGAGACTTGCCGCTACCTACTGTGTCGGCGGCGTCTTCCGGGGTGATCACGGCATCTAGTTGCGTCTAAACCCGGAAGCGTTCGCTTCCGGGTGGTGTACAGACACCCCGTGTGGCTATTCTTTATTCTGGCCACTAGATGGCAGGCCAGGATAAGAAATGAGCAACTCATGGATTTCTGAGTCTATAAAATTCATAATTGCTCATAAAGAAAAAAAAAAAAAGCCACAATATATAAGCCCATATTTGAGCTTTCTAATAGTAAAAAAAAAATAAAAAAAAAATGTTAAAAAATATATAAAAAATAAAAAAGATGTAAAAGTTCAAATCACCCCCCTTTCCGTATAAGTAAAAAATAAATACCTAAATAACAATAAATATAGACATCATGGGTATCACCGTGACCAAAAACGCCCGTACTTTTAAAATATAAAAAAAAATTCCAATACGGCGAATTGTGTGGCGGAAAAAAGCGTCCAAATGGCGATTTGCCGTTTTTTGTCGCTTTTTTTTTCTAAAAAAAATTAAATAAAAAGTGATCAAAAAGTCATACACACCCCAGAATGGTATCAATAAAAACTTCAGATCGTCCCGCAAAAAATGAGCCCCCATACAGCTCTGTACACATAAATACCAAAAAGTTATAGGGGTCAAGATATGACAAGGAAAAAAAAAAAGGGCAACTTTCTAATTATTTTATCACTATGAAAACGCAGGAAAAACTATACATATTAGGTATTGCCGGATTCGTACTGACCAGTAGAATGAAAGTAACGGATCAGTTTTAATGCACATCGAACGCTGTAAATAAGAAACCCGTAGAACTGTAGCGGAATAGCGTTTTCTTTGCAATTTCACCCGGTTTGGAATTTTTTTCCCGCTTCCCACTACACCGTATGCAATATTAAACAGTGGCGTTGGAAAGTACAACTTGTCCCGCAAAAAACAAGCCCTCATACAGCTATGTGAACAGAAAAATAAAAGAGTTATGGCTGTTTGAAGGCAGGGAGCGCAAAACGAAAATGCAGAACCGAAAAAAGCTCCGGGGGTGAAGGGGTTAAAGGGGTGTTCAGATGTTTTTATACTGATGACCTCTCTGCCAACACCTGGGACCCCTGAGCATTACTGCCTTCTCACAGCTTTCCCTAGGCTAGTGATGACACGTTTATTGGTCACAAGGAGCAGCTCATCACCATGGAAATGAATGGGGCTGAGCACGATACCAAGCACAGCCACTATACAATGTACAGCGCTGTGCTTGGTAAGCTACGAGAAAGCTCACAGGAGTGTTGGTGCCTTTTCAAAAAGCTGATCGTCGGGTCCCGGGTGTCAGACCCCCACCGATCTTATACTGATGACCAATCCTGAGGATTCAGGTGCACAGACCTTTAAAAATTTGGCATATCATTAACCTTGTGCCACAACTTGTGCTCCAAAATGTTATAGTTTCAGGGCTGTGGTATGTTTGCCAAGTCAACATAGCGATTGCTAACACATTCTAAATCTAATCTTAGACTAGACAGTCTAAACCGCTCCAGAATTAACACACCGGTTGAGGCTGGATGATAAATCTGGCACATCTTTAGACTGTTTAGTCTAACGGAACTCTACCTGTAGGTTTGCATAGTTTTACTCCAAAAATGCACCAAAATTTTGGTGCATTTTGTGGTACACAGAGACTCAAAAAATCCACTCCCCTTTTTAAAAGAACCCACACCCCTTTTCTGATAAGCCACACTCTTAAGACAATAAAATGGCTAGAAAAGTGTCTAAAATACTTGATAAACTTAGTGCAAAGAATGTACAACAGTATTTTGGTGCAAATACAACCACAAATCTGATCCATTTTAAATTTGCCCCAGTGTCTTACTACTAATGTTTTCTTTGTGCTGTTGTTCCCATATAGGGTAGGTGATATGAAAACATCAGAAAAAAATGCAGCATTTTTTAAAGGAAGCCACAAAGACAAAAAATACCACCTAATAAACTAAAACGCTATAAGCAAAAAAGCACTAGTGTGTCCTGTTTCATGTTTCTCATAGACCTTCAGCTAACATCTAGAGCTGGCATTTTTACCTCAAAAAGGTAGCAAAAAGCGAAGGTGCAAAAAAACGCGAAAGTGCAGATAAACGTTACTAAAAATTGTACATGTGAAATTACTCTTAAAATATATGTAAATATATATAAAATAATATCAGGTTTTAAATACATGTGCTGCAGGTAAATATTATATTATGTGCTTTTATATGATGACATGGTAATGACACAGCATGACAAAGCATGTACAGACTAAGAACAGGTACTGAGAATTACATCCAGTATTCAGGGCAGGATAAGTGGTACTGTGCAGTGTCCATATATACAGAATAAGAGCAGATACTGAGAATTACATCCAGTATACAGGACAAGATAAGTGGTACTGTGCAGTATCCATATATACAGAATAAGAGCAGATACTGAGAATTACATCCAGTATACAGGACAAGAGAAGTGGTACTGTGCAGTGTCCATATATACAGAATAAGAGCAGATACTGAGAATTACACCCAGTATACAGGACAAGAGAAGTGGTACTGTGCAGTGTCCATATATACAGAATAAGAGCAGATACTGAGAATTACACCCAGTATACAGGACAAGAGAAGTGGTACTGTGCAGTGTCCATATATACAGAATAAGAGCAGATACTGAGAATTACATCCAGTATACAGGACAGGAGAAGTGGTACTGTGCAGTGTCCATATATACAAAATAAGAGCAGATACTGAGAATTACTCCCAGTATACAGGACAAGAGAAGTGGTACTGTGCAGTGACCATATATACAGAATAAGAGCAGATACTAAGAATTATACCCAGTATCCAGGACAGGAGAAGTGGTACTGTGCAGTGTCCATATATACAGAATAAGAGCAGATATTGACAATTACACCCAGTATACAGAACAATAGAAGTGGTACTGTGCAGTGTACATATATACAGAATAAGAGCAGATACTGAGGATTGCACCCAGTATACAGGATAAGAGAAGTGGTACTGTGCAGTGCCCATATATACAGAATAAGAGCAGATACTGAGAATTACACCCAGTATACAGGACAGGAGAAGTGGTACTGTGCAGTGTCCATATATACAGGATAAGAGCAGATAATGAGAATTACACCCCATATACAGGACAGGAGAAGTACTGTGCAGTGTCCATATATACAGAATAAGTGGAGATACTAAGAATTATACCCAGTATACAGGACAAGAGAAGTGGTACTGTGCAGTGTACATATATACAGAATAAGAGCAGATACTGAGAATTACACCCAGTATACAGCACAGGAGAAGTGGTACTGTGCATTTCCATATATACAGAATAAGAGCAGATACACAATATCATATAGCATACAAAACGAGATAAATGTTCTAGTGCATTATCTGTGTATACAAGCAAAGAAGAGTTACTGATCTGTAGCCTCAAACATCCATAACCATATTTAATGTGTGCATGACACAGCATAGATGAGCCTTTATTTTGACGTTGTATGACTCTTCCCTCTTTCCCCTTCTCTCATTCTCACTTTAGCAGTTTTACCTTCCGCCTCATTGCCCTGTCAGCAAATCCGTCTCATCCTGATCAGCCCCCAGGCACAAGAAAAGCAAGGATTTCAGAGCTACCGTTTAAACACCCCTCCTCTTTACCCAACTCTCTCTCTCCCATCCTAATATCCTGAGGCTCAGGAATGTAACACTAATGCAGTCTGCCAGCTGCTTTGCTATGTACAGGATGCCAAGTTGAGGTCTGCCTGGCATACAGGACAAACTTTAGTCACTTAATTTTAAAAAGAAACTACACTCAGAATTCACCACTACTACGATGAATCCATTGTATGAAATAGATATTGCTTATTTTCTGACTAGTGCCCTGTGTATGAGCTGGTGAAAGATGTATTTTTGTCTGACAACGGCTTAAATTTATAACTACTATAATAATGCGCACTATATACAAGACTATAACTATAATACTGCTCCTTTATACAGGAATATTACCACTTTAATACTGCTCCTATGTACAAGGATACAACTATTATAATACTGCCCTCTATGTACAAGACTATAACTACTATCATTCTAGCTACTATAATATTGCCCCCTATGTACAAGAATATAACTGCTATAATCCTGCCTCCTATGCACAAGAATATAACTACTATAACACTGCCTCCTATATACAAGAATATAACTACTATAATACTGCCCCCTATGTACAAGAATATAACTACTATAATACTGCCTCCCATGTACAAGAATATAACTACTATAATACTGTACCCTATGTACAAGAATATAACTACTATAATACTGCCTCCCAAGTACAAGAATATAACTACTATAATACTGCATCCTATTTACAAGAATATAACTACTATAATACTACCTCCTAAGTACAAGAATATAACTACTATAATACTGCCTCCAATGTACAAGAATATAACTACTATAATACTGCCTCCCATGTACAAGAATATAACTACTATAATATTGCCCCCTATGTACAAGAATATAACTACTATAATACTGCCTCCCATGTACAAGAATATAACTACTATAATACTGCCTCCTATTTACAAGAATATAACTACTATAATACTACCTCCTATGTACAAGAATATAACTACTATAATACTGCCTGCTATGTATAAGAATATAACTATTATAATACTGCCTCCTATATACAAGGATATAACTACTATAATATTGCCCCCTATGTAAAAGAATATAACTACTATAATACTGCCTCCTATGTACAAGAATATAGCTACTATAATACTGCCTCCTATGTACAAGAATATATAATCTACTATAATACTACCTCCTATATACGGTACCCACTACTCACAAAAATTTAGGGATATTTGGCTTTTGCGTGAAATTTATGGAAAACGTACAAAGTTCCCACTCCAGTGATATTATATCATGAAAGTAGGCATTTAAGTAGAAGCTGCAATGGTGATGTCTTCATCTCAAACTATTTATTGATACAAAAGCTAACACCAGTGGTGTGTATACCCCCACAAAAATGTCAATGTCAATAACTTGTCTTGTGGCCTTGAGGATCAATTACAGCTTGACACCAATGTCTAATTCTCTTCACAACTCGACTTATTATCTGCTGAGACATGGCATCCCACTCTTCTTGAAGGGCGTCCCGCAGCATCCAGCGTTTTTTGTCCGGCCGCCTCTCGGCATGTTTGCTGTGCTGCGGACGCATCTCCCGCCAGTCCCTATTATAGTGAATGTGGCCGGGGCAGACTTCCGTGCAAACGTTAGTATGGATCCGGCAGGCTTTTCCCCTGCTGGACAAGCCTATCGCCAGTGTAAAAGAAGCCTGAAGTACCCTGAGGGGTGTTATTCTCGCATGAAAGAGCCCTGGCACGCCTCCTACTAGTGCGCAAGTCCACCCTCATGCAGAGCCCAAGCCCGCATCCTCTCTGCTCTGACATGACGCTCTCTGCCACAATGTGTCCACCCACCCCTTCTTACGTCACATTCAAGCTATAACTCTGCCCCCTCCCCCCACTTTTCTCTGCTGTATCGCATTTAAATCTTGCGCATGGCAGTGCCGAACACAGCCTGCGCACCGCCTGTCAAACTGAGGGCATCAGCCTCAACTCTACAACTGGACATTTTAGGCGTACAAAAAGGTATTAATGTAAGACAGCTAGGAAGCTGTCTTACGTTTACAATCGGCGCCTTTTCATAACTTCTGCGTCTAAACCGCCGGTCTTAATAAATGTGCCCCTAAGGGCCATTAGGCTATCGCTTTGCTTCAATAGCGACTATCCTGGTAATAGATTTCATTTAGGGCTTCTAAGAAATGTGAAGACTGCCTTATCAGCAGCCATTTTCGTTGTCACACTAGTTGAGAGAAGGCTTGAGGACATATACTGTATTGACTTGGGATTTTTTTTGTTTCAGTGATTGAGTGGAGTCCTGTAAACACAGCACGGTGTAGATGCCCTAGTTATGTCTTACGTACCATGCTTCGTTCCTCATAAAACATCTTCTCCTAAGCTTGGCGCTGTGCTACATATCTTTCTCCCTCCACGCCTCATCTCCTCTGGTGTTGACTGATACCGCAAGTAATTTTAGCTGAATGGATGTTCAGACCAGGAGGTTAATACTCTCAGCTTGGAGTATTAATGATGACACATTGCCCATCCTCTGCTGGGCATGATGCCACTCCAAGTCTCCTTGTGTGATTGTTCTGGCTGATTCACGTCTGACCCATTTGACCTCCATATGAGTCTGAAGGCTTTGAGCCGCTACCAGAGCTCCCATTAACTTTATGGTCCGAGTCCTCTTGATTCAAAGACCCGAAATACCGCCAGCGTCTGTGCGTTCGTGTATTATGAGAATCCAGATGGCATTTATATTAATAGATATAAAATATTCAGGCTCGTCGCCCTACACCGAGGGCACAGAACATATTTAATCAGCTTATCCAAGTCACTGGCTTTTCTAAAAATATTCAATCACCTTAACACTTCCCTAGCCAAAGGGTTATAGACTGGAAGCGTAGAACGGTGCAGCTGACATCTCAGCCCCCTCAGCACTGAAAAATATACCCAATTTCTGTCATGTTGTTATAAATTTTATTCAGTTTGTACATCTGTTGCAGGGAAAGCTGGATGGCGACCATTGCAACTTTTAAGTATGTTGTCCACCAGCTTTTCCAGACTCCTAAATGATCTTTATGCCCAATTCTGTAGTAGTACAGTAGCCATAGTCTGCAGATTTGCCCTTCTGGAGTCTTGGAAAGCCTGATGACACATGAAGGCTGTTTTGAGGACCATATTGGCTGTCACCCTGCTTAGTTTTATCCATTTGTGGGATGTAAGAGATGAACGAGTATGCCCAGTATTACAACTTCCAAATAGAGTATTACCTAACTTTCCTAGATTTCTGAAGAGAAAACCTGGCTTCCTATGCACTGGTATAGTCCCTCTTTCCCACACTGTAGGATAACTAGATAGTAAAGAACTCACTTACTAAACTGGTGGTGGTGTGGCAGTTTCAGCCATTCATGTTGCCACTTAGCTTTCCAAGAAACGGGAGAAACCTTAATGAAAATTTAATTTCATGAAAGCTGGGTGATAACCAATATGGCCACCAAGAGTGATGTCCAGTTCTCCCAGTCTCATCTGTATTGGTAATTACTGAGAAGCCAATCTGATGGCAGCTATCATTTGTGTGAACCAATCTAGAATCACATTTCCCCACTACCAGATGTTAACATCTTCTCAGCCGTGGTTCATGTGTCCTCTTTATCATATTTCTGAAACAGTGATGACTCCGCCAGTAAGAAGCTGTCGTGTACCGCCTGGGACATTCGGGAAGGTGACAGTCAGATGAACAGCAGTTCCAAACAGCCTGGAGAGGAGGAGAGGCTGACCAAAGCCAGTCTGCACCATACTGGCTCCCCGGTCCGAGTACAGCGAGGGAAGAATGCGGCCACCTGCTCTCATGGGACAAATAAATCAGAGTATGAGTTGTCCTTAGACCTTAAGAACAAACAGGTAAGAGTTGGTGGAAGCCCCACTATAGGGGGGTCGGAGGGACTTCCCCAGTAAAGCAATATAATACTGCATACAGAGGCAAAGTTATTTAACCATTTATAGTATATAAGCACTATACAGTATCAATTAATAGTACTAAATAGTGCTTATATAATACTTTCATTCAGAGCCTAGATAATAGTGCCATCCAGTGAATATATAACAATGTCAGAGTGCCTTCCTTTGGTGTCATTATTGAACACAGAACAGCACCATACAGTGAACACAGAAGAATGCTCAAAGTGCCTGCATACATGTGTATGCCCATTCCATAGTGCCGTAAAGTGAAAACAAAAGGGTTTGGTCACACATAGGTTTGTGGCAGTTTTTTTTAAGCCAAAGCCAGAAGTTGATTGGGATGGAAAGGGAAATATAAAGCAAGGACTTCTAACTTCCTGCTCCTCTTGGATCCACCACCAAGAGTGTCAAAACTATTACTATATATTACCGTCATAGAATACGTAATACTGTTCATACCTAATTGTGCTATGAAATAGTGTTGTACAGTGGCCATATAATACTGTCATAGAATCCATGCATAATGGTACCATACAACTACCACATGGCAGTATTCTATAGTATCCACATAGTTTCATGCAGTGCTAGATAACAGTAGATAATATTCCAATTCCTAGTGCCTACATAATGGTGCCTTAGAGTGACCACATAGTACTCCCATTCAGTGCCTATATAATAGTGCAATACAGAGAACATATTTAGAACAGGTTGCTAGGGGGCACGTTTACAGTGGATGATGGGATTGAGGAAGCGCAATGTAATCGTCTCTTTTATAATGCTATAATCCAGCACTGATCATAACACATTGGCGTATAAAACACCATGAATGCAGTGGACTATAGTTATCCAACCAAGTATAAATGTACTGTCCTGGAATTGACCGGCTTTACTTACCGTCCACTTCTTGCACGTTAGCTCTAAAACCATGTTTCTGGGACTGTTGCAATCTGGTTCTTGAAAGAAATGCCAAGACTACAGTGAAGACTGACAGATAAGCAGTGTGATAGGAACATGGACCAGGTCAGGAGTAACTGAAAAAATGCCTGTTTATCATTCAGGTATATAGGACTCCTGGTCTTAAGAGGGATCTGATTGGACCCCCAAAGCTGCTTCGTCTTCAGCCCATTTCCCTTGACCTTCTTTTCGCTTTTTCTGCTAAAATAAATGAGTAATCACACAAAGCCCGGGGCTGCATGATAATCTACGCCTTGTTACTGATGTGGCCTCTCTGGGTTTTGCAGTGTTACGGTTCTTGCCCTCGGTAATGAGATTTATTTTCATCCTAAACTTCTAGCCGGTTCAGTTATCACTGGAGCAGTTTCCAAATCCAAATGCGCAAATCTCAGTTTCCATAGAAAAGTCCAAATCTGCAGCATTCATCCATTTTTTATAGAAACAGTCACAGATTTGTTGCAACATTAGTGTATCACTAATATGGACATTTACAACACTTTCCATTTTTTTGTTGTGGAAGCTATGGACCTATAAGAGAAGGACCAAACGTGGTAGATCTGTACAGCACGATAAAAGTGGTTGGGATTTTCCAAAGCACCAAAACCAGAGCATGCTTGGAATTTCAAATCTGCAGCATGCCTGTTATTATGCGGAAAAGCACCACAAGTTCTGAGGCCCAGTTCTTCTGCCCTACGGTGTCCATTGTTGAGTCATGTGATTGGTATTGTCATCAGTCCCACCCCAATAGTCAAAGTAAACGATTTGCAAGCTTCTTGACTTGCGCTGAAATTGATGGATCTTAAACTGGAACAAAACATCTTGGGGGAGAAGGTGTTGTGTTATACAAGCCCTCCGTGACACTGATGGTCAGTGACTTCATTATAACAGAGATAGCCATAGTGACTGCCTCCAATGCACAGGCCATGTGTTCCTAACTACATCAGTGCCTTCATGACACTGACTGACATAGTGACCCATAGTAAATGATGCCTACAGTATCCCATAACAGTGAGGACCACAGTTCCTCATTACATTGCCAGCAAAAGTGGCTCATGTGACAGTCACCAAGCTCTATAACAGTGACAGCTGCAGTGCCTGAGCTAGTGACTTTTCTGTAGCCCAAGATATACTGATGCTTGTAAGTTTGTGAACTGCATGAGGTTTCCACACAAATCCCAAAAGTAGTTAAAGATAACCAAATAAAAAATAAGTTAAAAATATTAGACTTGGGCATTTATTTATTGAGAAAAATGATCCAATTCACATGTCTGTGAGTTGCTAAAGTATGCAAACCTTTGTGAGTAGTAGATGATTTGAAGTTGAAGTTAGAGTCGGGTGTTTTCAATGTGAGTGGGCAACCTGTTTTATTTAAAGAACAGGTATCAAATTCTGATTGTCACAACACTTTTGTGGAAGTGTATCATGGCATGTAACAGGAAATTTCTCAGGACCTCAGTGGAAGAGTTGTTGATGCTTATCAGCCTGTAAAATGTTACAAACCATCTTTCTCTCAAACTCTTAAGAGATGGTTTGGAACATACCGTATCTTGTTACAAACCATCTCTAAAGATTTTGGAGTCTACTAATACACTTTCAGACATATTGTTTGTTGAAATTCAGGACCATTATTACCCTCTCCAGGAGCAAGGTGTGTAATAATCTTTTAGGTCACAAAGAAATTCAAGGTAACCTCTAAGTACCTTGGTAAAGGCATTTCTCACATAAGCTAATGTTAATGTGCATGATTCCACCATCAGTTCACTGAACAGCAGTGGTGTGCTCTTCTGCTCTGCAAAAGGAACATTGCTGCCCATGTGCAGTTTGCTTAAGATCACCTGGACAAGCCAGAAGCCTGAAGTGGGCAGTTCATAGGAGGAAACCCACTAACATAACAGAGCTGAAGCTGTTTTGTACCGAAATTTCTCCAAGCCAATTTGCAGGATGAACCAACAATTAGCAGGAAACAGATGTAGTTATTACTGCACAAGTGGTTCACTTACTTTTCCCATTCACCATTCAGTGTGATACTGAATTATTTCCCTCAATAAATAAATGACCAAGTCAGATATTTTTAAAGCTTTTATTTTTCCAGTTTTTTTTAAATACAGAGTAAAACATGATCAACAATGGAAAACAATTCCATTCATCTGGTACCATAAAAACAGATCCCTGGTGCAAAAGCAGCAAAACAGAATCAGTGTCTTCCACAATGTCTTCCCTCTACCAATGTAGGTTAATTTATACAAAGGTTTCCTCTGGGGTTTCCAGTTCAGAAGGATGTATTTCCTTGTATTAAGGATCATGAGCCTGTAAAGTATTTAGTAGGAAGGAGGAAACCTAGCAAGCTATTCTTAGGGAACCACACATCTGGCAAACCCAGTTTGGTGTTCAGAAACATATGCACCTCGGCCAAAAAAGCAGCTATGACTGGGCATTCCCATATTATGTGATTAGTATACACACCAATTTTGTGTAACCATTTTGTTTGGATGAATTGATCTCTAGCACTAATCACGGAGGAGCGCCAACAAGTGGCCAACCTTTTCTCATGATGAGTCTTCAAGGTTGGAATGTCGCTCTTCCAACGCTTGAGGACCCACTTAGGGGAGAAGGAAAAGTAGACATAAGAACCAGCTTCTGTAGGAACTCCAGTCAGGCAACTGCTTCAGTACGATACTTGCCAAATTGTGCATGTCTTAATTGAAAGTATCAAAAAAGACACGATTGCTGGAGATTAAACTCTTGATTCAAGTCCACAAATGTTCTAAACATGCTTTTGACATATAACTAGGTAAGATATTTAATACACCTTTGAGAACAGAATTGATAATCAGTAAGTTCTAGTAGCTCTGGGAATTAGAATTTATCCACTGTGGACTAACAGGTGACCACACCCCACTCTCTCCCCTCTCCTCAGACCCCAACATTAACATTCCCCAGAGTTATAACAGCCACCATATAACAAGTGGGGTACACATCAGCTCTGTACACTAAATTGGTAAGTTACTCCTAAGAGCCCACCAAGGCAGCCTCCAGAATCACTACAGGGTTATTGGAATCTGCCTTAATCCACCATATGGCAAAAGACAACTGGATAGCAACATACCATAGATACATATTAGGAAGAGCCAAAAGAACCTTACGTGCCCCCCGCGTGCGCTCTACACATCTTTAGGGTATTTCTAGCCAATCGCTGAGTGGTATTAGGCCACAGTGAAACAGTTCATTTTTCAGGAGCAACAAAATGAGCCCTGAGCAGGACCGCAGGTGGTGCCCTATACACGTACAGTAGTTTAGGTAGCAGTGAAATTTAAAAAATATTAATATGGCCAACAGGATTTGAGAGGCAAGCCCTCTCAAGCTCTGGAGATCACATTAAGATAATAAAATTGGTTAATAGCCTTATCTTTTATAATGTCCAGGTTAGTGAACCTATCTGCCACTATGAGTTTAGAGATCTAGAAAACATCATCATCAGCAACATCATTAACTAAATACGACAAAGGACTTTCCTCAGTTGATCCGTAGACCTGAATAGGTACCATGCTCTTTGACCACCTCCAACAAATATTCAAGAGATTCTCCCAGATCCCCCAAATAAAGCAACATGTCATCTCCAAAGAGTTTTTCAGTGATGTCTGCTATTTCTCATCCCTCTTTTCTAGGACATCTATTAATCACAAGCAAACAAAAAGGGGAACAGACGGCACTCTGCCTGGTGCCCCTCCTGAGCAAAAAACAGTGTGAGATAGCCATTGACCCGCACACATGCTGTAGGTTTATGTAACCATTTGAAACAGTTGTTTGGTGCACTGTTTCAGAGTGTCCCAAATAAAATCCCATTCCAGTCTAACGTATTTTCATTATGTCACCAGTTTTATGCTGCCCTCATTTTTAAATCCTAACAGCACCAGAGCAGGCTAGTGAGTCCTCACAGCTCTCCCCGCCCACCTGCCGGTGATTGACATCTTTTTCATATGAATCAGCAGCAGGTGGGTGGGGAGAGCCATGAGCTCATGAATATGGGGACTCACTGACATGACCTAGAGCTGTTCAATACAAGATTTTGGCAAATGGATGGGTCAGTTAAAGAAAGTGACCAAGCATTTTGCCAAGGGATTTTGTCACTTGTTTGTGTTGCCCTTAGTTAGGACACCATAAAACTCTTGACAGATTCCCTTTAATAGTTGTTGGTTTCTGCAGCACAAAATCAGACTTGTGGATCACCACAGTTATGCCCTAAGGGAGGGAGGATTGGAGGAATTAAGTCTAATATGTTTAATTCATATGTTTGATGTGGTTATCTTTATGTACTTTTAAAACTTGTAAATGTAGAAATTTCTGAAAGTTTCACAAACAGTTTTCTGTTATTGATGTTTTATAACCGTTCTCTCTTTTTCCAGATTGAGATGCTTGAGCACAAGTATGGGGGGCACTTAGTATCTCGCAGGGCAGCCTGTACCATCCAGACAGCATTTCGACAGTACCAGCTAAGCAAGAACTTTGAAAAGATCAGAGACTCCTTGCTACAAAGTCGCCTCCCCCGACGCATTTCCTTGCGAAAGGTTCGAGTACATAATCCAGAGAATTTCCCTTCTGCTGAAAAAGCTCTATTGGAAAGCTACAATTTGATGGGCATCCCTCTAGTGAGGTCTCCCTCCCTCCCAGCCACCATCAGTGGGGCATTAACTGAGCTTGAAGACTCCTTCACTGAACAGGTCCAATCTCTTGCCAAATCTATTGATGATGCCCTCAGCACTTGGAGCCTGAAGACCATGTGTGCCTTCCCCGAGACAGGCTCCTACCAGATACGGGAGACCTTTATGCAGCAGAATCCAGAACTGGAGCCACCTAAACTAGAAGAAGGAGAAAGTGAGGATAGCCAACTGGGGACTCTACCTAAAAGTAGCAGTACATTAATGATGGCTTTTCGTGATGTTACAGTTCAGATAGACAATAACAATATTTCAGTATCTTCCTCTACCTCCCTCTCCATGTCCAACTGCTTGGCGGGGACTCAAAACTCTAAAACGGAGGAGGAGAGGGTTAATGTCAGTGGAGAAGTTACTTTGGAGCCTCCTTCCCAAGAAACTACCCATGAGACACACGTTGTACAGAACTCCTTCCCTGAGGTGAATGGTGATGGGGTTGGGAAGGAGTTAGTTGGACCTGTTCCTACTGAAACTGAACCTACCGACCTCTCAGAACAGTTGAGCAGCAGTAGCACCTCCACCTCTGCTAAGTCTGTATCTGAGGTGTCATCTAAGGAGGCCTTGCAAGCTATGATCCTCAGCCTTCCTCGGTACTATTGTGAGAACCCTGCCAGCTGCCGATCACCAACTCTATCAACTGATACGATGAGGAAGAGACTGTATCGCATCGGGCTGAACCTTTTCAATATGTGAGAATGGGCAAAGGGTTATGGGGTTCAGTATGTCTCTACTCAAGTAGGGTGTTGATGTTCTCCTAAGGGCCAATCTCCCTGTGGCGCTTGATTTGAAAAAAAAAAACATACATTTTACTTGGTCCAACTTGGGAAAAAAATGAGGGTGCCATGAGGAAATGTACATAGGGGTAAATTTATTAGAATGGGTATAAAGTACTGTAAAAGTGGCTTAGTTGCCTATAGCAACCAGTCAGATTCATCCTTTCATTTTTCAGAGCTCCTCTGGAAAATGAAAGGTGAAATCCGATTGGTTGCTATGGGCATCTAAGCCACTTTTTCTTTACAATAGTTTGTTGGTGTGTGCCTACATACTTTGATACAGTCCATTCAAGTCATTGCTGATATTCCCAGACTGTGGAGAGACACACTTATTTGACAGGGGATGGGGATAATATAATTGTCAATTTAGTCATAGATTACAAGGAGGAATATCAGAGGAAAGGCAAAATGCACAAGTCTAAGAAAGGTTGTTCCAGAATTGTTATTTTATGGGGAATACTGTACAAGTGCTAAAGTAGACATTTCAGGGATGTCGACAGATCATCTTTAAAATCTAAACCACACTGGTGAAGGACTTTGTTCTTGGACCCCTATAGGGAACCAGTCAGAGATGTGTTTTCTAGACACAGTACAGTCTGATCTGACAGGTCTACCAGTCTTTGGTAACTTGCAACTTCTATTGAGATTTTATTTTTGTTTTTCCTGCAGTAATCCCGATAAAGGCATCCAGTTCTTAATCTCTCGCGGTTTCATCCCAGATACCCCCATTGGGGTTGCACATTTCCTGCTGCAGAGGAAAGGGCTGAGCCGACAAATGATTGGCGAATTCCTTGGGAACAGCAAGAAGCAATTCAACCGGGATGTTCTTGAGTAAGCGACAAGCTCTGAATACTCTGGGGGCCGCATGTCTAAAAATTGTGAATGTGAATTGTCATTTGAATTGGATATTGTCTCTCAGCATATTGCTCCATTAATGATCTATATGGCCTCATTACAGCTCCTATAGAGGATGTCACCTGGACACCTTACTTATCTAGTGATTCATCTTTTCCTGCCTTGTTATTGTATAACCAATATGGCTGCCATTATAGCTCGCACAGGACTTGTTCCTATGACTTATCCTATGTGAATTGCCCACATCTCTGAAAAATATGTTTAGTTGCATCTGTTTCTGGAAAAGTTATGTAACAACCAATATGAGTGAAACTACAGCTCTTTAGGTCAACTATGATACAATACGATCAATGATCTGCTATAAAAAAAGGTTTTTATTGACCATCCCTCCCCCTTCATGTAAAACAGAATCCCCGCTCTTCACCTGAGTTCTGAAACTAGGTCATTCTGCTATTCAACACACATTACACGCTTAAAGCCCTCACATGCATGCGACTGCCTTACCCAAATCACTTAAAAAAAAAGAATGAAATCAAAGACATTAGTGTGAAGTGGAGATTTAACGGTAGACTGAAAATGAATGTCGCACACTTCACAGTTGGGAAAGTTCAACTCATTCTATGGAGCCATGTGGGGATAGTAAACGCTAAATGGACATTGTGTTGACGGGTTGCTATAATATATCATGAACCCATTTTTACTTTTTATCCTGTGTCCTCACACAATTCCACGTACTGCATGATCCCTCTATGTGAGTTGAGTCTTGAATAGAATGCCAGTACCACAATAATGACTGCCACCTGTACAGGCAGGTCTATAGGAGAAATGCAGCAGAAAAAAATTAAGTTAAAATATCAGTTTATGCCAGGGTCAAAGCTGGGTCAGTTGCCTTCACACACGGCAGATTTTGTTGCAGAATTTTCTGCAACTGAAAATCAATTGCAATCATTTGAATGGGGCGGCAAGTACATTGACTTCAGGTAAATGGAACTGATTTTCACTTGTAGGAAATTCTGCAACAAAATCAGAAGCGTGTGAAGGCACCCTAACAACCCTTTTGAGGACTGGCATGGTTACTTTTCGTCTATCTATTTTTCTCAGAAGTAGATATAACTGAGCTGAATAACTGAGTGGAGGGCAGTTGAAAGTTAGATGTAACTTTCTGAATTTTCCTTTATACTTAAGCTGTGTGGTGGATGAAATGGATTTTTCCAACATGGAGCTGGATGAGGCTCTTCGGAAGTTCCAGGCACACATCCGCGTGCAGGGTGAGGCACAGAAGGTGGAACGTTTGATAGAAGCCTTCAGGTAAGTCTACAATCGGTCATATTCACTATATGTGTTTCAGGTATGACCTATTCCTCGGCAGTCACGTGATCATCCTACACTTTTATTGCAACATTTCCCAGTTTTTACCCCAAGTATTATGTCATCTTATCAAAATATCAAGCCAATATCAAAGTATTTTTGCTGATCACCCTAACATATGTTTCAGGTACTGTGATGGTCACTGGAACCTCTATTTGCTAAAATACACTGGCTTGTTTTAGGTTTCTCTCCATGAGATATCAGGAAGCGTTATTTAAGTTAGGGCTCCAACATCTTACTGCAACCTCTGTGCTTCCCTGTGAGGTAAAAGTTGAAGGCAACTTCTGTTGATGTTAAAAATTCTTGATTGTTGTACAAATTTAGGAAATTATCATTTTTACCATAACAGTCCCACAGCTGTGCAAGACCAGCCTTAGTGTGTGGCATTATCAATATACTCTCTCTCTTCCTCTATGATCCTATATTTCTTGCAAACATCAGCAGAGGAAAGCATAAATAGCTTTGTATCATAGCCCGAAAAAGAATCTATGTGGTTCTCCAGGTTATCTCATAGATACTTCATTTCCTATAGCAGTGATGGCTAACCTCTCGCACTTCAGCTGTGGTGAAACTACGACTCTCAGCATTCTCCATTCATTTCTATGGAGTTCTGCGAACAACCAAGCAAGTGTGCATCTTGGGAGTGGTAGTTTTACCACAGCTGGAGTGCCAGAGGTTAGTCCTATGGTATCTTGGCTATTAGGTGCTGCTACATGTACTGAGGTGGTAAAAAGAAGTTCTTGCTGCTATACAACAGACTGCTTCTCCATACTACGCAGTCTTGTTTCTTCATCACAGTAATTGTCACAAAATACCAATATTGTATCATACACCATTGCAGGAGCTGATATCATATTTGTTTTTCTTCTCATGATTTAGCCAGCGGTACTGTATGTGTAACCCAGACATCGTTCAACAGTTCCACAACCCGGACACAATCTTTATTTTGGCATTTGCCGTTATCCTTCTCAACACGGACATGTACAGCCCCAGCATCAAACCCGACCGCAAGATGATGCTCGAAGACTTTATACGTAACCTCAGAGGTCAGAACACCTCAGGGCTTAGATTGTTACTAATGCCAAGACAAATTTATGGCCTATTATAAGCACTCATGCTCATCAAGATCTGATTAATTAGCTAGAATATACATTATACCATCTTGTTAATTGTTCTAGGTCCGTCCATGCCATAATTTAGTGCAAGAATTTCACATGCTGGTGAAAGCAATTGTTCAATATTACTGATTACTATAGAAGATCCTCAAAAAACCAGTAGCCCAATTACCTGAGATTCCTCTTCTGTCAGTTTCTTAGAAAGCTGATGCAGCAACAAATTTTAACCTAGAGATTTCACAATTTTTCCACAGGGGTGGATGATGGAGCAGACATTCCCCGGGAAATGGTGGTTGGCATCTATGAGCGAATCCAACAGAAGGAACTAAAATCTAACGAGGATCACGTGACCTATGTAACAAAGGTGGAAAACTCTATTGTGGGCATGAAGAGCGTAAGTTTGCAGAACCTATGTTTATGTCACTTATGACTATAGAGTTGTGGTTGTCTAGCATCCACTTGGTTTACTGCCCTGAGACCACCATCATTAGATACAGTGCATTCAGAGAATCTTCAGACCCTTTAACTTTTTCACGTTTGTCATGTTGCAGCCTTGTGTTAAAATTTAAAAATAAATGTATTAAAAATGAAAACCGAAAATTTTGCATGGACATAAGTATTCAGACTCTTTGCTATGACACTTGAAATTTAGTCCTAGACCCCCCCCCCCACTTCTCTTTTATCAAATCCTTGATTAAGAGTGCACCTGTGGTAAATTCGGTTGATTGGGAATGATTTGGAAAGAAACACCCCTGCTTATATAAGGTCTCACAGCCACAATGCATGTCAAAGCAAAAACCAAGCTGTGTGGAGGCACAGATCTGGAGAAGGGTACAAAAAATTTCTGTTCCACTGAAAGTTCTCAAGAGCAGAATGGCCTCCATAAGAATGTAATGAATGTAAGAATTTTGGAGCAACCAGGACTTTTCCTATAGCTGGCCTCCCCCCAAACTAAGTAATTGGGAGAAAGGGAGAGAGGTGGCCAAGAACCCAGTGGTCACCCTTGCTGGGCTCCAGAGATCCTGTGTGCAGATGGGAGAAACTTCCAGAAGGTCAGTCATCACTGTAGCACTTCACCAATCTATGCTTTATGGAAGCCTCTCCTCAGTAAAAGACTTATGAAAGTTTGCAAAAAAGGTACTTAAAGGAGTATTCACACAAATGTAGTTTGTATAGTTAGATATAGCAAACAAACCCCCAACCAAGATTGAACTTTTCATCCTCAATTCTAAGCGTCATGTCTGGAGGAAACCAGACACTGCTCATTACCTGCCCAATACCATCCCTACAGTGGAGCATGGTGGTGGCAGCATCATGCTGTGGGGGTGTTTCTCTGCAGCTGGGACAGGAAAACTGGTCAGGGTTGAGGGAAAGTGGAATGGAACAAAGTACAGAGATATTCTTAAAGGGTTTCTGTCATCAGAATTTAGCCTACAAAACCGAGTGTCATTTGCAAATCGCAAATGACACCTGATGACAGAAAGCCTTCTTTTATAGAAAACTGTATGGTAGTTTTTGTTAAAATAGCGTTTTTATAATATGCTAATTAGGCCCCCTAGGTGCAGTAGCGTGAACCCTGCACCTAGGAGCGGCCGTAATAACGCCCCTTACCCCTCCTCCCTTGCGTTGATTGACAGGGCCGGGCAGCCATCTCTTTCGTCTCCCGGCCCTGTACGATCGCGAAAATCCCGCGCCTGCGCATTGCGATAAGCAATCCATGCATGCGCATTGATGAAGCCGGGACCCGGGCGGCCGCCGGCTCTCAACGCTCGTGTGCAGATTGCTTATCGCAATGCGCAGGCGCGGGATTTCGCGATCGTACAGGGCCGGGAGACGAAAGAGATGGCTGCCCGGCCCTGTCAATCAGCGCAAGGGAGGAGGGCGTAAGGGGCGTTATTACGGCCGCTCCTAGTGCAGGTCACGCCTACTGCACCTAGGGGGCCTAATTAGCATATTATAAAAACGCTATTTTAACAAAAACTACCGTACAGTTTTCTATAAAAAAAGGCTTTCTGTCATCAGGTGTCATTTGCGATTTGCAAATGACACTCGGTTTTGTAGGCTAAATTCTGATGACAGAAACCCTTTAATGAAAACCTGATCCAGAGTTTTCTGGATCTCAGACTTGGCCAAGTCCTTGGGTGGCCCAGCCTGAGCCCTGATTTTAACCCAATCGAACATCTCTGGCTGTCTGACGATGGTCACTATCCAACCTAACAGAGCTTGAGAGGATCTGCAGAGAAGAATGGCAGAAAATACCAAATCCATGTATGCAAATCTTGAGGCATCATACCCCAAAAGACTGGAGACTGTAATTGCTGCCAAATGTGCTTCAACTAAGAACTCAGTAAAGGGTCTGAATATTTATGTCAATGTAAGATTTAAAGTGTAACTGTCATTCTTTTTTTATTTTTGTAATGTATAGGGGCAGTGATGCTTACCATTTTTTTAATATACTTTAATTACTAAAATCATACATTTCTATTACAAAAATAGCTGTAAAGTGGCCCATTTTGAGCCTTAGCAACGCTACTCTGTCTTCTGTTTACATAACAGTGGAGACTTGCTCAACACTGACTGTGTTATGTAAACGGAAGACAGAGGAGAGTTGCTAAGGTTCAAAATGGGCCACTTTACAGCTATTTTAGAGCTAATAGAAATGTATGATTTTAGTAATTAAAGTACATTACAAAAATGGTCAGCATCACTGCCCCTATACATTACAAAAAAAAGTTTTTCCTTTTCACTAAATTAGCAAAAATTTCGAATATTCTGTTTTCACATTGTCATTATGAGGTATTAAGTGCAGATTGATTGGGGGAAAAGGTGAATTTTGTTTTTATTTTAGCACAAGGCCTCTGTTCTGCACAGGCTTATTTTAGGTTCCTTATACTCAGGAAAAATGAGGTGACTGCAAAGGAAATCATGTGACCTTGTGGAAGAAGAAGCAAGACTAGGGGGGAAAGGTGCAGAAACAAGACAACTATCTAGTACCACCATGTGTATTCTGAAGGTTATGGTGCTAAAGGTTGCCTATCAGCTCCTGTCTTGGAGACCACCATGTACTGAAGTGGTCACTAGAAGCTTTCTATGTTATACAATAGACTGCCTCTCAATGCTCAACAGACTTGCTTGGAGATAAAATGATCTTGTGTTGTGATAAAACAAATAGGATTGTATGCTGTCTGACAGCGGCCTTTGTCACTTTATGCCAGGTGCTGTCAGTTCCTCACAGACGTCTCGTTTGCTGCAGCCGCCTTTATGAAGTGACCGATGTGCATAAAGTGCAGAAACAAGCAGCACATCAACGAGAAGTCTTCCTGTTTAATGACCTTCTACTGGTGAGTACAAAGCATTTGTGCTTTGTAAGGGTACAAATACTTTGATTAAAGGGGGTTGTACAGGATTAGAAAAACATGGCTTCTTTCTTCCTAAAACAGCACCATTCCAGTCCATGGGTTATGTTTGGTGTTGTAGTTCAGCTCAATTAACGTGAATTGGTCAATGCTTTTAACTTGGTAATGAAATTCTGTTATATCATATATTATTCTCCACTCACATCCAAAGTTTATGGCTTATACTGACAAACAGGCACTCAACCACCTGGGGGCAGCAGTGAGATATGAACTATAATATCTGTATTTTTTGTGTATCTTGCCTAGATCTTAAAGCTTTGCCCAAAAAAGAAGACTTCCTCAACCTACACATTCTGCCGGGCAGTACCGCTCTTGGGGATGCAGTTTCATCTTTTTGAGAATGAATGTGAGTTTTTTTTTAGTTATGGATCCAGCTAAACCCTCAGGGGCCTCTCGGTCCAGTGCAAAGCAGTTGTATGAGTTTAGGTTGCAATATTAGCCTATGAAAAAGTGGCACAGTTTGTACAAGAAACTTTTTCCTAGTCTCATAAACATTTCTCTGACCTAAAACTTTGTTTGTTTAGATTGCCCTGTCAAAATTTGTGATCTGTGATGTCACTCATATCGTTCCCTTCAGATTACCCCCATGGGATCACACTGGTCAGCCCACTCTCAGGCTCAGAGAAGAAATTAGTTTTGCATTTTTGTGCACTTGGCGCTGAGGAACTACAGAAATTCCTGGAGGATCTAAAGGAGTCCATTTGTGAAGTGACAGAGATGGAACAGATCCGTATTGAATGTGAGTGTTTGTGAGTTTTGTGAAATTTCTTAAGTCCATTAGATTGGAATTGCCCCATGCTATAGAATTTTTCTAGCAGTGGTTTATATCTTCTCTATAATATCTTGGGTTATACATTGCATGTGTCTATAAACACATGTGGACAAAATTGTTGGTACCCTTCCGTTAACGAAAGAAAAACCCACAGTAGTCACTGAAATAACTTGAAACTGACAAAAGTAATAATAAATAAAACATTAACTGAAAATCAGCTAATGAGAATCAGACATTGCCTTTGAATTGTGGTTCAACCGAATAATAAAAAAAAAAAAAACTAATGAAACTGGCCTGGACTAAATGATGTTACCCCTAGAAAAGATTGAAAATAATTTGACCATAGGGACATGTTAAACTAAGGTGTGTCCTGTAATTAGAATCACAGGTGTCTTTAAACTTGTAATCAGTCTGCCTATTTGAAGGGTGCAAAGTAGTCACTGTGCTGTTTGGTACCATGGTGGGTACCACACAGAACATGGACCAAATAAAGCTGAGGAGAAGGTTGTCTTAGTAGATTAGAGAGAAAATTGGAAACAAACATGTTTTAGGTTATAAGACCATCTCCAAACAACTTGATGTTCATGTTACTACAGTTGTACAAATAGTTTAAGGTCTATAAGACTGTAGCCAACCTCCCTGGACATGGCCGCAAAAGGAAAATTGATTATAAATTGAAGAGATGGATAATTCCAAGGTCAAGGTACATTAGTGTCAGATCGCACCATCTGTTACTGTCTTATCCAAAGTGGACTTAATGAAAGAAGACCGAGGAGGTCTGGAAATTGGAATTTTCCAAAATGCATATTGACAAGCCACAAAGCTTTTGGGAGACTATCCTTTGGATAGATGAGACAAAACCTGAGCTTTTTGGCAAGTCACATCAGCTCTATGTTCACAGATACAAATGAAACATACAAAGAAAAGAACATTGTACTTACTGTGAAATATGGAGGAGGCTTAGTTATGTTTTAGGTCTGAGTTGGCCAAAATACCTGTGGACAGGTACAAAAGTCTCATTGAGACTTACAGAAATTGCTTGATTGCAGTGACTGCCTCAAAAGGTTGTGCAACAAAATATTAAGTTAAAGCTTTTGTCCAGGCCAGTTTCATTAGTTTGTTTATAAATTATTCTGTTGGACCACAATTCAAAAGAAATGTCTGATTTTCAGTAAATTTTTATCTATTGCTACTTTTGTCCGTTTCAAGTTATTTCAGCGGCCATTGTGAGATTTTCTTTGTTTATTGGAAGGGTTCCAACAATTATGTCCGCATTTGTATATTGTGGTAACAACACAGCTTCTATTGCTGTTTGTCACCCAGCTTTCCTGGACTCGTGCCTTCTCTTAACTCCATCATCTTTCACTTATTCATAATTCTAGAATAACTAAATATTCCCCATAGGAGCTCTGATTGAGGCCACACAACTTTCCTCACAGGGTTAAAAAGTATGTACATTTTAGCAGAAATACTGCTCATGGTGACTAATCTGTCTTATATTTTGCAGGGGAACTGGAGAAGCAGCATGGGGTAAGGACTGCCCCCATTAGGACAAACGGGTCTCAGTTGGACATTCAGTCCACGCAGGAGTCCCCCATTGGTGAGTGGCACATTCCTACCGTGTCACAGACTTGCTCCTCATGACCCCAAGTCTCCCCGTTCCAGTTAGGCTCTGGCCTGCGGCGCTTCTTGTCCATTTCTGTCTGATCCTCATCCTTCTTTTCTCACCCATTCTGTCTCACTCATTACCCTCACTCTGATTTTAAAGTAATTGGTCTTATTTCTGACTTCAGTCTACCTCACATATTGCATGGCCCTCTTAGGGGTGTGCAAACTGTGTGTGCATTACCTGTCAGTGCTAAGCATGCACCATGGGTTACTATGTCCTGGGCACCTAGAGCTTGCACCCTGTAAGTGTATTTAAATAACAGATAGAGAAGAGATTCAGGAATGTGCAGCCCAAGAGAAGATATATAGGAATGTGTAGCCCAAGAAAAGAGATGTAGTAACGTACAGCACGAGAGAAGTGATGTAGAAACGTGTAGTACGCGAGTAGAGGTGTAGGAACATGAAGCACAAGAGTAGAGATGTAAGAATGTGTAGCATGAGAGTAGAGATGTAGGAACATGCAGCACGAAATGAGAGATATAGGAACATGCAGCATGAAAGAAGAGATGTAGGTATGTGCAGCTCGAGTGAAGAGATGTAGGAACATACAGCACGAGAGAAGAGATGTAAAAACCAGCAGCATGAGATAAGAGATGTGGAGACCTGCATCACGAGAGTAGAGATGTACATAGGAATATGCAACCCAAGATAAGAGATGTAGGAATGTGCAGCACGAGAGTAGAGATGTAAGAATGTGCAGCATAAGAGTAGAGATGTAGGAACATACAGCATGAGAGTAGAGATGTAGAAACCAGCAGCACGAGATAAGAGATGTGGAGACCTGCAGCATGAGAGTAGAGATGTAGGAATATGCAACCCAAGATAAGAGATGTAGGAATGTGCGGCACGAGAGTAGAGATGTAGGAACGTGCAGCATAAGAGTAAAAATGTAGAATGAGGAACACAAGAGAAGATTAGAGTTAAAATTGTGTTAAGATGATCATGTTGTAGGTGTAGGTTATAAACAGATTAGAGAACACAGACAATGTATTATACAGAGTAGAGATAATAAATGTAGGAAGGTGCAATGTGGGAGATCTTTTGAGGGCAGGAGTGAGACACTGAAAAGTGGAGGTAATTAGCAAGCTGGAGGAGACAGGATGGTTAGTGTGCAGAGATATACAAATAGATACAGGATGGTGCAAGAGAAGTCCTGGAGATGTGGAAGTGCAGATCAACAGCAGAATAGAAGGGAATGGAAGTATAATACACAGAGTTGAGAGCGCTGATCCAGGAAGGGGCAGAATGAGTAAAGTCTTGGAGACAAGAGTGAGACGCCGCAATGACAGAATGGCACTGTAGGTGTAGGTTATTAGAAATGGAGTGAAGACTGGAGGAGTAGTGCACAAGGAGAATAGATGAACAAAAAGAGTGCATGAAAGGAGTCATGGTGGTTTGAGTGAAGCGGTATGGTCACAGATAGTTAATGGGGTATTCCCACCTTAGACATTTATGCCATATCCACATGATAAGCCATAAATGTCTGATAGGTGCAGGTCCCACCTCTGGGACCCACACCTATATCTAGAATGGGGGTCCCCAGTCCTGTCATGATAAGCACCAGGGGTAATGGGATTTCTCCACCCCTTTTATGCCCATATATCTCAGAGTTTGAACTTTCTTTCAATGCCAGACTTCGGCATCTTTCTGTTCCCTCATTCTTTTATTATGTTCCGTCCTTCTTATGTTCCCCCTTCCTCAACCTTCTCCCTTTTCTCTCCGTTTGCTATCTCTTTCTTTCTTTCTTCCTCCCTCCCTCTCTTTCTGTGTCTCTTCCTCTCTCCTCCACCTAAGTTCACCTCATATTTTGAAGGTAAGCACGAGTCACCTGAGAAGGACACAGACAGCGTGGTGGAGGTGAGTAGCGATGTGTTATAACTAGGCTGCAGTACTCACCAATCACAATGCTCCATCCTGCGCTGCTCAACCATCTTTCAGCTCAGTGCAACGACTTCCATTTTAATTGGCTAATACTGTACCTATAGATGCACCCTCGCAGTCACCCCATGACACCCCCTCTCCCCACAATGTACTAAACCCCCTATACATCGACCTGTTGCCATCATACGAGAAGGAGATCTATTTTCTATACTAAAGTACTGTTCATGATGACCCCACAAGTGAGGTTTAGAGGTATTTCTGAGGCACAAACAAGGGCAGCCTGTTTCATAAAGAGGTGCTGAAATGCTTTATGCCTCAAAAATGGCACCTTGTGAATAGATGCCACAGGCTGCTTCATTATTTGGTTGGTGTACTGTTTCAAGCACTAATATGTACTAAACAGATGACTACTTTCAGCCAGGTTTTAGCAGATTTTACCACATTTCTGCACTTTTGCATATGTTGGATATCCTCTTCTCTGTGCAGGCAGCAGGTCCCTGTATATTACTACGATCACTTTATTTTGCAGACCACTAGCAACTCATATATTATTGGATATTTTCCCTAGATAAGAGATATTTATCAGTTTAATGGTATAAAACTGAAAAATTAGTATATAAAAGTACATTCTCGACATCTGTGTCATCCTGTACTGATATAACTCTGTTATAGGCCACTTAAAGGAGAACGCTCAAAAATGAAAACTTACCTGCACATTGTATAGGCTTTGTGTTTTTCCTATTTTCACTGTTATAGTCTGGTTTTAACTATAGCTGTTACCTTATTGACACATATTTTCCCACGTCAGAAAATATGTGTCAGACTCCCCCACTTTTTTGTGTCCATTTTTCTATACAATTGGCAGGTATATACTGTACTGTAATGTACTAATATCCACCCAGGATAACAGAGATTTAAAGAGGTTGTCTCATCTGAGGTATTGGTGGCCTATCACTAGGTTATGCCACCAATGTCAGATAGGTGTGGGTCCCACCTCTGGGACCTGCTCCTATCTCCAGAACGGGTCCCCCAATGTTAACAAGAGCACACCACAGAAGCATGGCCACCTTCTGTTCACCTATATGCCAGTTCTGAATATAGTCTAGCACTGGCTCGTCTCATAGCGGTGAATAGAGAGGTGGCCATCCACACAGTGCACTCTCTATTCACCGCTATGGGACCTCCAAAAACAGCCGAGTGCGCTTGTATTTTCGGAAATCCCATAGAAGTGAATGGTGAGCACACCACGCATGAACAGTATTCTATACTTCACCCTAGGGGCCCTATTCTGGAGGTAGGAGCGGGTCATAGAGGGGATCTATAACCCTTTAAAATATCGTTTTCAAGCCTGATCATTAGTGATCTACAGAGATTTCCTTTAAGTTGTCTTCAGACTCATGATGGTGGATGCAGGATGGGAAGTGGAGAACTGGCGGTCTGTAATGTAAATATCGGTACAGTGGAGATCACCCCCTTTTATTTACCACAGTGACGTGTCTTTAAGACCCTGTAGTCTTACCCTGGCATGTCACGCTCTATTGGGAGCCCCCCCAAGTGAGCATATATGGTATGAGCTGGATCTTAGCTTCTGGGGGGGCACAGGGCAGCCAGGATTAGCACGTGGGAGATAGTCTTGTAACATTTAATGCTTCTTTGGCTGTTTCTAAACTAGGTGTCAATTCACAACAGGCTTCAGACGTCCCAGCACAGCGGCCCCCAGGGGCCAGAGAATGGAGCTCCGGGCAGCACGGCTCCTAATGGGCAGCGGGAGGCTCTGCAGGCTGCCCCCTCCGACCGGCTCCTGCAGTGTCAGCAGATTGTCAAGGTGATTGTGCTGGACACACCCGGTCGGGCACTGCCTGCCATCGACCAGACTGTCACCCGCTACCTGTCTGGGTCCTGCTCCTCTACTCCCGTACGCAGTGTGGGAGGAACCGTCCACCAACCCCCTCTACCCCCGCCCCCTCCTCCTTATAACCACCCTCACCAATACTGCCCCCCAGGGGTCTTACTTAGAGAACGCAGGTATTCTAGTGGTTCCCGTAGTCTTGTGTAGTCACTGGGACACTTGACAGGCCTTCCAGGACTGATCTGCCTGCACACTTACCAAGTCTTGCACATGTAGCTCAATTCCTGCCCAGTCTATCCTGCCTGTATTAACTGGCACCCATCCTTGCACTCTCATCGCCCCCTGCACATGCTAAAACAGGCTGTTCTTGCACACTCACTACAGTATGTTCTTCTACTTGCCCTTGCACAATTAGCTAGCCCAACCCGTGCCCTACTTCCAAAGAGTTGAGTTTGTGAATTTTTAGTAGACTTGATGCCCTCTCACCAATATTTTTATTGTGGAGGAACCTTTGTAATGATCAGCACGCCCAAGACAATCCTCCCACAATCAGCCCTGACCCCCAACCTCCCACTCACCTCACTTGGGATTCTCCTATCCATCGCACGCCTGGATTTTGCTGCATTGCCCTTTCTGCTCTCATTTGGACGTCAGGTACAAGAAGATTTTGGAAAGATTTGGAGTCGTGACAGTTGGACGGACTGTGAGAATTAAGGGACCTCATGTGTCATTCTGATCATCATCGGAGCCACGTATCTTCACAAAAGGAGAGCAAAAATGCACAAAATGATGTTTCCAGCTCCATGCCATGTTGAGGAGTCTTCTCAAAGGATGAAGATTCTTTAGTGTGATTGGTGATGGTCTGTAGAGCACCTACCCACTGTTCATCTGTTTCTTCATTGTTATGACCAATATGGCCATCGTGGGTTCGCCAGTCATTTCCAGGATCCTTACTGGCAAATCTGCTTAGGGAAGGCTGGGTGATGGGGTGTTCATTGAAGCTACAATAGCAGCCATATTAGTTGTCACTCAGCTTTCCCAGTAACAGAGAAAACTAAGAAAACATTGAACAGAATTTAGTTACTTTCAGGCATTCTCTTTTGGGTCTACATGGTGTCTAGACCTGCACCAGATTTATCACAGGGGCTCAGGCTGGATGATAAATCTGGTGCAGGGACCAGACTCTATAACAACTATTGGTTGGCTTAGTTGGAGACCACGCACCTTTTCCAGTAAGTCACATCCCCAGGTACAGATGATTTCTCTAAACCTAGATGTGCAAATTGTGCTACATTATGGCACAATTTACACCAAAACCTAGGTGCACTCACGTTAGTAAGTGTGGGCCCTTGTATTTCAGTTATTTACACTTTTCAAGATCTTTGCTTCTTGTTAGTGAATACAAACCTCATTTATGCCCAAAGGCTTGAAAAGCCATCCTAGCACGGGTGCATGGCTCATTATTATTATTACTATATTATTATACATAATCATGAAACCTTGAAACTTGCCAATAACTGAAAAATAAAGTAGATTAAAACTTGCCTAAAGGGGTTTTCCGAGATCTTTTTACTGATGGTCTATATTCAGGATAGGACCTCGACAATCAGCTGTTTGAGAAGGCAGTGGTGCTCGCAGTAGCACCGCAACCTTCTCCAGCTTAGCCTAGGCCAATGATGGCAAACCTTTTAGAGACCGAGTGCCCAAACGGCAACGCAAAACCCATTTATTTATCACTAAGTGCCAACACGGCAATTTACCCTGAATACCAATATAGTATATCTTCCATGTATATCATTTAGCTATAATAGTCTGCCTACATTCAATGCGCTACCTGTGCTGTTCATAGCGTGCCCTGTGCTGATGAATGGCAGGAAAAGTCTAAGGCTTATTGTTACGCCTTAAACCTTTTTCCAGGGTGTGGGTGCCCACAGAGAGGGCCCTGAGTGCCGCCTCTGGCACCCGTGCCATAGGTTCGCCATCACTGGCCTAGGCCATGTGATGTCACGTTTAACGTCACATAACCTAGGTTCAGCTCAGACTCATTGAAGTGAATGGGACTGAGCTGCAATACCAAGAACAAACCACTATACAATGTATGGTGCTGTGCTTGGTGAGCATAGAGAAGGCTGCCGGGCTACTGCCAGTGTTGGTGCCTTCCCAAACAGCTGATAGGCGGGGTTCATGGATGTCTGACCAGGATAGGTCATCAGTAAAAGGATCTCGGGGCAACCCTTTTAAGTGGTACCTACACAAAACTGGCTGTATATACCTTATGAATATATTTCCTTTTCTAATCACTACATGCAAAGTCAAAAACCCTATCCTTGCTGATGAGCTTGCTGTCTTTTGTGGAGGCTTGGTTTGATCAATGATGATGCACAATATGAATACCCAAGTGGTTAGTGCATTAACTGCATGGTGCATTATATACAAAATCTAAAACTTATTCTCACTGATGAGCTCTCATAAGGTGAATACAGACTTTTTTTAGGGAAATTTTTTTTTTATGTTTCACTCTTCACTGATGTTTCATGAAGTGGCTCCTCAACTCGTAAGGTAGTAGCTACATTACATGCTAAAAAACTGAAGCTCAAGCAGAGGAAAACCAATGTTCTTCATGTTATCACATGTGACAGTCTGACATCGGGAAATGATGAGCTTCAGGTAGGGCCAAACCATGATTTACATGTTGAATTCAAAGCTCCATTCCTGCTGATGAGCTCCAGTAAGGGTCAAGCTGTGTCTTACATGTAGTTGAAAATCCTGATAAGGTTGAGTTATGACCAACCAGTTTTTCATGGTGGAAATGCCATGTTATCCATGATATTTCATAATAGAAATACTTCTTATAGTCTTAAGAGTATTAATTGTATAGTGCTTTACATGCTGAATCAAAAATCCCATCCTCACTAATGGGCTTTCAAGGCGGAAGTATTTTGTCATCACAGATGTTTAGCGGTATTAACACCTAGTGATAAGCGCATTAGCAGTATGGTGCTTCACATGCTGAATTCAAAGCCCTATTCTCACTGATGAGCTCCACTAAGAGCCAAACAGTGTTCTCGTAAGTCATTGATATCTTCTAACATGAATATCCAGCCATTAAAGCATTAACTGTAAGGGCTACCATGGCAACGACAGTTCACAGAATTATATTTTTCTGAATAGGAGTGGATTGTTGTAGCACTAGATTTTAAAAGCAATGTCTTCATATTACCATAGGGCTATATCGTTAGCCCGGGCAAGCCGTAGATTAGATGAGAGTTTTGTGCATATGAAGGGTGACCATGGCTGTTTATCAAATTGTAACCTGTATTTCATTATGTGTAAAACCTAATCTAGAACTTATTGGAGTTGTCCAGGATTAGAGTACGGCCAGACGTTCAGGTTTTTTTTATTTCGTTTTTGAAGCCAAAGCTGGGTGTGGATTAGAAGAAGAGAAGTTGTTTTTGTCCTCTATACTTTTATGATTCACTCCTGATTTTGGTTTCCAAAACCGTATCAGGAAACCTGCACATATAGCCCTAGGTCTTATTCACACAGGCAGTGTTTAGTCAGTAATTTCCATCAGTGATTGTGAACCAAAACCAGGAGTGGAGCCTATGCATAGATAAGGGTATAATGGAAAGATTTGGACCTCTTCTGTATTTTTGACCCACACCTGGTTTTGGTTTCATAGTCATTGACCAAACACTGGCAGTGTAAAAACTGCCTTAAGCTGGCCATACACATTATACTTTTGACGTCCGAACCTGCCGAGAAAGGCTTCAGTCAGTGTGTGTTGAGCTCCCGATTCTGCTCTGACAGATGATGTCGGGGAAGATAAGGATCGGGCGAAATTAATATTTTCACCCGATCCTTTTGTTCTCCAGGGAGATAATCTGCCACCAGAATTGTCTGGCGGCAGCTTTCTCAGCTCTCCCCATAACATAGACAGATCTGTTCGTCCAAGTGGATCATGTATGTGTTTGGGGAAGCCGGAAGGGAGACTGGAGAGATAGCTGTCAATAGTTTGACCAACAGCTATTGAATGTGTATGGCCAGCTTTAGAAAAACATGGATGCTTTTTGTAGTACCATACCTGACTGAGGGTTGTGTAGCAGCTGAGCTCCATTGAACTGAATGGGGCTGATCTGACGTGGAAAGGTGCAATACTGATTTTGTCAGAAATCAGCCATGTTTTTCTAACCCTAGAAACCTTTGAATATATATATATTGACAAAGGTACTGAAGAGGATATTGGTTCCAGTCAAGCAAGGTAGAATAATAAAAGTTCCCTTATTTGGAGAAAATATGTATACAGATACATAGGGATGTGCAACCATGATTTTTGATCTCTTTTAGCCAGCAGGAGTCACTGTTTCAGTCTTGTATATGGAGAAATCTACTTTTCACAGGTAACAGTTGCAGGCAGAAGATGGTACTACAGAGTTTTTTTTAGAACTGATAAATAATATGTATTTAATAAAAAAAAAAAGAATATATCTATTTTAATGATAAAAGGTCTATAAAATTGGTAGCTACTTGCCGTGCATTGTTTTAATGCCACTAGTACAATATCCCTTTAACTATCCAATATTTGTAATTTTGTCTTGTTGGCATAGATGCTATCAACGTGCCAAATTAGTTTTCGTGATGGAAATGTTAATAGAAGCTCCATCCTACCCTGGGAGACTATTGCAATTATATTATTTAACTGTGTTATACATTTAGATTTTATTTTGTAATGTAAATCAAATCCTTTAATTGTTCTGTTAAATTGTCCAGATTTCCCGGTGACTACCTTGGTAAGAGAGCACTTCTGACTGTTGATAAATATGAATTATGAAATACTGTCTCTTATTAAAAATGGCAAATCCAGAGATTCACCCATGCTGGGGTAGAGGGGGGGTATGATGACGGACTAAATGTGGACATGTGACTGAGCACCCAGACACCTGTAATATTTTGTAACTGATAAGAAGTGAATATTTTATCTGTTCTATAGAGATCTAGAAATAACATGAGATAATGTTACCTCTATTCATCGAGTCTGTCTTCTGTCTTGGAGGGACCATGGGGGATGTGCTCTTTGTAAGGCACCAAGAAAGAAGAGGTCTGCAAAGCTTTCTGTCATGTGTGATAATGTCTGATGAAGTGCTGTATCTAAGCCTATCATGTGTGCTCTTGTGTGATCAGATGCTGTATCCAAGCCTGTCATGTATTATATAGTCTTGGAGAACCACACAGCTCTACATTTTACATCATGTAGTTAATATGGTTGGTGGGGGCACATAATATTCAACTCAGTGGCTCATAGAAACCTGCTACCTCACCATATGAATCATGACGCGTATGACTTACTTCCCAGGTCACTTACAACAGTAAGTTAGCGCTGTTAACCTCATAGTATATAGTAATACATATATCAAAAATATCGTGGTACCATATCAGCAAGATAAATCTATGTGATGTTAAATACTTTTATCAACTCCTTAAAAAAGACAAAGGTATTAAAGCAGTGATACTTTTATTGGGTAAGCAAAAAAATTGCAAGCTTTCAGAGCGTAGAGGCTCCTTCATCAGGCTGTATACCGCCACTGCTATGTACCAGGCCACTCTTTCTCCACCACTGCTATGTGCCAGGTCACTCCTTCTCCAAAACTGCCATTTGCCAGGCCACTTCTCCACCACTTCTATGTGCCAGGCCACTTGCCCACTATTGCTATGTGCCAGGCCACTTCTTGTCCACCTCAGCTATGTGCCAGGCCACTCTTTCTCCACCACTGCTATGTGCCAGTCCACTTCTTCTCCACCACTGCTATGTGCCAGCCCACTCCTCCACCGCTCCTATGTGTCAGGCCACTTCTGCCCCACCTCTGCTATGTGCCAGGCCACTCTTTCTCAACCACTGCTATGTGCCAGCCCACTCCTCCACCGCTCCAATGTGCCAGGCCACTCCTGCCCCACCTGTGATATGTGCCAGGCCACTCCTTCTCCACGACTGCTATGTGCCAGGCCACTCCTTCTCCACCACTACTATGTGCCAGGCCGCTCCTTCTCCACCACTGCTATGTGCCAGGCCACTCATTCTCCACCACTGCTATGTGCCAGACCACTCCTACCCCACCACTGCTAGGTGCCATGCCACTCATTTTTCATCCCTGCTATGTGCCAGACTACTGCTTCTCCACCACTACTATGTGCCAGGAGACTCCTTCTCCATTATTGCTATGTGCTAGGCCACTGCTTCTCCACCACTACTATGTGCCAGGCCACTTCTTATCCACCACGGCTATGTGCCAGACCACTCCTGCCCCACCACTGCTATGTGCCAGGCCACTCCTTTTCCAGCACTGCTATGTGCCAGGCTGCTCCTTCTCCACTACTGCTATGTGCCAGGTCACTCCTTCTCCACCACTTACTATGTGCCAGTCCACTCCTTCTCCACCACTACTATGTTCCTAGGCCGCTCCTTCTCCACTACTGCTATGTGCCAGGTCACTCCTTCTCCACCACTGCTATGTGCCAGGCCCCTCCTACCCCACCACTTTTATGTGCCATGCCACTCATTCTCCATCACTGCTATGTGCCAGACTACTGCTTCTCCACCACTACTATGTGCCAGGCCACTCCTTCTCCATCACTGCTATGTGCCAGGCCACTCCTTCTCCATCACTGCTATATGCCAGGCCACTCATTCTTCATCACTGCTATGTACCAGGCCACTCATTCTCCATCACTGCTATATGCCAGGCCACTCATTCTTCATCACTGCTATGTACCAGGCCACTCCTTCTCCACCACTGCTATGTGCCAGGCCACTCATTCTTCATCACTGCCATGTGCCAGGCCACTCCTTCCCCAACACTGCTTTGTGCCAGGCCACTCATTCTTCATCACTGCTATGTAGCAGGCCACTCCTTCTCCACCACTGCTATGTGCCAGGCCACTTCTTCCCCACCACTGCTCTGTGCCAGGCCACTCATTCTTCATCACTGCTATGTACCAGGCCACTCCTTCTCCACCACTGCTATGTACCAGGCCACTCCTTCCCCGCCACTGCTCGGTGCCTGGCCACTCATTCTTCATCACTGCTATGTACCAGGCCACTCCTTCTCCACCACTGATATGTACCAGGCCACTCTCTCCACCACTGCTATGTGCCAGGCCACTCATTCTTCAATACTTCATTACTGCCATGTGCCAGGCCACTCCTTCTCCACCACTGCCATGTACCAGGCCACTCCTTCCCCACCACTGCTATGTGTCAGGCCACTCCTTCTTCATCACTGCAAGTTTTCATTCATTGGTTACCTCGGACTCCATGCTTATAGCAGAGCTTCACTGTTAGAACTTTTTAAAAAACACCTCTCACAAATTATAATAATTCTAATAATCATCAGTAATAATCATTTCTGTTTATTTCTTCAATGGCTATAGTACATCATACACCGTAAAATCTTCAACCCAGATTGGGAAGTTAACAGGAATTGAGGCTGGAATTAAAGGCCAGCTATATAAAGGGAAGAAGAATGGGGGGTACATATCCTGGAGCACACTACACTCCTGGGGTCTCTCGTGTGTTTCCATCCAGGCTAAGTCGGGGTCGCAATCCATTTTTCTGCATGACCCGCTGCATTTGTGGCCGCATCATATCTCGGAGGCGCTAGATAAATAAACAGATATGAATAATTACAGCAATGGGAAATTGCTATAAGGAAATATTTAAAAAAACTATAAAGGAGAACTGTTAAAGAAGAACTCAACTTTACATGCTTTAAATGTAATAATATTGAGTAATGTTCTAGTTACATGCAGAGCTGCATTCACAATTCTGCTGATTTACTGTTACCAATGTGCAATGCTTTGTGGGAGCTTATGCATTTAAAAATAGGTTTGTGAATGCAGGTTTGGATGTTACTGGAGTGAAAAATGTAACAACATATTGGTATTGGCAAGGTATTTGAAAACCTTTTCAGCATTTATGTAGATTTGACCCCTGACATGTCATATATATATTATATCACCCAGTACCCACCTGACTGATGGTGCCCGATGAGGTGAGGAACAAGTATATCATGTAACCAGGGATCAATACCATAGAGGAGAGTGCCATCAGCCAGCCGATACCCTGACCCCATGCTGGGTACACATATGGGCCTAGTGTGAGGGGGGTCATCTCTACCACGCTGAATATAAAGACACCCTGTGTGAGGATAGAAGAAGGTTGAGATAGAAGTGCCCCAGACAGACATTTCATAATAGGGACAGTTATTTAAAGGCAATTCTGTAAAATGATTCCTCACCAAACAAACAAATGGGGTAAAATATGCCCAGCAGAGCTTCCACCAGGAGCAGGGCTGGTACCCAATCATCTCCTCAATGTCCTGGTAGAACCGGTCTACACCTGCCATGGAAGTATTGAAAAGAGGAGATTACAAGGCTTATTTCTCGCTACGGTACAGGCAGTTTAGTGCATGCATGAAGATGCCATTTCTTCAATTTATTTATTAACTAGAAAATATGGCTGCCATTGCAACAGAGACGTCACCGAGCTTTCCTAGTGTCCTGAATGGTATTACTGCCCACAGCAATAGGGGATGTGTAATTGCCGTTTGGGAGTTGTAATGGCAGCCAGAGCGATTGTCACCAATCTCTTCCAAAATAATGATCACATTTAGAAAAGGTACATAGAATTATTGCGAAGGGGGACTTTATAAACAGTCATGTGACTCCATGGCACTCACCATAACACCATGCAATAGAGATAGTTTCAAAGAAGACCAGGAACAGGAGACACATTCCACTGGCTGAGTAATAGTCAAAAAGTTTAAAGACGTAAAGTCCTCCCTGTGAAAATAAAGAGGGACAAGCGCCAGAAATGAAAAGATTTGCACTCTTCAATGGACACTGACATCTGTAAAAGAAAATTTGTGAACCCTTTAAAAAAAAATCTTTGTCATGCAACCGTCCAGACTCAACTAGCTACATGGTCTGTTTAACAGTAGAAACAGGCATAGTCACTGATGCACATGCCAAAGCCTCAACTATTTGTGGTGGCCAATAGCTGCACAATTTGCAAATAAAGCCAAGGCAAAATCATGCAGCTTTTGGGTTACTAAATGTGGGCAGGTTTCCAGCCATGTGCAGGAGCTGCTCTGCCTGTTATTACCCTAAAGAGTTTATTGAAGATTACACAAAAACAGCTATATTTGCTACGGTACCTGTCTATATTTGTTGTGTGTGGCATTGCAGCTCAGTCACATGCATTTCAATAAAGTTGACCTGCAATACCAGAATTTGCATCTTCATTCAACAAAATCTAGAAGACTAGGGTAGGACATAAAATAATTCAGGTCACAATAAACCCCAGTGTATGAGGATCTCATGACTCATTACTGCATACTCCAAGAACGTCTTTGACCTATGAGCTTGAAGGCTATGGTCCAAAAATTAAACTAGCAGAACTTTGCATCCAAATTTAACAACTTCATCCCTAGTGGTGACCATGTCATGGTTCTAGCCCTCTCTGCTGTAATGAAACCAGGACAGCTTGCAGTTGAATGGAATGGTAGATATTATGGGTTTGATTTCGATGAAAGCTAACATGTTGGAGTTTGTATGTTCTCCCAAGACTTGGTAGATTTTCTGTGTGTACTCTGGTGTCCTCCCACACTTTTAAAGTACATATAGTGCTATTTGTGTTATTAGGCTCTTTTATCAATTTGTATAACTTCAGAAATTCAGAACATCTGAAAAACATTCTGGCACTGTATGTATGTATGTATAGCATTGGCATACCTGCCATAAACATGTGATACTGCTAGGCTCATAATGCATTACAAATAGCAGGTCATAGATCTGTAATGGGGTCAGTTCATGGGTCAGAGTACTGTGTGCTAGTGTTGCTGTATCCTAGTACCTGGGTAATGTTGGAAAATCCGACAATGAAGGAGATGAAACAGACGGCTGCAATGAACGTTTTCTTTCTGCTCCTTAGAAATTGTGGGTATTCGTCCACCAGTGCAGTGATGAATCCTTCCACTGTGCAAAACTTGCCAGGCCAAAAGAGACAGGAGTATGAAAACAATGAAAGTAATGCAGCACAAGTTATTGTAATGGGATAATAGTAGTGGGAACAGGATTGTTTTTGATGGGAAGCCTCACGGTGGAAATGGTGACAAGTAGAATATACTTTTCACTCTAGGCTCTGCGGATGTGCAGGTCAGAAGCTGTACCCACTCAGGGAAAGACTGAACTCTATCCATAATGTTCGGGCAAAACGTTCCTGAATCGCTCTGGACGGTCATACAGCAGCAGTAGTTACTGTTATGTGGTCCTCTCTATCCCCCTTCACTCATCTTATAAGTTCAGGGAGGAAACAAGATTCTATACGATCAGAGTCCAGCCTCCTGTTACAGTCCTAGAATATATGGACTCTATTGATTCTACTAGGAGAATCCTTCCGCACCCTTAACGATTCTCAAAAAAACATGTCCACCACCACAACAACCCTACAACAAGCGGCTGCTTTGAGTTTCCATAACTCACTTCTTTAGGCAGAATCAGGAAATAGGTGTGGCTCCCAGATTTGGGAACTGTATCTATTAGACATCTATGGTATGCAATGCATTCAGAAAGTCTTTGCACCCTTTCCCATTTTTCACATCTTATGTTGCAACTTCATACTAAAATAAAAAAATATGTTTTTCCCCCCATCATTCTGTATTTAATACCCCATAATGACAAAGTGAAAACAGAATATTCCAAATGTTAATCTATTGAAAAAGAAAAACTTGCATAGCACCTTTGGCAGCAATTGCAGCCTCCAGTGTACTTGGGTATGATGCAACAAAGTTTGTATATGTGGAATTGGGAGTTTTCTGCCATTCTTCTCTACAGATCCTCACAAGCTCTGTCAGGTTGAATGGGGACTGTTGGGGGAAAGCCATTTTCACATCTCTCCAGAGATGTTCAATTTGGTTCAAGTCAGAGCTCTGGATGGGCCACTCAAGGACATTCAGAGTTGTCCTTTAGCTACTCCTGTGTTGTCTTGGCTCTGCGCTTAGGGTCATTGTCTTTTTGGAAGGCGAACCTTTAGCCCAGTCAGCGCTCCAGAGCACTCCTGATCAGGTCTTCATTAAAGTGGTTCTCCAGGAATTAAGAAAATGAAAATACTTAAATATTACTTCATTAAAAATATATTCCCAAATACCGTTCATTAGTTATAATGGCTCGTTTTGTCCGGGGAGCAATGATTAGGAGAAACAAAATGGCCACCGTCCTATCAGTCCACACAAAACCTGTCCTAATCACACAGGAGGACAAGTTACTTTACAACACTGAGCTAAAAAGCTGCCTCATCCTCCTCTCCTACTTGTCAGGGATTATGATCCTGAATACAGATAAGAACTTCAGCTGAATCTCTGTAGGAATAGAGTTCATGAGCAGATGTGGCTGATGAGCAGCAGCACTTGTATGCAGTCTCCATTACCACAGTCTTTCCTGTCCGTCCACTCTGTACCTCTTGTCTCCTGATGAACTCCATTCCCACAAAGATACAGCTAAATATCGTATTAAACTGTAATCAGGATCATAATCCCTGACAAGCAGAGAGGAGGATGAGGCAGCTCTTTACCTCAGTGTTGTGAAGTAACTTCTCCTCCTGTGTGATTAGGACAGGTTTTGTGTGCACTAACAAGACGGCCGCCATTTTGTTTCTCCTAATCATCGCTCCCTAGACAAAACGAGCCATTATAACTAATGAAAGGTATTTGAGTTTATAATAAAGTAATATTCTAATATATATATAAAGCTGAGTGTGTGTGTGTGTGTGTGTGTGTGTGTGTATGTCCGCTAAAGGAATCCGCACCGCTGCAGCTACAATCACAAAATTTAGCACACATGTACATCAGGTGTCCGGGAAGGTTTTAGAACAGTTTTCAACTCTCCAGGACGTACCGTTCCTGAGATATTCCCAAAAAATGCATTAGCCAATAGTAGCCTGGTCACATGACCCTTATCAGCCAATAGAAGCTCACAGGCACACATCAGGTTTCTATGACAACCTAGCCAGTTCACTGCTTTAGGTCTGCATTAAAGAGGCAGAGCACTGTGGATGACAATGGTAAATGGGTATTCCCGGTTACCATAACTATAACTTATGTTTTAGACTAACTCATCATCAATCATTATCTCATATAATGTAAATTTTACATATTTACTGTTCAGTAGTAATAAAAGATGTTTTCTTCCACTGCTACCCACCTTCCTCCTAAATTACTATTGCATCGACCTGTAATTCCGGCCACTGTCAAAAGAAGGACTTAAAAGCACCACCCCCAGATCCCACTAAGTCACACCCCTGACTCAGTCAGGCCACGCCCCTTCCATGCTGCATTTGACCGGGATTAAAAATATTGGTAAAAATCACCTTCTGTCAGCTGCAGGGGTGGGGGGAGGGTGACTTTCTCCCTGCAGCTCATTGCTCAGATTGCACAGTGCTGCTGCTGAGAGTGCTGCTGCTCTGTCCATCCAGGCCCTGCGCATGACAGAGGACAGGGAGTCTGAAAGCCAGACCGTCCAGCCTAAAACAAGACCTCTGGCCACCCTAGGGGCAGGCTGATGTTAGGGTGGCCAGATGTCCAGCTTTAGGCTGGACAACCCAGTTTTCTGGCTACCTGTTCTCCGTCTGACACAGTGCCTGGACAGACACAGGGATGTCCACCCTTTCAGTAGCTCACACTAAGACAGCTTCTCCTCCATGTCTTCACGGAGCCGGGGGGGGGGGCATGGCCTCATGTTTAGTGATGTGTCTACATGGGAACTGGGGGCGCTGTTTCACGTTTGGGGGAATGGCCAGTGAGGTCTGGCTTTCTGGGGTGAAGACAGTGGCCACTCTATCTGCTGTGGAGGTCACAGTTAAAGGGGCAGGCTTCTGTAGAGGTCACTGTTAAAGGGGTGGGCAGCTGTAGAGGTCACTGTTAAAGGGGCAGGCTGCTGTAGAGGTCACTGTTGAAGGGGCAGGCTGCTGTAGAGGTCACTGTTGAAGGGGCAGGCTGCTGTAGAGATCACTGTTAAAGGGGCGGGCTGCTGTAGAGGTCACTGTTTAAGGGGCGGGCAGCTGTAGAGGTCACTGTTAAAGGGGCTGGCCGCTGTAGAGGTCACTGTTAAAGGGGCGGGCCGCTGTAGAGGTCACTGTTAAAGGGGCAGGCACTGTAGAGGTCACTCTCGATATCTTTTAACGACACACACACACAAATAGTAAAATAAATAAATTAAATATACCCGGGCGAAGCTGGGTCCTTCAGCTAGTATTTACATATTTTCATTTTCTTAATTTCCAGAGAACCCCTTTAAGTACTTTTTTCCCACTCAGCTCAATCCTGACCAGTCTCCCGGTCCCGGCTGCTGAAAAAACACCCCTACAGCATGATGTGCCATCACCATGGTTCACTGTAGGGGTGGTATTGGGTTGGTGATGAGAAGTGCCTTATTTCCTTGAGACATGACACTTAGACTTGAGGCAAACAGATTCAAGTCTAGTTTCTTGAGACCAGAGAATCTTGTTTCTTACAGTCTGAGAGTTCTTTAGGGGATTTTATGTGTCTTTTACTGAGGAGAGGCGTCTTTCTGGCCACTCTGCCATAAAGTCCAGATTGGTGGAGTGCTACAGTAATGATTCACCATCTGGAAGTTTTTGCATAGGATATTTGGAACTTAGCCAGAGTGACCATTGGGTTCTTGGTCACCTCTCCTACCAATGACCTTCTCCCCCAATTAGTTTGGTGTGGTGTCCAGCTCTAGGAAGAGTCCTCATTGTTCCAAACTTCTTTCATTTAAGAATTTGGAGGTCATTGTGCTCTTGGGAACCTCCAGTGCAGCAGATATATGTGCCTCCATACATTCCTGTCTTTGATCCCTACAGGCAGTTCTTTCCTCGTCATGGCTTTGTTTTTACTCTGATATAAATTGTCAACTGTGAGACCTTATATAGACAGGGGTGTTTCTTTCCAAATCATGTCCAGTCAACTGAATTTACCACAGGTTGACTTCAGTCAAGGCATACAAACATCTCAAAGATGATCAAGAGAGATAGGAGGCCTCCAGAGCTAAACTTTAAGTGTCACAGCAAAAAGTCTAAAATTCTGTTTTCACTTTCTTATTATGGGGTTCAGAGTATAGAATGATGGGGGGAAATGTTATTTTTTTTATTTCAGCACAAGGCCACAACATAACAAAATCTGAAAAAAGTGGAAGGGTCTAAAGACTTTTCTAAAGGATTAAATCCTGTGGATAAGTCATATATACCTGAGATGAGAATATCCCTTTAACCCTTTTACTGCCCTAGATCACAAAGGATTCTGACATTAACACTTTTACTTTCAGAGCTCTCCGGGCAAACAGACATTAACCTCTTCACTGTACTAAACAACCAGTAAACCATTTGTCGACCGTTCGTTGGTTATATACATCCAGGTGGTCAGTAGGCATCTCTACACGGATGTTTTAATACATCCTTACAGAGACCGCAGCTGTGAGAACAGGGAGCCCACTGTCGGTGACAGCATGGCTCCCCTTAGAGAAGTTGGGAATGTTTTTTACCATCCCTGCCTCCCAGATCGCTTCATACATAGTGCTTAGATCCCGCAGCCTCCTTTGATCCCAGTAGTTATGTGACCACCAGGGGCTTGGTGTCTACGTAGTTGGCTGGGTCTTGTTAGGCCAAGATCAGCTTTGCAGTGAGGTTGTACATCCATGTACAACCTCTCTGGGTCCTGTATTTCCCCTGTAAAATATCCCCCAGGTCTTGTATGAACTTATGGGGTGCACAAAGTATAAAAATGAAATGTGTAAAAAAAAAGTGTAAAAAAAAGGCAAAATTATATATATATATATATATATATATATATATATATATATATATATATGCCACTGCATCCCACACCACAGCTTTTAGCAGGCCCCCAGTACCATAACCCATGCATCCCATATATCAGTGACTGTTAAAGGGGTTCTCCGGGCTCTCCTATATTGATGACTTATCCTCTGGATAGGTCATCAAAATCAGATCGGCACCCCCGCCGATAAGCTGTATGAGTAGACAGCGTGTGCAGTGCGCACGTGCCATCTTCTGTCTCTCTTCCTGCTCTGCTGCTGCTTTGCCATAGACAGCAGCGGTGAACAGAAAGAGAGACACAGGACAGCAGGAAATGGCCCTGTCTTTAAGTGGTTAAACAAAAATTACCCCCTTCACTACCCTAGACCACCAGGAATTTAGACAATGAAGGATATTTACTAAGAGATTCAGAGGCCTCTTAATAAATTTGTTGTATCTTCTGGTGGTCTGGTGGACAGCTATAAGTTGGGGTAAATTTGCTCTATAATTTATGCTTGTTTATGGTGTAAGTTATAGTAAATCTGTTGAACTGCAGGGGGCCAATGCTCTCTGGAAAAGCTCATCCAGTTTTTAAAAATATGATGAATATGTTGCAAAATCGCAAAAAGGTTACAATTATCTTTGTACAAAACCACCTAGCTACAAAGTTTTAGAGGGAAAATTGGTGGGAGGTCGCAGACGAGGAAGGAGCCAGGTCCCCCAGTGGAACACAGTTTCTTACCTGGCTGTCCAAACCCAACATGACAAGCATGGAGAAAAAGAGAATGGACCAGACAGGAGACATTGGCAGCTGTGTTACAGCCTGTGGATATGCCAGGAATGCCAGTCCTGGTCCTGTGGAGAGAGAGCAACGTAACAGCATTTTTCCACACTCCTAATTGCAAATCCACCATTTCCCCACTTCCATATCGCAAGTCAGATTTGTATTTCAGTTCTTTAGGCAGTTGTAATGGCGTCCATAATGGTTGGCACTGAACTTTCCCTGAATTAAGGAAAAACCCTGTAGCAGAAGAAAGTTGACAGCGTCATGCCCCCCCATTCACACCCTATAATAATAAAGTGAATAACTGTATTTGTACCTGATGCCGCCAACTCTTGGATTGGTTTCTTGGTTATGTGTGACATGAATCCAACAATGGAAAAGATGACCAGTCCAGCAAACATGCTGGTGGAAGAATTAATCCCACACACGATGATGGAATCTCTATGGAAGGCAGAAAACATTGCTTGTAAGGGATTGTCGAGGCAGTGGTGGTAAATGTGATAAAATAACAAAAGAAGTGATAATCCTTTTCTGTCCTGCTGCTTCCAGCCTCACGCTCTGGTCCTCCCCACCAGTGTTTGTTTTCCTGGCTGTATTAGCGAAATCCCGTACACATCACGTCACCATCACAGCCACCCCGTATACTGCTGAGGCCAATTGGCTGCATGGTGACCTGGTGTGTACTGGATGTCACTGCAGTCAGGAAGATGACATCATGACCAAAGCGCGACATTGGGAGTTGTAGATGAGAAAATTCATGAGTTTTGATTCTTTTGTTATTGTATTCAATTTACAGCTGCTGCCAGATTTTTATTTTTTTTTAGCTTGGACAACCACTTTAATGTAATCGAGCTCCATCTGCTTGGGAGTTGGCATGTTAAACAGTGACCTAAAGCAGTCGTCCTCAACCTGTGGCAGTCCAGCTGTTGCAAAACTACAACTCAGCCTTTGGGCATGCCGGGAGTTGTAGTTTGTGATAGCCATAATAGAGGATGAAATCTTCACCTGTATACATTGTTGTTGAAAGAATTGTAGCTTCCCAGTGCAATGAGGGAACCAAGACCAAGTCCGTAGGAAAAGAAGATCTGTGTGGCTGCGTCCATCCAAACCTGAGGAAGAGAGAACTCAATATTATCCTACATTACAATATTTCATTACGGGCTATGGACACCTTTGGGAGCAATTATTGCCATTGCATTCTACCTATTTTGGGTAAAAGTTATTTTCTTCAGTTGGTCTTTATTAAAAATGTTCAACAGTTTTTCCTTTACAGCTTTCAGTTTCAATGCACTTACAGACTCTTGCTCTCTGCCTTACACTGAATCCATCGGAGACCTGCTGTGATGGCTCTCATTATAGCTAAATTCTTATCAAACTGATAAGCATTGTAATAACAATTCTGGAGCATCTATTCTTATATCTCTATGTTGTGCCATTCCTCTGTTATTTCTACTAGAAGTTATGAATGGATTGCAAGCAGTCTGCAGTAAGTGTACAGAGGGGAGGTCAACAGTTGGGGTGTGTACCTGCACAGTCTCACTCTATCCAATCAGTGCTGCCATGTTCAGTCTGTGTAGGTACAAACTCCCCCCCCCCCTTCCCCAACTGGATACCTCCTCCCCTCTGTATCCTTACTGCAGACAGCTAGCAATTATTCATAACTTCTAATAGAAAGAATAGAGGAATGGGACCAGGGGGGTACATAGAAATCATGGGGCCCCATAGCAGAACTCAGTATTGCCCAACCCAACCGCTCCCCCCCCCAATCTCCGCACAAAAATTGTTCTTCACTTTTCTATGTTCTTCACTTTTCTATCCTCCACCTCCTTCTGCTGGTGCCCCAACCTTATCATCCTGCTGCTGCCCCGATACTGTGCCCATTGTGTTCCACTATGCCTCCATATACTATACTGCAGATGTAACAGTATTATACAGATAGTTTTACCCTTATTAATAGTGTTCCCAGACTGCCTCCAGTAGTAATTGTGCCCCCTACAGTACCCCAAAAAGCAACCCCATTAATAGTAATGCACTCCATATTATGCTAAATAATAATGCCCCTGTAGGACTACTAGTAGAAATATAGCCCCCTATTGTTCCCCCAACAGTAACAAGGTCCTTCTATAATAATGCTCCCCAAAGTACCACAATATTAATAATGACCCCTACAGAGCCCTCAGTGGTAATGAAGCCCCCCTATAGTAGCCCCAGTATTTATAAAGCCCCACTGCAGTGTCCACTGTAGTTATAATGACCCCCTGTATTATAATACCCCCTGTGGTGTATAATGCCACCTGCAGTGCTGGTATGTAAAATGCCCCCCCTCTGTAGTATAATGTTTTCACAGTATATATAATGTTCCCCACTGCAGTATATAGAATGATATATGCACAATGGCCTCCCCTCCCCAGTTATATACAGTGGCCCCCTCTGCAGTATGTATAATGTCACCCCTGTAGTATATACAATGGTTGCCTTTGCAGTATATATAATGGCCCCCTGTAGAATATATATAATACCCTCCATAGTATATATAATGGCTGCCTCTGCAATATATATAATGGCTACCTATACCTACTACCAATACAGAGGGGGCAGCATAATGTATACTACATGTATGTATGCTGCTGATAATTTCATATTGGTCAATGTGTGCCCCAAGCAGCCCCCCCCCCACCTGCTTTCTGCTGATGCTTAATGTGTCCCAGGCAGGGATGGAGGCTGCCTAGGGCACACTGTCCTCAATATAATAAGAATCAGCAGCAAGCAGATTTCATGGTTACCCCCATGAACTCATCTTGCTACTTCCCCAGGTCATTCCAACCAGCACACCGTAACTCCGCCCCCCACCCCGGCAATAAGGTTTTAAAAAAACACATTTATGAGTACAGTGGATGTGGAGTTACACCAAACCTACTCTGTGGCTGTGCTGTGAGTCACTCACTTCAGGAAGCCAGGCAGAGCGGTTCCAGTAGCAGAAGTCCTTACTCTAGAGTCCCGCCCTCTCAGTCCTGTGTCTGTCTGTTGTGCTAGGCTAGTCAATCAGCAGCAGGCTATTAGCACTGCTAAATACTGATTGGCTAGTCCTGCACCCTGCAGACAGAGGCAAGACAGCTCTCTTGTATGGAGATATCTGTTACTGCAGGAGCTGGCAGAGGGACAAAATGTATGTAAGGTGGCTGCACCACAGCAGCCATTATTGTAATAGTGTAATTAGGGGGTGGGGCCTTCTATCCACTTCAGGCTCCCCCCTCCCACGGGCCCCATAGCTGCCGCGTAGTCTGCCTCTATTGGCAGTACGCCACTGAATGGGACAACATACAGATATAAGAATAGATGCTCCAGAACTGTTATTACATGGGGAATGCATGAAGCTATTAAAACAGACACGTCAGGAGCGGTGAAAGGTCCTCTTTAAGCCACAATCTGGAGTACTATACAGAAAGGCCCACTTTAGAGCACATTTGTATAAACTCCACCACTAGATGGAGCTCGCTGAATACTGTTCATACAATGAAGCTGGTCACTGTAAGCTCCCCCTAGTGGTGATTGCAGGCAGTTGGAATTTTATCATTTACATTTACTTATAAGCAGGAGATTTGGAGCTCCATTTAGGAAGAATGGAACTCCGCCTACTACAAATAGTGTTGAGCGAATCGAAGTGAAACAAATTGACTTTGATCTGAATTTCAGGAAAATTTGATTCACCACAAAGCCAAATTTTGGTAAGGAATCTATTTTTCCTGAAATGGCAGTAAAAAAAAACAAAAACATACTCACCTCATCCATTTACTCGGAGAGAGGCCATAACGGTCATCTTGATTAAAGAAATTGCACAAAATCTTGCGTGCGGTGACGTGCAACATCACTGTACAAGATTTCATGTAGTTTCTTCAGTCAAGATGGCTGCGACAGCCTCTTTGCAAGCAAATGGATAAGGTGGGTATTGGTTTTTCTTTAACCCTGAAAGGCCTCAATTTTAATGCCCGCTACATACAATGGAATGCATTTCATCATGAAATAATTCGGAATGAACCGAATTTCTTTGTGAAATTTGGTGAAGAAGCCAAATCGAATTTTTGATAACTTAGCTCATCTCTAACAATAAAGATATATTGTGTAATTAAGCACAGAATATTGGATTTACAGAAATTCTTATTCTGATTAGTTTGGAGGAACGCTAACCTTCTGATAACATAGAACTGATAAAGCACATGAGCGTGAAGTGTTGTCGCAAGGACAAGGCCACAGGAGTTACCTCTCTTTTTTTGTGTCTGGTAGTAAATACCTAGACGTGGCACTAAGAATACAAAGCTTTTTAGTCAGACAGCACTCACCGCAGATTCTGAGAGTTTACTAAAGTCTGGAGTGATGTAAAAACGGATCCCATCCATCGCTCCGGGAAGGGTGATCCCACGGAAGAACAAGATCACAAGCATGAAGTATGGGTAGGTCGCTGAGAAGTAAACCACCTGAGAGATGAATGTGATAAGAGATGAAACTCAGGACGCAATAACTGATGATACATGTACAGTACATCTTAGCACGAGATACGATCGCACATGCAAAACCTATGGATCCATAGAACAGTAGGGACTATAGGGGAAATTTATTATTGCGCCAGAATTCTGGAATTAAGAAGTCACAAACTATGGTATGCAACACATTTACACAATGTGTTACTTTTTATTGCTTTACATTTGATGAGAAAAGTAGGTGAGGTTTAACGTGAGGGCTCTCCTGCAGTCACAGAACCACTGTAATTCTCTCCAGAAACTGGCGCACACAGGGATGCACCTAGCCTTTCTTCTGCCTGAGGCGAAAACTGAAATGGCGACCCCCCCCGTGCCAGTTTCTTAACCTAACCCCTTTGCCACAATGAAAGCGTTCATTGCCCATGGCCCTTCCGCTGCCCACCTCTTGCCTCTACCTGGTGCTGCATGACCTGGCCTCATTGGTGGTGCACCCCTGGGCGCACACTATAGTGGAAATCGCCACCTGCTTGACAGCCAAATATGCACTACAATTGGTAAGCTGTTTGCCCCTTTTCACACATCTTACTCCAACATTTTTTAGATTAAGACTGACACATGAAATGCCAATAGATCTCTCCCTGTATGTGCTGCAATACAGGCTCAGGCACATGAAACCTCCATACTGCACCTTCCCCGTCCACTCTACTCCTTTCCAGATAGAAAAGTAAACCATGATCCAGGATAATGCCAGGGTGCATACGAGGGGCCAACGAATGTTCCCTGGTTCTCCAAGTCCACCTGTGACCTGATGCATGTTCCTCCTGCAAAGGAAATACAGAATACTGAGGTGGAAGCAGGAAAAGGGAGGATTAATCAAATATGGCTGCTTTCTACCCAAGACAGTGCCATATTTGTCCACAGGTTGTGTGTGGTATTGTAGCTCTACCCCATTTGAACTCTGTAGTATAAGATACAACTCATGGACAGGTATGGTCCTGTTTCTGGAACAGAGTAGCTATGGTTTTTCTAAACCAGGACAAGCCTCTTTCAGACGAGCGAGTTCCACACTTCAGACTCGCAGTGTAAGTATGAGACAGCACCCGTCCTGACCTTCAAGCACTGCCAGGGTCGCATAGCATTATATTGATTTATGATGCTATGTAACCCTTACAGTTCTGGAATGTATTGGTTAACACTGACAGCATTATGGCAGTGTTATACGGTACATCCCAGACCTCTAAGGGTTATATAGCATCATGAATCAATATAAAGCTATGCGACTCAGTCAGTGCTGGGAGGTCAGGACAGGAGCTGCCGCATACACCACTGCGAGTCCAATGCGTGGAACTCGCTCGTCTGAAAGGGGCCTAAGTCATTCCTTAGGTCCCTCGACAATCTGTTCTAGGTCCCATATAACCCTACTAGAGCCAGGGTTGCCATTGCATAAATTCCTGGGCAATCTATAAAAATAGGAGACTTTTTCCTAGTGTTCATGAATAAGAATTGATGCCTCTGTGATTTTCTTGAAGTTGAAGGAACTTGTACAGTTGGAAAAGCTGTGCAAGCAGCGTTTTTGTGTGCGGCACGGAAAACTGAACAAGCCAGACCACAAATCATGTAGGTCAATGATGCCAGATCTATTTTTTGGGACACGAAAAAAAACGGAACCAGCGCCCATTGACTTACAATGGTTTTGGTTTCTTCATTTTCAATATAATACAACCGGATCTGAAAAGCATACAGCAAAACTGCCTTAGACTTAGACTTTATTGATGATATAGGACTTGGGCCTCAATAATCATTTCCTCTAGTCGTCCCAAGGAACCCCAGTCCGGCACAGTTTACATGAATGACCATGTATTTAGGACGGATTTAACTAAGAATGAGCTGAATAAAATTTTTATCAACTTGAAAGTATAAGTTAAGACAGGTCAACAAAATCCAACCATGACTTACTCCCAAAACTCAGTGACAGTGCTGGTAAGGTTGGAGGTGTCATTCAAGGAGTAGTTGGAGAAACATCGATCCGTGTTCCAGCTATTATCGCAGCTCTGCCAGGGCAGGGTCTTCCCACCAGAGGGAGAAAAAGTAAGAATTATTACGGTTGTCTGGGAATGCATCATTTCTAACAGTTGCTGGCAGCCTGCCTCCCGTACTGAAAGAATCATACTTACCCGCTACCCTCTCTGGTCTGGTCCTCTGTGCTGGCTCCTGCATCTCAATTTTCCAGTCTGGGGTTTGTTTTCTTCCTTACCATGGGCATGATCACCTGATCCTCTTTAGCCAATATCGTGTGATGTGTCTTTTATCTGCTGAAGCTAGTGGTTGGCTGAAGAGAATAAGGCAACTGTGCCCATGCTTGTGAGAAAGAAAATAAACCCTGGACCAGATGATGGAGATGCAGGAGCCAGCACTTAAGAACAGATGCTGTGAGAACAAGGTAAGTATGATTCTTTCAGTTAGAAATTATATATTCCCAGACAACCCCTTTATGAAAACTCCTTAAGAGGTTGTCCAAGATCATAAACGCATTTGGGCAAAGGCAGACAGTAAGAACCAACACTTACTGGTTAGATCTCCAGAAGCTCCAGCTCTACCACTATAGTGCTGCCGGCCAGTCTTTTTTCACTTGGAGTTGCAGCAATGACATGGTCATCTACCCACATGACTGCAGCCACGTAAATGAAGACCAGCGGGGAGCACTAGAGTGGTGGGAGAATCTAGCTGCCGACCATTTGTTATTTGCAGGGTTGCACCTAGCCTTTCTGCCGCCTGAGGCCAAAACTGAAACTGCGCTCCCCCATGCCAATTTCTTAACCTAACCCCTTTGCCACAATGAAAGAGAACAATACACTGCAAGTGATACACCAACCACATCACCATCATTACATAGCTATACTACATGGACAAAAATATGTGAACCCCCAAAAATCACATCCATGTGTGAACATCTCTCTCGCCTAGAAACATGTTCCTCTGGATTTAGGGATATGGTTATGGGGACTGGGCACAGATTTTTGGAATAAGGCTGGTTCACAGTGGGATTTATGATACATCAAACTCTTTATGGATCTCCCAGAAATTGTGTCAATTCTCCAGTCATGGTTGAGCAATAAAAGAATGTCCAAGGCAATTATATTTAAAAGAAAACTGATTAGAGTGGACAGAATCATTAATATCATAAATATTAATGGTCTATAGTTAAATTTAATGGGTTACATTTAATGGGTATAGGGGTTCATGAGCCAGAACCCCTCAGCAATAAGAGTCTCAATTTAAAGGTGTGCATACCCTTTCAATGCTAATTAGTTTGTGAAAAAACGTGCTTACAAATCTGGAATACTTTATGTTGTACTTACCGAGGAGAACGAATTGAAAAGATAATAAAGGGCCCATGCGATGATTACAATATAGTAAATGTTTAACCAGAAGGACAGAACCACAGCAGCCATCCCAACTCCTGTACATGATGAAACACAAAACAAGCAACCAATAATGCTAAATCACTCAATAAAAAATCTCTAAAGCTTTCTAATATAATTTGTGTTCTAATGCTCCCCATTTTCAAGCCATACGCTTGCTGCCAGTGAATGGTAACATTGAGCTCTAGAGAATAAACCCTGTCCTGACCTAATACAGTTGAGCATCTGTAACCAGTCTAGACAATTTTGGAATTGCCCTTTAAGGTCTATATCCTGTCGTAAGGCATTTGTCTGACCTAGAAGATTGCAAGCTAAAAGCAAACCAATTTAAATTCCAGCTTCTTGTTTAAATAAGTTTTGTGTAACTGTACCTTTAAACATGGGGGCCAGCTTCCACACCCCCAGTCCACCAATAGACGTGAACTGACCCAGAGCCGTTTCCAGAAAGAACAATGGAATTCCAGCAAAGACCAGTGTCAGGAAATATGGGATCAGGAAGGCACCTGTTGGAGACATGGGGACAACACTTGTGGGCAGGGTGGAGTATAATCTGGCAGCTTTGCCATTGATGACTCTAAGAAAGCTGGGTGAGATACACTGTGAGTGAAACACTAGCCATATGTATTGTCAACTAGCTTTCCCAGAAACATACATAATTAAGGAATGATCTCAATGATGTCTAGGAGATAAAGGGAAAGATTCCTTATTATATTTGGTTGGCTGCCTCTTACCTCCACCATTTTTTCCACACAGGTATGGAAACCGCCACACATTCCCCAGGCCAATGGCATAGCCCACACAAGACAGTAAGAAGTCAAATCTTCCTTTCCATGTACCCCGATCATCAGAGTTGGTCTTCTTTTTCTTGTCATCCACAACTGAGGAGTGAGTCTCTATGGGTGCAGCCTGACGTGCCTCACATGGGGAGTTCAGCTCAACAGAGACACTGTCTGTCTTGCCCATCCTAGAGTGGGCACGTTGGGTATATGGAGGTCTCAGAAAATGTAGGAGGCAATGATGGGAAAGACAAAAACTTCAGGACTGCTCAACTGAGGGGAAGGGGGGTGGAAAGAGAACTGGATCAATACTTCTGTAGCAGAGAACTGAGAATAAAAACAAATCTATCAAATCTCATATCTATCTATCCACAGTGGTTCCTGAAAGTTTGTGAACCCTTCAAGATTTTCTGCATAAATCTGACCTCAAACTACATCACATTTTCACACTAGTCCTAGATAACCAAATCAAACAAATGAATCAAGATTGTTAGAATAGGTCATGTGTCTGTGAGTGGCATAAGTATGTGAGCCATTGCTTTGCTAATTGTTGATAAGTGCTGCACATCAGTTTGGAAGAATTTTAGCCCATTCCTCCATACAAAACAGCTTCCACCCTGCTTTTTTGGTAGGTTTCCTCCCATGAACTGCTTGCTTCAGGTCCTTCCACAGCATTTCTGTTAGATCAACATTTTGACTTGGCAATTCCAAAACTTTAACTTTATTTATCTTTAACCATTCTTTGGTAGAATGACTTGGGTGCTTAGGGTCGTTATCTTGCTGTATGACCCACATTATCTTGAGATTCAGCTCATGGACAGATGTCCTGACATTTGCCTTTAGAATTTGCTGGTATAATTCAGAATTCGTTGTTTCATCAATGATGGCAAGCTGTCCTGCCCATATACAGCAAAACAGGCCCAATCTACTGTATGATACTACTACCAACGTGTTTCACAGATGGCATGAGGTTTTTTTATGCTGGAATACAGTGTTTTCCTTTCTTCAAACATAACGCTTCTCATTTAAACCAAGTTCTATTTTGGCCTTATCCATCCACAAACATTGTTCCAATAGCCCTCTGGCTTGTCCAGGCAATCTTTAGCAAACTACAGATGGCAGAAATGTTCTTTTTGGAACGCAGAAGCTTTCGCTTTGCAATCCTGCCATGGACACCACTGTTGTTATTCAGTCTCCTCTTGATAGTGGACTCATGAACAATAACAGCAGTTAATGTGAGAAAGGCCTTTAGTTACTTAGAAGTTACCTTAGGTTCCTTTGAGACCTTGCAAATTATTAAACACCTTGCTTTTGGAGTGATCTTTATTGATTAACCACTCCTGGGAAGGATAATAATGGTATTGAACTTCCTCCATTTGTACACAAACTATGTGATTGTGGACTGGTGCAGTCCAAGCAGTACAGTTTGTAACCTTTTGTATACTGATCAGCACCAACAACTCTTCTTCTGAGGTCCTCAGAAATCTCCTTTGTTTGTGACATGATACACTTTAACAAAAATGTGTTGTGAAGATCAGATTTTGACAGATCCCATTATTAGGGGTCAGTTTGTCAGTTTTAGCAATGGGCCTATCTAACTGCAATTAATTAATTTCTGAACCAATCTACATGAATTTTATATTATTTTTCACATGGACCTTAGACCTTTCTTTTGTGCCATTAGATGACAAATATAATATTTGAAAATACATATTTAAGAAAAAACTGTGAAAATATTGAAAAAAATGTTTTTCCTTTCTTAGAATTTTTTTTCTACTACAACAGATTTAAAGACAAAACACTTCTAATACCATTACTGTATGTTTGTACTGTGAAAATGGATGCTATTTGTATAATTTATCTACTGGCTGGGCGCATTTTGGATTCTGACAGCCTATTTTTCTATTGCTGGCTCTATGGCTCTGTACTGCCAGTACAGATGTTGTGCAGTGCCAAAACATTAGAAACTCCTTCAAAGTGACTTTTTTATGTTGACCTTGGACATTTTAACCTTTTGACTTTTTTTGACATTTTTTTTTTTTTATAAATGAAAAAATATGTGGGTGTCTATATATTTTACTGAAAACTCTCCTTGATATACTAAGTATAGCTAAATTGAATATATAATTTATTTATTGTTTTACTTTTTATTGGAAAAAAATGCATTAACCTATTTCTGCCCTGACTGTGGTTAATTCACAGACTGCAGGCTTTATTTTACAGCACGCAGGGGGCGCTCTCACATAATGAAGATGTGCTGGCTTTTTGACTTTACATTGTGATGGTTCGCTGTAACACCTTGTTACAGCAAGGCCATACAAGGAAACCTCTTTGGCTGGTCTTCGGGATACTTACTGTGACTGTAGCTTGTGACAGCACGGTCAAAGAGATCTGGAGCTCATGGGGTGCTGGCAGAACATAATGTAACCTGCCGCTTTTATATGTTGGGTTACAGATAAGAGCTTACCGCCACAATGTATATAGTCGTGAGGCGTTAAGCAAAAGGAAAACACCTGACTCTCATTTCACCTTCAAAATATCTGCTAATCCTATAGGTTAATATACTTTTGCCACTCACAGACATGTGACATTGGATTATTTGCCTCAACAAATAAGAGACCTAATCAAATTTATGCAGAAATATAGAAAATTCTGAAGGGTTCACAAACTTTCAAGCACCAATGTATCTATCTATCTATCTAGCTATCTATCTATCTATCTATCTATCTGTATTTCTCATTACTGTCTATCTCATATTATCTATCGATCGATCTGTCTGTCTGCCTGCCTGTCTAATCTCAATTATAACACCATATAAAAAATGTAAACTAGTTATAGAACAATCTATCTGTCTTTCTCATATTATCTATCTATCTATCTATCTATCTATCTATCTATCTATCTAAATTATAATATCATATAAAACATGTCAAACATAGTTGTAGAAGGATTCATAAAGAAGGCCTGGCCCTGAAGGGCACCACTTACCTTGTGAAGCTTAACTACCTATATTATAGGTGCTGTCTGCCCCGACCCACAACTCACATTGAATGTCCAGCACCACCCTGCCTCTACAAGCTCGCTACACCCTAATCATCATTAGTCCTCATATTGATTTCTGTTAATGAGCATCAAGTCCATGTCGGATACAATCAACCATAAACGTGTCTGATGCTCAGCTCTGGTGAAGAGTCGTTGAAGGACAGAGATAAATGAGGGGCAAAGACCACATCATCACCAAGCCCACACTCCTTTCCTTCTTTCATGATGTCTGTAGGTGGTCTTAAAGGGAGAAAAAATTGCTGACACATGAATAAATATCATCTGAAAAATCATGTGGTTGGCTGACAGTATTTGGCCAGGGGGAATATGACCACTGCTCAGATCTTGATATATTCACATCATGTTCTATCTATGGCAGCTCAGTCATCCCCAATCATTCCCATCCTCTGACCTTTTTTTAAAACCCTTTTGTAAGGTGTAATGGCAGCCATATTTGTTTTTCTAGAAAAATATATAACTAAGAAATGGCTGTAGTTGCATCCTTGCCCATCTTCTTCCACATTACGAAGTTTAGATTTGGTGCAGTTCTACTCCTTCCTTTGGCGAAGTTCTACCTTCTTGAAGAATCTCAGCACCTACTACATCATCTGTGTCTTATTCTACGCTCTGCACTTATTTCCCCCACCCCCACAGATTTCTGCCCTTTTCAGGAAAATGTCACTAATTGTGTAGACAACTTTGTCTTCCTTCACTAAAACACCTGTGGCCGAAAGCTGTTTTCTCCCGAGATAGATCTATGCTTAGTGATCCTCAGAGTAACTAGAGGTGACATTTCCTGTCTCATATTTTCAACCCTCCCCTTTAACAAGTTTAGACTCCTTGCCATGTAACATCCCGTCATTAAGACACAACGCCCACAGTAATTATAGGGTTCACTGAGAAGGACAAATGGAAAATAAACCTGCAGTATGTCTTCTACTGGTGAATCGATTGTCCCCTGTTATTAGCCATTTCAGGCAGTGAAGAGGTTGATTGTAGGACAGTTGGATGCAGGTATTGTTCCCTGTTATCAGCAATGTCAGGCTATAAAGAAACTTAAAGGGGTTGTTGGCCTAGGAACCGTCAAACCCAGTGGTCAGAAGCTGTATTAAACTTTAAAAGTCCCACCCTTCCCACGCCGCTAACCCGTCAGTAGCCTCAGCGGTCACATATGTTAGAACTTCAAAAGTATTGGACATGTTGAAGTCCAACTGTCCCATTCCTTTCACCCAGGACATTTCCCACCTAGGGAGAGTCAAGAGGCCCCCAAACACATTTGATGTTCAGCAAGTTTTGCCAAAATCAGCAGATTTGGCTGACATACAGTACATGATCAGCTTTATGGTTAGCAGTCTTTTAAGAGATCTAAATTCTATATTGTAAAGGGACACTAACTAACATCAGTAATCATCTCAGAGTGCCACTATAATTTCAGGTGACTTTTCAGAATATGCTGTCATGTGTGAGGAATAGCAGTACTCCAGGCAGGGCCAGATTAAGGCTACTAGCAGTATGGAGCACAAAATTTATGATGGGCGCCCCCCCTCGCCGCAACTTACGCGAGACCCTCCAGAACAATGTAACAAAGTTCCGTTGAGGGTTATGTTTGAATCCAGTTTCAAGAATTTAGATGTAACCCTTGAACGGAAAGCCCAGTGAAGGGCTAATAGTGATCTGAATATAGCCTTTGAAAAAATATCAACGAGATGTTACCAGTTGGGTGGGTGGAGGTCGCTGATACTGTCCAATCAGTGCTGACAGACTGAAAAGACGCACCCCAACTGGAAACAGCCAGTTGACTATTTATATAAAAATGACTCATCGCGTCCGTCTGCTCTGTTGCCCGCAGCTCCGGATAGGCTCTGGCCTATCCGGGGCTGCGGTGACCCGGGTCAGACGGATGCGACTATCTCACTGGCGGAAGTAGCCAGTGAGATAGGAGACAGCGGAGCACGGGAGCGCAAAGCTCCCGTGCTCCACTGTACCACCGGCAGCGGGGGGCGGCACCAGGGGCGCGGGGGGTAGGGTGGCCACCTGCTTCAACTCAAAAAGGAGGACATTCTCGACCACACCCACAACCTGCTAAACCACACCCACAATCTGCTAAAACGCCCCTCGTCCAGTAAGTGCCTGGCAAAAGAAAAAAAAAAGAGGAAAACCTTAAGCTCATCTGTGCTGGGGCTGGAGTGCTTGTTTGCTCTGGAGCTGACACTCCACATACAATAAGACATGAGCCAGAGGGAGCACAGCGCTGGCAGCATCACCACAGTCATTTAAACACAAGGATGAGGAAACTTTTTTCCTCTTTTTGGTGACATGCACACTGATGTGCAGGTGTTTGGTATGTGTCCACTGCAGCCAGTTCTCAGCATTAGATCACTGATTGGCTGCAACAGTAACATACCATATACCGGCAAGTCCTTGCTGAAGAGACAGGTGACACATATTTGGATGGACATTACATTTACCAGCACCAGACATACCAGATGATACAGTAGCACATACCTCTTACATCCAGTGACGTCTTCCTGATGTAGATCTTCTCTTTTCTCATCTTCTCTATTTGGCCCAGACCGCCATGACACTTCTTTCAGCCCCATCTTCTCTCTGCCACAAAGACATCATAGATTACCCACTTTGTTATCCTGCTGCTGCCTAAAATACTGCGCCCACTGTGCTCCCCAATGTCCCCAAATACTATACCGTGTCCCCCGTGCCCCCATCAGACCTCACATCAGCCCACAGTGCCAGCATCAGACCTCAGATCAGCCCACAGTGCCCCCATCAGACCTCAGATCAGCCCGCTGTGCCTCCTTCAGACCTCAGATCAGCCCACAGTGCCTCCTTCAGACCTCAGATCAGCCTACTGTGCCCCCTTCAGACCTCAGATCAGCCCACTGTGCTTCCTTCAGACCTCAGATCAGCCCACAGTGCCTCCTTCAGACCTCAGATCAGCCCACAGTGCCTCCTTAAGACCTCACATCAGCCCACCGTGCCCCCACCAGACCTCACATCAGCCCACCGTGTCCCCATCAGACCTCACATCAGCCCACAGTGCCAGCATCAGACCTCAGATCAGCCCACAGTGCCCCCATCAGACCTCAGATCAGCCCGCTGTGCTTCCTTCAGACCTCACATCAGCCCAGTGTGACCCCATCAGACCTCACATCAGCCCACAGTGCCCCCATCAGACATCAGATCAGCCCACTGTGCCCCCATCAGACCTCGAATTAGCCCACTGTGCCCCCTTCAGACCTCAGATCAGCCCACAGTGCCTCCTTCAGACCTCAGATCAGCCCACAGTGCCCCCTTCAGACCTCAGATCAGCCCACAGTGCCCCCTTCAGACCTCAGATCAGCCCACAGTGCCTCCTTCAGACCTCACATCAGCCCACAGTGCCCCCTTCAGACCTCAGATCGGCCCACAGTGCCCCCTTCAGACCTCAGATCAGCCCACAGTGCCCCCTTCAGACCTCAGGTCAGCCCACAGTGCCCCCATCAGACATCAGATCAGCCCACAGTGCCCCCTTCAGACCTCAGATCACCCTATAGTGCCCCCTTCAGACCTCAGATCACCCTATAGTGCCCCCATAGACATCACATCAGCCTATAGTGCCCCCATTAGACCTCAGATCAGCCCATAGTGCCCCCTCCAGACCTCAGATCACCCTATAGTGCCCCCTTCAGACCTCAGATCACCCTATAGTGCCCCCTTCAGACCTCAGATCACCCTATAGTGCCCCATCAGACATCAGATCAGCCCACAGTGCCCCCTTCAGACCTCAGATCAGCCCACAGTGCCCCCTTCAGACCTCAGATCAGCCCACAGTGCCCCATCAGACATCAGATCAGCCCATAGTGCCCCCTTCAGACCTCAGATCACCCTATAGTGCTCCCTTCAGACCTCAGATCACCCTATAGTGCCCCCCTTCAGACCTCAGATCACTCTATAGTGCCCCCTTCAGACCTCAGATCACCCTATAGTGCCCCCTTCAGTCGTCAGATCACCCTATAGTGCCCCCATAGACATCACATCAGCCTCTAGTGCCCCATTCAGACCTCAGATCAGCCCACTGTGCCCCCATAAAAAAAAAAATAAAAAAACTTACCTCTAGGCAGCTCCGGGTCCGGCGCTCTTCTGTCTTCACTGCCCACGCTGCACTGTCACCTGACTGCGTGCAGCGTCAGGTCAGAGTGCGCGCACTACGTCCTGACGAAGCACCAGTAAGGATAGTGCAGTGCAGGCAGCCCCTGACCACCAACGAAGAAGGGAGCGCAGGAGCTGAGCGGTGAGTACCAGGACCCAGCTCCTGCGCTCCAGCAATGAGCGCTTCCATCTGTATTGATGGAGGCGCTCATTGCTTCCTGCGCCCCAACTGTAAAAAAGGAGGACTTCTGGCGCGGGGCCCCCCTGAAATCATTGGAGCCGGGGCCTGGAGCAGTAGCTCCAAATGCTCCAATTATAATCCGGCCCTGACTCCAGGCCTTTATATGACTATTCTGCAGGATCTTATCAAGTGGAAAAAGAAGCCTTTTTCTTTCTGTAATAAAATACATTACAAAGTTTCTTATCATCATTTGTGTTATTGAATTATGTTGGAAACATTGAATCAATGGTTACCTTTAAGTTTTGTAAAGCTCAATTAAAAAAAGGTATATCTGTTTCTATAAAGGCTGGCTGGCAATATAATATGGCTGCTCCCTCACCTTGCCTTTCAGCTTTATGAGATGCACAAACAGCACGTTTTGACTAGATATACAGTATGTGGAATTTGTGCCCCATTGGTTACTATGCTGCCAGTCAGAACAGTTGGAAAAGCTGAGTGATCGTCCTTGTGGTGGTAACATCCATTGTATCACTTACCCAGCTTTCCCAGAAATAGAACAGAATTTTGAATGCTTTGCCTTATGCATGATCCTACATTAGGTTAGCGGTGGATTTTTCTATAAATTCCACCAGTGATCATTTTGTGCGTTGCTGCATTAAATGGTACTCCACCTGCAGCATCACAGATACTGGCACTCTGCTGGTATACATTTATGTCTCCTTCCATCGAACATTGGACTTGGGTTCCACAGACCCCTGGCTCTCACCATATGGGGGACTTTATTTCCCCCTGTAGCCTGACCCAGACACTACCACCCGGCTCTGCAACGCTTGCCATCACAGATGTCACATTACATTACTTTTGCATCAGTAAAACTCTTTAAAAATAAACTGGTGTCTTATCTAGTAGCACAAACCTGCGAGGCAAGAGAACTAGAGCAGAACAAGGGGATTAACCTGTGCCAATCCACCCTATCAACCTCCATTAAAGCCCCCAGGTCATTTCCTGCCTATCTAATGGTTCGGCTGATTAGTTACTTGCTTATTATTTATTTATGTGGCAGACCTAGAGGGGGCTCTGACAGCAGTGTTGTACCTATAGGGGTCGCAGTGCATGCAGTCATACATCCTTCCTGAGGGGGCACTTCCACTACATAAGAACAGCAATACAGCAGTTGGGAGAGATGGTACAGGTCTTGCATTGATTCATTCCCCCATCCCCACACAGCTTAAAATAAATCAATCCCTTATTTTTTATCTAAATTGGGCAACTGCATAGGGGCCGGAGCCCCATTCTTCTGATACAGAGCTCCAAATGAAGGTATTATAAAATGTTGGCTACCTGCAGTCACCATTACAACATACAGTTTATTATTGAGCACACTGATAGCTGTTTAACTCTGTATGCCGTGAGCTCCCTCTAGTGGTAACTGTAAAAAAAACAGAATATTACCCTGTAACTTGCTTGGAAACCCAGGATGCCGGTGCAACAAAATAACTAAATCTACTGCAGGAATATGAAGTTCCTAGCCCCTTGCATAAACATAGAATTCAAGGAAAAAATTCTGGCTGCCTGCAGCTACCACTAGGGGGAGCTCATTGTATATGGTTTTATTATCAATGGGGTAGTGCTGTAGTACATGATACTAGGTAAAGAAATGGAGCTTGCATTTCATTAATGAACCAGGTAAGGCCGCTTTTAAATCTGCAGCAACGATTCTGGCAGGCTGTTCTGGCAGAGAACAGCTTACCAGAATTCTTCAGATCCGGCACTGCTGGATGCAGCTGCAATGCCCGCTGGTCCCATTAAGTATAATGGGGATCAGACTTAGATCCAGCCACATTTCGGCAAGAATACTGAGAATGGGTTGTACAAACACCACTGCATGGTGAGTTTTGTCTCCAACCAATCTCACCATTTTTGAAGGATCTCCATGCCTCACATGTGAAAGTAGGCTAACTTATGAGCTGAGTAACTAAGCCCTGTCTATTTAGGTAAGTTATGTAGTGTACTGAATAATGGCAGAAAGTAGAACTCTTGAGTACTGTACTGTTAGTGTCAGTCTCCACTATACTGAGATTTTATTCATGAAGCTGTAAGCAGTGGATGAGCAGAAGCAGAGGATTGTTATACAGTCTGGTAAGAGAAGAAGGACATGGCCTGGTTTGGGGGTAGGGGTGGCAGCTTAATATAACAGGTGACAGTCCAGTAAGACATCACTGAGACAGTTAAATGTCTGATTGCTTGAGGCCAATCCTGAAGGCTCCCGCTCTGATAGGAAGGAGCCTGAATGGAAACACAGAGGAAGCGGACGCTTCTTTGCAAGTGGAAAATGTGAGTGTGGCGGACTGGCAGCGCTGCCAACATGTGACGTGAGCTGAGCTATTTTTACCCTGCTCCGAGCCAAATAACCAGTGAAATGGGAAGGAAATCAGACTGTACTGTACACCGAGGTGGCAGAGAGGGGGTTGTGGGTGCTGGGGACAGGCGCTCACATCAATGACCCTCTCTGTGCAGCCACTGAAGGCAAAAATTTATCAGCATGTAAAATGTAGCATTCCCAAAACAGTGAGGGTATGGTCACATGGCGCAGCAATGCCATGGTTGCAACACAGCCGCACGAGCTGCAGCGGGCGCAAATTAACTAATAAGGACCACATTATTTATTGCTCTTCATCATTAAAGGGGTTGTGTCATCTTAGACTTTGATGGCATATCACTAGGACATGCCATCAGATAGGTGCGAGTCCTACCTCCGAGACCAGCATCTATCTCCAGAATGGACGAAAGTGAAGGAGAGTATACAGCGCATTCACAGTGTGCTCTCCATTGATTTCCGTTAGACTACCGAGGCAGCGCTCGGCTATCTCTGGTAGTCCCATACAAATCGATTCAGGGCAGCTGCTCTTCACACACTTCAGGGGTCCCATTCTGAAGATAAGTGCAGGTCCCTGAGGTGGGACCAACTGCTATCTGACATTGTTAGCATGTCCTGGTGATAAGATGAGACAACCCCTTTAATTACTGAGTGATTTTGTGGGTCTTATGTCAATAAAGCTGACTGAAAAGTCCTGCAACTCTTAAATTTATGAAACTGTCCACAGCAACCAATCACAGCGCAGCTTTCAGTTTGTACAGCAGAAAATGAAACCAAAGGTATGCTGTGATTGGTTGCTATGGGTAACAAAGCCAGTTGTTCTCTTAGACTGTTTCATTAATCTCTGTGTTACATATCCTCAACTTTGCAACACCAATAATAAAGAACATACCCAAACACCATAAATAAATAAACCAATAAAGCTTTATTAATGACAAATAAAATACATCAATGTAAAAATCAATTCATGAGTCATAAGAAAATGATCGAAGAAGCGGTGGCAAGTTTACAAATAGTACAAGGACACACTGGTAAGATTATCAGGATAAAGTATCAGTATAGATCACTATACATGCCAAAACTAAGCTACAGGGCTGACTTTAATGGGTAAAGGGCCCACAAATTATCCAAAAAGTAAAGTGCCTAGTGCCAAATACATCATAAGGAACCATTGTTAGGGCAAAAAAACAAATATCCCAAAAAGATGTTACAAAGCCCCACTGCAGCGATATATATGCAACTATAGGACAAACTGACAGGCAAAGTGAAATAGATACCGCCCAGTGTAGCCTCACCCCAATGCACGTTTCGCCTAATGGCTAATGAGGAAGCCATTAGGCGAAACGTGCGTTGGGGTGAGGCTACACTGGTCGGTATCTATTTCACTTTGCCTGTCAGTTTGTCCTATAGTTGCATACAGGGGCGGATTGGCCATAGACCTTACAGGGAAATTTCCCGGTGGGCCGATGCCCAGGGGGCCATCTGGGCCCTCCTAATTGCCAGCAAGTGGAAGTTTTTGGGGATGTATTTTGTGATGGACTGTTGTATTTGGCTCTGTTGGGGTGGTATAATGTGCCACAATATGGTATTACTGGCCCTGCCTTCCATCAATTTGGACCGAACTACAAAATGGGGCCACTTTTAGTATTTTCTCCAGGGCCACTTTAAGTTCCCAGTCCGCCCCTGGTTGCATATATTGCTGCAGTGGGGCTTTGTAACATCTTTTTGGGATACTTGTTTTTTTTGCCCTTACAATGGTTCCTTATGATGTATTTGGCACTAGGCACTTTACTTTTTGGATAATTTGTGGGCACTTTACCCATTTAAGTCAGCCCTGTAGCTTGGTTTTGACATGTATAGTGACCTATACTGATACTTTATCCTGATAATCTTACCAGTGTGTCCTTGTACTATTTGTAAACTTGCCACCGCTTCTTTGATCATTTTCTTATGACTCATGAATTGATTTTTACATTGATGTATTTTATCTATCATTAATAAAGCTTGTATTGGTTTATTTATTAATGGTGTTTGGGTATGTTCTTTATTATTGGTGTTGCATTACTGGCTAGACCAGACACCTATGGTAGATTGTTGAGCCAAATTTAGGTGTGGTTATATCCTCAACTTTTTCAAGTCATCACTGCTTATTTTTAGTGAATGAAAACATTCCTGTTACATATTTAAAACATTTAAACCCATCCTGACCCAATACTTGTTAAGGTGTAGCCACACGTGACAGAAATGCTATAGATTTTCCGCAATGGTTTTAAGTAGCCGCAGAATGAACCAGATTTTAAAACACTTCATTCACACCCAGAAAATGTCCTCAAAGAATTCACACATCATTTGGTGTGAGGTGCGGATTTTAAATCCACGGCATGGCAATTGAGGCTAAAGATTGATGCCAGAGATTTCACACAATGCAATGCAGAGCATGGTGGCTCAGTGGTTAGCACTGGTGCCTTGCAGTGCTGGGGTCCTAGTTTCAAATTTGACCAAGGACAACATCTCTATGGAGTTAGTATGTTTTGGGTGGTTTTCCTTTGGGTACATTCCAAAACATACTGATAGGGACCTTAGATTGTGAGCTCCCCTGGGGACAGAAGGTAGTATGTAAGGTGCTGTGGAATATGTCAGTGCTATGTAAGTGAGTAAGACCTGTTTCACACTGGTGTTAATGGTTCCTGCAGGGGAACACTATCTTGTGCTGCCTGAAGTCCATCCAGCCCCATTCACAATAATGGAGCATGGAAAATATGGCAAGAGGTGGCCAGATGAAAACCGCTGCACGTGGCAGTATTTGTCCGCCCGCCTCTCTGCATATTTCCCGTGCTGCAGCCAGATCTCCGCTGGTGCCCATTATAGGGAATGGTGCCAGAGGGACTTCCGGAAGCACACTGTAGTTACATATCTGACAGGGGAACCATTAACAGCAGTGTGAAACAGGCCTAAAGTAACCTTTTCTGCAGAAATTGGTGCTGATTTTCGGCTACAAACTACGTCACGCGCGGATGTACCTTCACAATTTTCCTCGGCCTGAGGCTGAAGTGTTTAGTACATTGTCTAGATGGGATACAATTGTGGGTGCAGACAGATTTTCATTTTCTGTCTATAAATAACGCATGTTTCCACTGTAATATCTAAACTGGAAACACTCTTTTAAAGGGGTTGTCCAGATTTTTATGTTTTTAAATTCCACCCACAGCAGTAAATGTGAAGAGATCTATACTTACCTGCTCTCACTCACTGTTTTCCATCTCCATGGCTCTCAGGCTGCTTTTACTGCACTTCTGATCCCTGTCTATCATGTCTGCAGGGATACATTCGCTACTGCAGCCAAGGACTGACCGCAGTGGGGATGCGTTCCCAAGCGGCATGTGACACAACAGTGACTTGCCACTTGCGGACATGTCACCGCCGAGCCAGCTGGTGACCCCAAGTTGAAAGGCATGGACCAGAAGTGCAGTGAAGACAGCATGAGAGCCATGGAGCTGGAACAGAGTGCGGGAGAGCAAGTATAGGTGTCTTCACAAATACTGCTAGGGTGGTGGTATTTAAAAAAAAAATCTTGGACAACCCCTTTAAGGACAAAGAGCTCAAATATGAAAGGGTCTATGTACTACTATCTGTCAGATATCTGAGTTTTTCACATTTCTGTGGCAACGCCTCTTTGCATTGCATACACTGCCACCTAATGGCTGGGAGGAGAAATTAAATCCTTTACTACATGCTGCAGAAGATGCTTGCTGTCAGTATTCCTTTCCTAACACACAAAAGAAAAATAGACCGCATAATTATTTCTAATAACTTTATGAAAAAGCTGCACCCAGTGGTCTACACAGTATAATGACATAGAATTTAAAATATATATATAAAATTCCAGTGCTTTTTTTTTTTAACCCAGTGGCACAGGTTCACATGCATAAAAACATATTGGACAGAATGGAATGTGATTTATTTTAGTAAATTCCTTACTTTGTTCAATATCGACATCTAATGGCCAGAAGTAGTATTACTAAAAATGGAAACGGCTTGTGATATTTTATTATGACAAAATGTCTGGAGAGCCACAGAATAGTAGGTGCCTACCGGCCCTGATTCCCACCTTCACATCTCCCACTTCAGAGTTTTGCCCTTTTTGTATCCTATCTGTTCACAGTGCATCTAAGGCCGAGTTCACATCACCATTTTGTTTTCCATTCTCCTGAACTGTCAGAAACGAACAGAAAAAAAAAAACACGGTTCCCTTATTTTGAGCATCCGTTGTTCTCTTTTTGCATCCGTTTTCTGTCAGTTCTGTCAGTGATCTGTTATTTTAGACGGGAGAAGAAGTCCTCCGTACAATAATGGATCTCTGACAGAAATGACAGAAAACAGATCCTTGACAGATCAGAAGAAAAGAAAATGAAACAGTGATAGTCCAATACCGTACCCGAGGATTCTTTGGGGGCCTGACCACTATAAAACAGGACCCCAAAAGACCAGCTTGAGCTGACTGGATATGCCATATGTACAGCTGCACAGGGGCTCAGTAGGAAAAGGGGCCCAAACACCAATGCTTCCTAATGTATGGTGATGATGATGTCTGTAAAGTGCTGTGGAATATGTTGGCACTATATAGTAAAAAATAAGATTAAAAAAATGTATATTTCATTGCAAGTAAAGTAGAGTTAAACAGGTTTTCCAAGCTCCTGATATTGATGACTTAGGCCGCATTCACACGACTGTGTGAAGCATATGTTCTATCTCTTGTAGTGCGGAGGCACGAACCCAGAAGCACGCATGTGAATGTGGCTAGTCTAAGGAAAGATCATTAATATCAGTGAGGGTCCGAAAACCCACAGACTCCTGTGCTGGACCTCGCACTTTGAATGGAGCAGGTAGTGCAGCTCTGTTCAAAATGTAATGGCCGCGCTTGATTACAGCAGATCAGCTCCTATTTAAGTGAATGAATTTCCACCGTTTTAGGGAACAGGGGCCACAATGAATGCTGTACTGCCAGAAGCACACATCGCTGCCCCTGTCTGTGCCGACTCCTTGTAGCTGAAGCCTGGCATAGCACATTGGCCCAGGGTCTCCTACATCGATGTACTATGTATAGGTTTTTAGCAGAGCAGTGCATGTAAGTAGCAGTGTATGCTTCTGCCAGTACAGTGCTCACTGCAGCCTCTATGCCTACAGTGGAATTCGTGCACCCGTACACCATATGTCAGTGGTGTATGGTTCTAAAGAGCCATAGACAGCCTGAGCTGTAAGTGCCTATTTTGTCCATACAACGGTAAAAGATAATAATAACAAAGTAGTTACAAAAATGAATTATTCTTAAAGCGACAATCCAGACAAAAACGGGCCATGACAAAGCGAATTAAAAAACACCAAAGACAGAACTCCTTTGCCATGCCCCTTAGGCCCTCAGTTTTATCTACACTACTGGCAGCATGCCAATAAGCAATTTTTCTGCTCACACCATGGTAGCCTGCGCACTGGACAAATAATTAATCAATGATAATGCTTCATTTTATAAAGAAAATTTTAAAAAAACGGATACAATGCTATTTTATTTACAGTACTGCACTCTGTTATCAGTCTACCAAAATGAAGAAATTCACTTTGTGCACCGTAAATAATTTTGTAAAAAAACATAATCCTCTCCCCCTGTCAATCAAAACCACACACAGCTTATGTGCATAAACATGTTGGCTAATCGCATATATTTATGTATTATGGGAAATGATAATGAGTTCTTGAAATTATGCTGTGGCTGTGAGAGGGGGAGAGGACGCTGCCTTCTTTACAGTCAGAATACAGAATGGTTACACTTGATTGCTCCAGAGATTTTGTCAGTATTTAAAATCGCGACCATCTAATAACAAAAGTCTATTATTTTTAATCCCTTTAGTACACCTATAAAGCCGCATGATCCTCATTACAACAGTATATCTATATCCATGTTATCACTGACACAGGTCCCTGCAAACTGACGGGGCATGTCCTGTTCAGGGTTTGCATTGATATATTAATATTATAACAGCACCAGGCACTGTGTGCACTAAGGTGTAATTCGCAGCATTACAAACCATGGAAAGGTTTTAGCAGACTAGTGTCATCTACGTGTGACATCACACTTTGGAAAACATCATATTTCCAAAGGCAGAAGTAAACCATAAGACATTTTATCTAGGGTCACTAATAGCGTCACTATGGTGTGCTACCGATAGTTGCACCTAAGTGTCTATGTCTAGGCTGAAATGTACATCGCCCCCTGATGGTGGATATCTGTAACAGCATTCCTTTCCTTTGCTGGTGAAAAACAGGTCAGTTTCAAAGATAGGGATGAGGATGTAAGTAGTGACATTGGAGGTAATTATGAAACCCAATGTAATAACGAGAGGAGTGATTTGAACAGTATTGTATCCAGTGGGATGAGGCCCAGAGAAGTAGGGGACCTCTGGCCAGACCCACACTGTTTCAGTGATGCAACCTGTTGGACAGGAAGTGGGTTGTCAAGGGAAGTAAATGACTGATTTGGACTGCTGGTGTCCCAGATACCCTCATGAAGGATAAGGTGGTGGAGTAGGAAACTCCTTGGCTGTACAAGTTCCTGTAACAAGTAGTGTAGGTGCATCAAAATCGTGTCTCCTTATTTGGCGAGATGAGACCATCTGTTACTTTAACCGCCAATGCTCCACTTTTCCGGAGTTCGCTGAATTCTGAGACATATTTGTTGGGCTGTGGAAGGTCAGGGTGTGGAGTGACAAGCTGCTTCAGCCTCTGAAAGACACGATATAAATATCCAGATATGAAATATACAGTACATCCTCATTCTGTATTTTATCTAAGTTTTCAGAGAACTCTGAATGGCTGCCTAAGAATATTCCTTATTCAGTAGTCTGGGCAAGCTAGATAACAACCACTCTAATGGTGGCCATATTTGTTGTCACCAAGCTTTCCCAGAAACAGGTATAAGTGAGAGATGGCTGAACAGAATATTATAGGACTACTCAGGAACATGAAAGTAACACAGAATATTTAGGCCAATCTGATTGGATATGATTAAAATTGAAGCACTAAGCAGTTCACAAAGTTTGGTCAGTGATGCCAGGATCTACTGAGGACCCATAACCCATTAGCAGGTTACCTGAGTAAATGGACCCTTTGTCTTCAGCGTGATATAGGCGGCATACACTGGTATGCAGATCATGGAGGAGATGGCCATAAGCCAGCCAACGGCGTAGCCCCATGGAGGGTACACATAGCGGTTATTGTACTTCAGGGGTGTGTACTTGATGAGCGAGAAGAGGAATGTTCCCTGAGGAAGATGAAGAATATAAGATGGGAGAAGACAGCAGTCTGAATATATAAAAGACAGACTTTTCTGACATGGCCTCTAGGAGTTGGGAAGGAATTAAGGTTACCCCATATAGTAGACAATGACACCTGCAAAGGCTCAGTAGGACTCACCATGCACACTGCAGGGGTGGCTATCAACCAACAGAACTTTATCAGCGGCCACGGCCGGTAGCCGATCATGTCTTCTATGTTATCGTAGAAGCGGTCAGCACCTGCAAGGGAATCATTGCGAGTTTTAATGTCATCTCGGAACTTGGAACCTTTTTTTGTCTTTTCCCCAGACTCACCATAAACCCAGCCAACACAGACCACTTCAAAGATGGCAACACAGAGCAAGCAGGTCCCACTGGCTGCATAATAGTCAAACAGCTGGAAGACGTACATCCCACCCTATGTTGATGAAGAAGGAAAGTGCAGACTGGTCACTTTATGAGACAAATAACATTAAAATAAGAAATTTACTTCACATGGTGTTAATGGATGGATGTTCCGTTGAGACAGAAACCTATGTCTCTATAACCTTTGGCCCATCATAAGGTTGAATATTCATACCTCAGTCAGGAGGATAAGACCCAACAGATAGCAGATAATGGCGATGCCCAAAATGAGGAATTCTCGGCGGTACTTTTTCCGAAACACTTCGGGGAACATGTCAACAATGGCGGTGACCAGACTCTCCACGCAGACGAACTGAAAAAATAATACCAGTTCAGTTTTCCAGTGCCCAAAATGACACAATAGGACACATTTACTAATCCTGTGGACAGCTTAATCTTAGACAGGCTGCCAAAATATGCACCAAATTTATCACATTGACAGGCTGGGTGATAAATCTGGTGCATAGCTAGATACCTTTGAATAACTTTACACTAACCATGTAGTGTCCCACTAGAACACTATTGAGCAAGTATTGGAGCTGTAAGCCACACCTTATAGTCAATGTGTAGCCACAGCCTTAGAATACATTTTTCTGTAAATCAACCAATGTTCTTAACTCTGGACAAAGCATTGGAAAACAAATGCGCTTCAACTTGCAAGTCATGGTGTATTTTATTTCCCTACAACCTGTCTACTACTACTCCCTCCTACTACAATCCCCTGGGTTGCTGCACATAATTTTGGCACGGACAGGATTCAAACCAAAGTGGGGGAACCCTATTGTATTTTGAAACCAAACATTACGTGCAGCAATCCGGGGGGAAGGGGGGTGGTGGAAAGAATGGGAGTAGTAGAGATTAAGCCGAACAAGTAATTCTTAGATGTAGAAATTTGTTTTTCATGATACAATCCCTCAAACAGCAATTTCTGTACTATGCAGGTCCCAGCTGAGGGATATCTCAAATTTTCTGCACTTAAGAGCAGAGAGATGCAGAACTCCAAATCATAAGCAGCATGACAGTTACAAAAGATGCTAAGCTAGGTCAAAAGCCTAAGGCCTAATCCATGCTATGAGGCCTGTAATGAAAGTGTTCTTCTAGCAGACTATATCATGCACTCCTCTCAGCTGCACACTTATCAGGTCAGCTGCATAAATTGCTAGGCTAGGCTGGAAGCCTGAGACCTAGTCCTGGGATGGGAGAACCCGAACGTATGTCTTCTCCTCACAGATGCATCCTTCTCCTAAGACTGCTCCAGACTAACTACACTGGAAAGGAAGCACAAGCTCAAAGCTAGCCTAGCTCCACCCTCTTTCCAGAAGATTCTCAATAGAAACTTGCCACAGAATTACATGCCCAAGACATATTTAAAGATCTAGTACAGCATTTCTTAGCAAGTAAAGGCACACAGTGCAAAACTAGTGCAAAATAATAAAGCACTCTCCTGTAAATGTAGAATTATGTTAAGAAATATCAAATAACACATGATAGTAAACACTTCCACCAGTGGGATACTACAACTATTGGTAAGCTTACTTTGCAACAGAATTCTGGCACTACTTTTGGAGTAAAAAGTCGCATCTCAGGCCATGACCATTTCCTGCTAAGCCAGGGCCTCTGGCACCAAATTTTGCTGCCATTTACAACAATGTATAAGGGCACTCACATTAGTAAATAGGGGCCAATGTATACTATACTGACAAATTCGCCAAAAATAGTGTAAGTCCATTTGCATGCCAAAGTAACCCTATTTCCAGCTTATTTATTTTTTAAATCAATACCTGGCTATCAAGTCCCAGGAAGATGAGCATAAGGAAGAAGAGACAAGACCAAAGAGGGGACACTGGCATCATGGTCACCGCCTTTGGATAGGCGATAAATGCTAGCCCAGGACCTATGAGAAAAAGAATATCTCAATAAAGAATATTTCAAGACTCTGTTGAGATAATGATAAAACATATGATGCTTACAGTGCATACTGAATAACAAGTATATTTTTGGATGTTCCCACCCAAGAGAATTACAATTTTCAGTTGTCAATTAGTTTGAGATTTGAGGATTTTCTTGACCACATGACCTTACTTTTCTTGAGGTCAAGACCAGGAGGTCTAGAATGAAAGTTCTACTTCAAGAAGGTAGCAATCCAGGTTCTTCTCAAAGAGGTCTATAATCAAGGTTTTACAACAGGTCTATAATGAAGGTTCTACTATACTAGGGATACTATTAAGACTTTTCTACAAGATGTCTACAATCAAGGTTCTACTACAAAGAGGTCTACATTTAAAGTTCTACTACAAAGAAATCTACAATAAAGGTTTTGCTACAATGAAGTCTACAATCCAGGTTCTGCTTGCAGAGGTCTATAATACGCTATAAAACTGCTATAATCTACTATAAAAGGCCTACAGTCCAAAGTCTACTACAATAAATCTACAATCAGTGTTCTACTACAAGAGATCTACATCAAAGGTACTACTACAAGAGGTCTATAATAATTGTTCTTGTACAAGAGGTCTTTAATCAACGTTTTACTACAACGGGTCTGCAATCAAGGTTTTGCTACAAATGGTTTACAATCAAGGTGTTCCTAATGGGGGTCTAAAGTCAGGGCAATAAACCATCCTCAGTTGGGCCCCTCTTCTGCATGGGCCCCAGCAGCTGCATGGTTTGACTTGCCACTACTATAATTTTTTCCCATAAATAGTGATTTTGGTCTCAGACGGCCCATGCAGTCATTTATCTAGAACTGAGAGCCCTCAACTTACCAGATTCAGCCACCTCCGAAATTGGGACACCCTGCTCCCGTGCCATGAACCCCAAAACTGAAAAGATGGCAAATCCAGCAACAAAGCTGGTTATACTGTTCAGGAAGCAAAGAGCAATGCAGTCTCTGAAGGTGAAGAAAAGAAAAGACAATGCTCTGTAAGATGCGGCCAAGCAAGTCAAGAGGCATTTAAATAGCTTGCCCCCTGTTCACTGTGGACCAATGATAGTTTGTATACCTATAGCAGTTGTTGTTGTATTTATTATAGCTCCCCAGTGCTGTCAGACAACCTTGACAGATGGCATATGAGAAGAAGATTTGGGTTCCAGCATCCATCCAGACCTGCAGAATAAACAAAGTACAAGTACAATAATCATGAAATGTCCCTAAATATCAGGGTATCTAAACTTATTATGCATGATACTATTTGCAGCATCACTGTATCAATCCTTTATTTCTAAAAACTACTAGGACATTGACATTTTCAGAACAACCACTTATGCAGAAATGTGATCCCCCCCATCCCACAAAATAGCGTATTCATTACTGCCCGCCACCCACCTCACCTGAGGGTCCTTGAGCCTTGTGATGTCAGGTTTCAGATAAAACATAATTCCTTCATATGCTCCAGGAAGAGTGACCCCTCGAACCAGCAGGATGATTAGCATCACATAGGGAAATGTGGCTGTGAAATATACCACCTGATACAAGCAGGAGCAGCATTGAGAAGAGCTTGTTAACATATTATGTCATATAAGCCTTCAACATAATTGGGAAGATTTACTAAGCTAAATGCACCAGAATACTGGCTCAGTTTGCGCCAATGGCTTAGGGGTGTGTGACCTGTGTGGCCGTGCAGGGCACAATAACATGTCATCCTGAAAGGGGCGCCAGACCCACTCTCCCAACACTATCCCTCCCTGAACTGGCCCTCGCTTCTCATGACATTAAGCTTCCCTGTCTGCTCTAGCAGAGGAAGGAGATAGCAGGAGCAGTGCCCACCCCCCGCCGCATCAACAGCCATGGCAGAATGTGCAGGCTGGCCTGCAGAAAAGGTACGTGGAAATGTGTGTATATGTATGTATATGTGTTTGTATATATTTATATATGCACAGAATATGTGTGTGTGTGTGTGTGTATATATATATATATATATATATATATATATACACACACACTGTACTGTGCAAAAGTAGGCAACTGTGGAAAATATGCTGCAAAGCAACAATTCTGTCAAAAATAATAGTTTATCTTTATCAATTAAAAAATGCAAAGTGAACGAACAATCCAATGAATAGTTGACCGTCCTTTGTCTTCAGAACAGCATCAGTTCTTCTAGGTACACTTCCACACAGTTTTTGAAGGAACTCAGCAGGGAGGTTGTCAAACATCTTGTAGAACTAACCACAGATCTTCTGTGGATGTAGACTTGCTCAAATCTATCTGTTTATTCATACAATCCCAGATTATGTTGAAATTAGGACTCTGTGGGGGCCATATAATCACTTCCAGAACTCCTTGTTCTTCTTTACGATTAAGAAGTTCTTAATAACATTGCCTGTATGTTTGGGGAAGTTGTCCTACTGCAGAATAAATTTAAAGCCAATCAGATGCCTCCTTGATGGTATTGCATGTAGGTATCTGCATATATTTCTCAGCATTAAGGACATCATTAATCCTGACCAAATCCCCAAGTCCATTTGCTGTAATGTAGCCCCAAACTTGCAAGGAACCTTCATCATGCTTCACTGTTGCCTGCAGACATTATTATACCATTCTCCAGCGCTTTGGCAAATAAATTGCCTTGTGTTAGAGCCAAATACTTCAAATTTTGGCCTTTTTATTGCATCCCAGTTCCTATCGTTTCATGCATAATTGAATTGCTTGCAGGGTTTTATTTGAAACTGGGCACAGGAGGCCAAGTGCCTTGGACATCAGCATGTGGGTGGCAGCAGAGAGTTGAAATTTATTTATTTATTTTCTACATCTTCCTGACACTGATTGAAAGTGATGATACTCACCATTAACCCTTTAGATCAGCGCAGCAGCAGGATTTCATCAGCAGCTTCTGACATCGGGAGACCTGGTGAAGTCCACTCCACATCAGACCCCCGCCTGCAATGGTAGGCTAATAACTTCAGAATAAGGCAGTTTTGACAAATGGTGGTATTTGGGGAAAGTGCAATATCTGAGGGATACATTTATATTAGTGGCACAACCCCTTTAATGGTGTCCTTAATGCTGAGAAATGCAGACAGATACTTACCCATCATGCAGTACCATCAGGAAGGCATCTTATTGGCTCCAAATTTATACTGCAGCCAGACTATGGCCCCAAACATACAGCCAATCTTATTAACCCCGTACGTTACGTTACTGTACGTCCAAACTGCAAGTAATTTACTGCATTTGGACGTACAGTGATGTCCAAAATGCTTTCCGGGGCTCTGACACTATAAAGTGTCACAGCTCCGGAGTCTCCACTCTCCCGGAGAGCAGAGACACCAGGGCAGCCGGCAAGGGACCAATCAGAGTGGTCCCTTGCCGGCAAGCGCTCCGATTGGTTAGTCTCTGCAGACTAACGAATCCAGCGCTTCAGTGTTAAAATGCTGGTTTCAGACTGCGATCTCCAGAGTGGAAACCAGGTAAGATGTCCCCTGTGCCTATAATGCCCCATATTATAATATGCCCCATAATGTCCCCCAGCATTAACCCCTCCTTTTCTGGGTGCCCCCTGATGCGCTGTTATCTCTGATGGCAGCGGCTCAGGATCGGAGCCGTTGCCATCAGCAGAGAGTGTGAGCTATAATTACAGCTCACACTCTGCTGCTACAGCTGAAATTGGTGCTGGAGGGTCTGATCAGCCTTAGTGTAACATTGATACAGTGCATTGCAATAGATGACTATTGCAATGCACTGTATAGCCATCAAGCCCACTGGATCTTCAAGATCCAAATGGGTCTTGATAAATAAAAATAAAAGTGTAAAAAGAAAGTTAAAAATAAGTTTAAAAAAATAAAAAGTTTCAAGTAAAAAAAAAAGCGCACTTTTCCCCAAATAAAGTTAAAAAAATAGTAAAAAAATAAAAAATAGACATATTAGGTATCACCGTGTCCATATCGACCGGCTCTATAAAATTATTACATGATCCACCCCGCCAGGTGAACGCAAAAAAAAAAATTAAAAAAACTATGCCAAAACAGCCATTTTTTGTCACCTTGCCTCACAAAAAGTGTAATAGCAGGCGATCAAAAAGGCGTATTTACCCCAAAATGGTACCAATCAAACCTTCATCTTGTCCCACAAAAAATGAGACCCTACCTAAGACAATCGCCCAAAAAAAAAAAAAAATGGTTCTCAGAAAATGCAACACAAAAAAAGATTTTATTTTGTTCAAAAATACATCTAATGTGTAAAACTTAATAAAAATAAAAATGTTAGACATATTGGGTATTGCCGCGTCCATAACAACCTGCTCTATAAAAATATCACATTATATTCCCCCTCAGGTGAACGCTGTAAAAAAATTTTTTTAAAAACTATGCCAAAACAGCCATTTATTGGTCACCTACCCTCACAAAAAGTGCAATGGCAGGTGATCAAAAAGGCGTATTTGCCCCAAAATGGTACCAATCAAACCGTCATCTCATCCCGCAAAAATTGATACCCTACCTAAGACAATCGCCGAAAAAATAAAAAAATAAGGCAGTCAGAAAAAAGGCAGCACAAAAACAAGATTTAATTCTGTTCTAAAATGCAGCTAATGTGTAAAACTTAACAAAAATAAAAATGGTAGACATATTGGGTATCGCTGCGTCCATAATAACCTGCTCTATAAAAATATCACATGACTTGTCCCCTCAGGTGAACGCTGTAAAAAAAATGTTAAAAAAAACTATGCCAAAACAGCTATTTTTTTCACCTTGACTCACAAAAAGTGTAATACCAAGCGATCAAAAAGTCTTATGTACCCCAAAATGGTACCAATGAAACCGTCACCTCATCCCGCAAAAAATGATCCCCCACATAAGACAATAACTGAAAAAAATAAAAATCAATGGCTCCCGCAAACCAATCCATCAAAATCTGTGTTGCAAAATCCATATGGCGCTCCTTCTGTTCTGAGTCCTGCCATGTTCCCCCACAGCAGTTTATCACCACATATGAGTGTTGCCGTATTCAGGAGAAAATGGGGAACAAATTATGGGGTGCTTTTCTCCTGTTACCCCTTGTGAAAATTAAACATTTTGGGCTAAAGCAACATTTTATTGGAAGAAATGAAATTTTTCATTTTCACAGCGAAGTGTTTCCAAATTCCGTAAAACGCTTAGGGGGTCAAAGTGGTCAGTACCCCCCTTAAAATATTCTTTGAAGGGTGTAGTTTCCAAAATGGGGTCACTTTTTGAGGGTTTCCACTGTAGGGGTACATCAGGGTCTCTCAATTACAAAATGGTGCCTAAAAACCATTGTAGCAAAATCTGCCTCCAAAATCCGTATAGCGCTCCTTTCCTTCTGACCACTGCCACGTGCCCATAGTGCAGTTTACCACCAGATATGGGGTATTTCTGTAAACTGCAGAATCAGAGCAATGTATTTTGAGGTTTAGTTTGCTGTTAACCCTTGCTGTGTTGCAAGAAAAAATTGCTTAACATGAAATTTTGTCTCCATTTTCCTTTAATTCTTGTGGAACACCTAAAGGGTTAACAAAGTTTGTAACAGCAGTTTTTTTTAAAATTTGAGGGGTGTAGTTTCTAAAATTGGGTCATTTATGGGTGGTTTCCATTACGTAAGCCCCTCAAAATCACTTTATATCTGAATTGGTGCTTAAAAAAATGTTTTTGGAAATTTTGTTGAAAATTTAAAAAATGGCTTCTAAACTTGTAAGCCTTCTAACGTCCTAAAAAAGTTAAATATCATTTATTTAATTTTTGGTAAATTTGGGATTTTTTTTTTAAATAAAGGAGAAATATATCAACTCAAATTTACCACTATCATGAAGTACAATGTGTCACGAGAAAACAATCTCAGAATGGCTTGGATAAGTAAAAGCGTTCCAAAGTTATTACCACATAAAGTGACGCATGTCAGATTTGAAAAATGGGGCTCCGGCATTTGGTCCAAACTGGCTGTCGCTTGAAGGGGTTAAGGTCTCATGCACATAACTGTGTCCGTATTGCAGTCTGCAAACCACGGATCTGCAAAATACAGACACCTTCTGTGTGCAGTTCTCATTTTTCTCACTCCCTTTTCTAAAATTTACTATGCTTGTCCGCAATATGTTCAAGAATAAGACATGTTCTATAATTTGCGGAACAGACACACAAATGTAAACAGCACATGGATGACATACTGTACAGTATGTGTGCTGGTTTTTTGTGTGGACCCATTGAAATGAAAGGGTCTGTGTGCAATCCACAAAAAAAGCAAATACAGTCGTGCGCATGAAGCCTAATAAGAACAATCTTCAGGCTAAAGAAGAACAAGGAGGACGGGAAGTGATGATATGTTTCCCACAGAGCTCTGATCTCAATATCATTAAGTATGTTTGGGATTACATAAAGAGACAGAAGGATTTGATCAAGCCTACATCCACAGAAGATCTGTGGTTAATTCTTCAAGATGTCTGGAACAACCTCCTTGCTGAGTCCCTTTAAAAATTGTGTACAACACCTTGGGTGGGTCTACTTTATGAGATGTATTGACCCGGTTAGACATATACTCACTCCCTTTGTGTTGGTTTTCTCAGACCTAGTTTCACTGTATCCATAATCTTATCAGGTTGCAGCAGTGATGAACGCGAATATCGTGACTCTTCTCTCACCCTATATCCCCCCCCCCTCCTCCCACTTCTCATTTCCCTTTCTCACCCCATTATATGGATAGTGTATCTGCTGTTGGGCATTGTTCTTGCCCGATTGAATATATATGTAAAAAACAAAATTGAAAATTATACTTTATTGTTATTATTGGAAACTTTAATTTGCTGATGTTACATTGTTTTTGTACATTGTAATCTTCTTTAATAAAAAGAGAATTGTGAAAAAAATAAAAATAAAAATTGTGTACAAGTGTACCTAAAGGAATTGATGTTGTTTTGATGGCAAAGGACAGTCACACCAAATACTGATTAAATTTATATTTCTCTTTTGTTCATTCGCTTTGCATTGTAATTGAAAATGTTAACTATTTACACTTATATTTTTTAATGCATTCTGACTTTGCAGCATTTTTTCCACACCTACCTAAAAAGTTGGCACAGTACTGTATTTCTGTGTGTGTATATATGTGCATGTGTGTCTGTATATGTGTAAATATGAATATGTGTATATATATAAGTGTGTGTATGTGGGTATATGAATATATGTGAGACTGTATGCACGTGTAGTGCCCTGGAGCAGTGGTACTGTGAAGTCTGAACATTTGCCTATTTCCACTATGCAAAGTTATAAACTTCTTAATTTGTTTCACTTGAAAGGGTTAACGAGCACTGTTTAATACTGCTTAACTGCATTTTATATGTATGTTATGATATATATCTTGTTCATTCACACTGTATTTGTGAGGTTCTGTGGAAAGGGTTAATGACTACTGAGAGACTTTTGGGACTTTGAATAATAAGCTCGTAATTTTCCACAGCTGTCATAAGGTTTAAAGAAGAGCATGTTTTGGCGGGAAAAACACAGATTTGTTTACCACCAGACAGACTGACCTTTGAATGTCTGGTTTAGCTATGTTGTTATGTCTACAAACTTGTTGCTGTCTGTAAAACTTCTGTGTCATTGCCATTGAGTATCATTGAAGCCCTAATGTAAGTCTATGAGAGACGGAAAGTGTTACAATGTATCACCCCATTTCCCATTGGGGTGCACCACGTCTTACCATCCCTTCTGGAGAGCAGCAACATGTGGTGACACCTCAACAGTGTCTGGGGGACCAGGCAACCCCAAACCTGACCACTGCACATGTATATATGTGTGTGTATTTATATGTGTGTATATATATATATATATATATATATATATATATATATATATTATATACTTATCTGGCTGGGGCAGAATTGTTTACTTGAGGGGAGGCATTCTTATTATCTGGGTGCAGTATGTACAATATATTTTATTTTAGTCAGGAACCACTATGTATATGTTATGTGTTTCTGTGAAACTTGCTCTCCATTCACTTCAGGATACCATTCCTGAGACAGGAGCAGATGCCAGAGGTGGGATTCCACACCTATAGGACATTTATTGCATATCCTATTGATATACCATAATGTGCCAGATAGGAATATCCCTTTTAGCTGTGTACCCTTTTTTTCCATAAAAGTAAGTTAGATTTTAAATTTTGTACTACTAGTATTGTATTTAATGCCCTACAATGGTTGCAGAGGTGTGTGTGTGGAGGAGGGGGTGCTAAATAGACTAGGGTGCCAGGGTGCGATGTAACCTATGGCTGGCCCTATTTGTGCCAGATTTAATCTCTGTTTTAGGCTTCTTTTATACGACTGTTGTGTTTTGCGGTCCGCAAATTGCGGATCCGCAAAAAAAAGGATGACGTCCGTATGGCATCCGTTTTTTTTGCGGATCCATTGTAACAATGCCTATCCTTGTCTGCAAAACGGACAAGAATAGGACATCTTCTATTTTTTTTACTGGCTACGGAACGGACATACGGATGCGGACAGCACACAGTGTTCTGTCAGTATTTTTTGCGGACCCATTAAAATAAACAGGTCTGCATTTTATCAGCAAAAAATGTGTCTCAGAGCCCGCAAAATATACTGTCATGGGAAAGAAGCCTTAGACAGATTTTGCAGCTCACTGGACAGTGTCTAAAAAGGGGCATGAATCAGTGTAACGGGGGCATGGTTTAAAATGGGCTAATGAGTGCCAAAATTGCACTTCAATTTTGGTGAAAGATATTGGTGTAATGTAAGCTAATTAAGAGGTGGCAAAAGAAAGGGAAGGAATAAGACACCAAAACGATGCACCACATTTATGATACAGAGAGAAGCACTATAATAAATTTGGCACCTCTTCTGCTTGTCTGGTCTAGTTTTCAGTTGTCCAACTAGTATGTGTACCCCAAAGTTAATGTTCTGACCAGTTCATGATGATTGGGTTCTTTGTGAATTCTCTGTGGCACCTGGCTATACTGGAGAAGGGGGCAAGTTTATCTTCATAGTAGTCCTATCAATGTGATAGAGGATAGGCTGACAATTCAGCTTGGACAGCTTATGTGGTCAAAGTAACTGAGTGAAATTCATCAAATGGGTTGTCTATTTGGCCACGTGAAGGTAAAAAATTAATATTTGACTAGCTTCCATAAATATGCATTATCTTGTTTTCCCCACAGAAGGTCACTCCTACAATGAACAAATCACCAGGGGACCTAATTTACAGAAAGGGTTTATCCATAGGGAATTACTACTATAAGCTACAACACCCCTTCAGATATCCTGATACGACTAGTCCTAGCCTGGGAGCCCAGGTCAGTCTGAGTCCAACCAAAAAATAAAAATGTAGTGATATTTTGGAAAAAAAGTGTCCAAGTTCACCTTTCCAGTAGACTTGACCCCTTTCCAGATGCAGAAGTAACAGATGATCCAAGCCAGAAGAAGACACAGAGCAAGCTCCCATCGAATGTTTCCCAAGTTCTCAATCCCATTAGAAAGGCCTAGTGCTCTATTTCTAGTTGTAAAGATAGAGAACATGGATGCATATCTTTGGATATATAGACTTACAGGTATCGTGCAGTACTACGTAGTGTAACATGGACTATGCTGACTTACTCCCAGAATTCCACAACAGGGGATGTAGCATTTGGGAATGCTGTATAATTCTCGTTATTTCCAAGGTCATCAACACAATTTGCTGTAGAGAGAACACACATATATATCAATGTACTGCATGCCCCTTCCCCTGCCACATCTTGATTCTATAAGGGCCTATTCACACAAACAATATTTATGTCTAAATATAGGGTAGCTCACAGACTGAACGATGACACATTATAGTCAACGGGCCAATTCACCTTTTTTTCACATGGGCCAAAGCATGCACTATTGTGGTCCAATGCTCATGCTAGACTTGCCCCTTCAAGTCTATAGGTCCACACAAAAAAACGGACAGCACACGGATGGAGTTTTACACCAAGTATCTGAATAAGCCCTTGGAATGGAAGTTTTCTGTAAGTTTTCTGTATTCCTTCCTAGGTACTGAACGTTATAGGTCTGGCTTTCTTACCTGTGTTCCAAACATGGTTGCAGCTAGCCCATGGTAGTTCAGCTGTAAATGAGCTAAAGAGATAAAACAGCGCCCAGGCTAGGATGACAATGTAGTAGATGTTCAGGTAGCTTTCAATCACCTGCGAGGCATAGCCAATACCTAAAGAGAGTGGTATTTAGTATCTGGGGTACACAGTAATGTAATTCACAGAAATGTAGACAGATCCCATTAAAGAGGACCTGTCACCTCTCATGACCTGTCTGTTTTAGTAACAACAGTTACTGGAGCATCTGTTCTTTTGACTTAGTCCTTCTGGAAGTTTATGAATAACTTACCTACAGTCTGCAATAAAGTCCACCTGGATGTTACCAGATTGGGAAGGAGGGGGGGGGGGTATCCCTGCATAATCTGACACTGTCCAATCATTGCAGCCAGTGTCAAACTGTGCAGGGTCACATCCCCAACTGGTCACACCCACTTGAACCTTTATTGCAGACTGCATTCATAAACGTCTAGTAGGGATGATATAAGAAAGGAACGACATAGAGTCATAAGAATAGATGCTCCAGAATTGTTATTACATGGGGAATGCAAATAGTTACTAAAACAGGTCAGGAGAGGTGACAGATCATATGTTATTGTGCAAAATAAACTGCTGAAATGATTATACTGATTAGTACCAGTAAGCATAGATAACAAACCAACAAGAAGTGACTTAGATACAGATCAGCATACTCAATATTATCTGTATTTGGCAAGCCACATTGTATAAATGTAGCATAAACTGACATCTAGAAGTAGCACATCTTTTTACAACTATATGTCCATGTTTCAATATTTCACAGATCTACTGCAGGTTTAACTGACGGTCACGGTTGCGCCATGACATGTGAGTATGGGTGCGGCCACACGATCAGGTTTCTTGATGCAGTTTTAGAAGTCAAAATCAGGAGTGGTTCATAAAAGGAGAGAAAGTAGAGGGGATAGATACAACTTCTCCTTTTTTTTTAAATTCACTTCTGGTTTTGGCTTTCAAAACTGCATCCAGGCAGGCTCGGACTGGCCCTCAGGGTAATCCTCTGATAGGCCCCGTGCACCTCCTGAACAAGTGGCACAAGGCACAGTAGACTGCACTACATACAGATAGACAGCATACAGCATCTCAACCAGCCTAAGTTCATATAAAGACTGGGTACCCAGTTTGTTATATTAGACACATCAGGAGGCTGAGATGTCTTCTAGGTACATAGGCAGACTAGCCAGCATTCTTCCTCCTCGAGGTCACTGCAGGTACCCACATAATCAATCATCTCGCTGCTATCTGCCATTGTGTGAGAAGGAAATATTTGCATGTAGCTTTACAGTAAGCCCCCAGTGGGCCTTAGGCACCCTAGTCCGAAACTGCATCCAGATACCTGATTGTGTGGCTGTAACCTAAAATGGATGTAAAATACATTCAGCCTTAGTCAAAACCAATTAATAGGAATAAACGGTATATGATAATAAACACCTAAACATAAGGATCCCAAACAGCACACTGCCAAGGGATATTGTTATCATCATTTAACTACATAAAGTGGTATCTGTTCTCTGAGTCTACCTCCCAGATGATGATGATTGACAGTGCGTCCTTCCCAATGTCCATCTAATCACATAAAACTGTGACGTTTCATATGGTCAGTTTAGGGGGATGAGCCTGGTAAGCCATGTGTGCAGCTCCTGAACTCTCAGTGAGCACCAATTCCCAGTGCCATTTACCATCACCTGCTGCTGTGTGTTTTATAAGAGACTGTCTCCCATTACTCTGGTCCTGAGCAATAAGATCCATTCTCTGCTAAGGGGTTTTTCATTCCTGTTATGTTTGGCATTGACCTGGCTTGCCTTCTGACCATAACTTTGCGTCTTCTGCCTGCCGTGACCTTCAAAAAACAAAATTCCTGTGCTCGATAAAATCAATTCATGCTTTATTTCAGCTTCTTTAAAAAGCGATACATAAATAGTTACAGTAGTTCATATCCTACTCGTTTCAAGCTCCTTCCAAGCTCTTCTTCACAGTATAGTTTGCAACATAACGTGCTAGATATTTAAAACAATACCAAGCTACAAAGGTATACTATCTAAGATCGCCCTCCTCACATCCCTGCATGCAATGTACAAAGGGTTTTTTAATGAACCACCATATGTTTCAATGAAATGTCTTATGAAACCTGATGCCCCACTATGTTCTTTTCCAATATCAGAAATGTGTTCGGCTACACGACTTTTAAGTTTTCTGGTTGGGCATCCTACCTTGAACTTATTGTAGGCAACATAATCAATTTTGTACACTACATAATCTGAATGACAATTGATGAAATCTTTCATTTTGTGCCCTTTAGCATTGCTGGTATTGATAAAAATGCTTCTCTTTTGGGCATAAGTGAATACATTACACTTTGCGCCCCCACACTTGAAAAAGTATTTTACTACTCTTGTAACAACCCATACATTTAAGATTAAGGGTGTTGTCTTTAAGGGCTATGTACACCTTCAGAGGCATTTTTTATGATTGCATGTTACTCATTTTTGGCTAAAAAATCATTTATTCAGTCTTTATTAAAAATATTGAGCCGTTCTGTCAAAAAGGATGAATTGTTTTTCTAGCTGTGTGACTGGTACTTTCACTTTGTACCAGTCATCTAATAAGCTTTATCTCTAAACTACTGAGAAGAGAAAAAACACTTATTTAAGCCACATTCTTATCAGTAAGATAAGAACCGAGCTATGATGAGTGTTTAGGGGGTCAGGGAGCAGAGATAAGGAGTCCATCTGCTCCTGGTCTGACAGAAAAGAAAGAAAATCCAAAGTGTGCTACTAGAGCATCTCAGCTCTGTACAGAAAAAAGGATTCCATATTTTTAAAGACCCATTAAAAAAATATTTTAGCTCAAAATCAGTACAATGCAATAATAATAAAAAATTTCCCCCAAAGTTGTACATAGCCTTTAAGATGTTCCCAAAACTCCTGTGTGGGCTCTACATCGTGATTCCATACAATCCATTGTCAATGTAGCGCCCGTACCACTGTATGTAATGACTAAAGGGATTCAATGGATTTTCTGGTATAGTAACATTATTTTATAAGGCTGAAAAAAGACATCTGTCCATCTAGTTCAGCCTGCTATCCTGCAAGTTGATTAAGAGAGTACTGATTTTTCATGGACTGCCAGAAGTCTACAAGAATTTGTTTCCTCTCCTACTGAAGCCAGTCATCGATGGAATAGAGTCTCTCAATGAAAGGCTGAGGTCCTGGATAAGGATTTATTACAACCACTCGTGCTTGGAGTTTCAGGGTATTTAAAGGACATTAAGGCAGTGCTGCAGAACTTTGAATTCTTTTGAATAGAAAATCAATTATAAATGGCTTTCTTCTTGCCATGTGGTTGGACGATATTCCTCATCACTTGGCTTTAATTTCCATTCAATATCACATGTATAAATACAGTTATTTTTGTAACCACATTGCATGATTATGTTTTATAAAGCATTGATTATTTACTAAAGCATATTTTTTTAACAGTCACCATTTACAAATCACAAAACCCCTTATAGGGTTCAAATTCTCCACCACTTTGGCCTATTTCTATATGATCTGTAAGAGGAGAACTTAATTTTTGCTCAATCTAATTCAGTTAGTCGTTACATCCTGTGGTACGGGCGCTACATTGATGATGTATTAATTGCATGAAATCACAATGTTGGGCCCAAACGGGACTCCTTAACATCCATAATCTTACATTTTCTACTGACTATATTTACTGATAATATATCAAGATAAAGTATTAAGAGAAATTATACATGGTGGAGTAAAATATGTAGGTAAGCAGGGTAGAACTTTAGGGCACATGTCATCTCCAAGTTTGTTCAGACACTCAGAAATAGGAAAATTTTGAAAGAATGTTTCAAGTGTGGAGGCATAAAGTGTAATGTATGCACCTATGCCCAAAAGACAAGTACTTTTAAAGGGGTTGGCCACTTTCTGGTTACTTTTGGCCAGTGTTTTTGTAAGATGACTATATGGCACTTACTAATATAGCCTTTGTTGAAATTCTGCACTATTTTCTATATTTCATAAGATATACCCCCTTGTTTGCCAAGTCTTTTGCGCTGTCCACACAGAGGTCCTGTCCATATGATGGCCGCTTATGGAGACTCATGTGACCAGGCAAATCACCTCCATGTGATGTCTTCTCCATTCAAATACACCACACCCGCCATCAGCACTTGTTCTCTTGGGAGTTTAGTGCAGGCGCAGTGTGTTTGAATAGAGGAGACATCAGATGGAGGTGATTTGTCTGGTCACATGACTCGCCATTAGCAGCCATTTTATGGACAGGACCTCTGTGTGGACAGCACAAAAGACTAAGGGCAAATAAGGGGGCATAGCTTATAAAATATAGAAAATGGTATAGAATTTCAACAAAGGCTATATTAGTAAATGCCATATTCTCATGTTATACACATATTGGTCACAAGTAGCCAGAAAGTGGCCAACCCCTTTAACAATACCAGCAATGTTAAAGGGTACTTAATTAACAATTTCATCTAAACTGATTGTGTTGCCTGCACAACAGAGGAAATTGTTTTTAAAAAAACATTCAACCGGAAAGCCATTTATATTTCGTATCTCTGCAAAAGATTTCCTAGGGTGCTCAATTATAAAACAGATCAATTTACTGTATATGTATATTCATTTATAACTATATCTTTATATAAGTCTCTCTACCTCTGATCCTGTCTGATGTTTGCATACACCTTTTTCCCCCTTTGTGCATTGCATGCGTGGACATGAGGGTGAAGATCTTAAATAAGAGAATAACGTACACTGATTGTGAAGGGGGTACTCATGTTTAAAACTAAACTTTTAATCAAACACCAACATAAGTCATATACCAAACACCAACATAAGTCAGGACAAAACAATAGCGCGGTTATCCTATGAGATACACCCTTGCTGGTAAAAATGTCAAAATATGACTAGTAGATATCAATAACTCATAAAGTGTAATAGAACGGTTTTACCGGATTCTGTTGATAGCTGTATACTAGATCCGGTATAAATAGGTGACCATTTGGTTCCGATGGGGTCTTGATGTCCATTGCAGTGGTAATGTAGTTAGAACCGGGAGAATTCTATCCCTAGTATAACCCTGAACATCGGGGAAAAATCACTGTCATACCCTACCTATCTACACAAAGCACCCGCCCCGATAGGGGCGACCTCGTCCAGATATCTGCCCCTATACACAGCCAATTCCCTAGATGTAATCCCTGATATATGCTTCCAAAGATCTTAGATACATTCGTAGTTTGAGAATGTTTTAAATAGTGAAAACTAGAGATGAGCGAATCATTAAAAAAATTATTCGCCGAACATTCGCCGAACTTTTCCTAAAATTCGTATATTCGACGAATAGATTTGTTGTATTTGCGTACAAAATATACGTTATTATGTGCTATTAGCGAACATTCGCTCACTAATAACGAACGTTCATTTACAAAATGTACGCAACTTGTTAGAAGACGTACGCAAGAGCGTACAAATAGCTTACGAATCTCAGCGTACTATTGTCTAAGCGATTACGTAATACGCAGGCACATACGAAGAGAGGCCGTGGCGTGCACTCCTCAGAGGCAGAGCGAATATTCGAGACACATATATGGTAAAGTGCAAATACATTATTATAGGTATAATATAAAAATTTTAAATATCACCTACCTAGTATGCTCACGGACATGTTTAAGTCTCTTTTCTTCTGACGCTTGTCATAGAACTGGAGCAGAGTCCCAAACTCAGTCGCAATTTGTAATCCACATAGGTAAAATTGTAATCCAAATGGGTAAAAAAAAAGCAGCAAAGGTTCCTTAAAAAACCCTCTTTCAAGGGGCTCCCCAAATAACCTGAAAAGGGGGAAAAAGGGATGAGGCGCACAAATGCGCAACTTAATTTCCTGAGTTGCCTCGTCATCCTCCCGTGCTGGAGAAAGGGGCGGAACTACCAGGGAGGAGTCTGCATCGCTGAATTAAATTTGTACGCAACAGCGTATAGAGTAACTACCAGGGAAAAGTCTGCATCGCTGAATTGAATTCGTACCCGACAGCGCATAGAGTAACTAAATTATACGTAGAATAGCGTATAATTTATAGGACACACTATGTAGCGAATGCGTACAAAAGCGAAGCGAATCACCTAATATTCGGATTCGCTTCGCAGCTGAAAAATCCCAAGATTCGATACGAATCTACGAAGCGGCGAATAGATTCGCTCATCTCTAGTGAAAACATTATGTAGGAAAGTACGCTGTGAACAGGAGTTTGTAAAGATCTTGAAATGCGAAGGATAAAAAGCTATTCATTTATTATTATATTTAAATTTTATATTTATATATTTATATTTTTAAATGAAAATGAAATGACGTGATTTTATTGAGCTTGGATTTGATGACCGTTAGACCGCAGTTTCTGGATGTTTTAAGGCTGCGGGTGCTATACAGTGGAGAAAAGGTTCCCATTTAACTTTTTTTCTAGTAATATGTGCCCTGACCCTCAGCCTGTCTACCACTTAAAATGCTCTTTACCTGCCCTAATGCCTGCTTGTCCAGTGTCCAACTATGAGTACTGCCTGCTGCCTTGGTTACTATGCATTGTTATGTCCTTTCTCTATCTAGACATCATCTATTGCCAACAGAGATGATTCCAGGGGTAGTACCATGGGGGTACTAGGATCAATAACCCACAATCCTTAGACCAGGGGTGCACAACCTGCGGCCCTCAATACAATTCTGTGCAGCCCCCAACCATCTGGTAAAAGACTTGTTTCTCTAGGTCTTGTGGCTGCTCACCTGTATCTTTCATATATCCCCCCATTAGATAGGAGTCCTAGAAGTGTAACTAGACATTTCTGATATATACTGTATGTTCAATATGCCATATAGTATTTCAGTTGGTAATAACCCTTTAAGCTTTATTTTTGGCCCTTGGAATTGGTCCAGGCTGACAATGTGGTCCCCAACTAGAATAGGTTGTGCACCCCTGACCTATTAAAGATTCGTTCATGTGCTACATTTGCAAGAGTTAATTAAGTGAACCCTTTGGAATTCCCTGGGTTTCTGTGTCAAATGTGCTCTCATTGTTAGCTCACAATCTAAACTTAATAACGAACAAACAATTGTTCTGTTCATGTCTTTTATTGAGCACATTAAGTAAAAATCCACAGTGTTGGGAGAAAATAATAAGTGAACCCTGTACACCTCCCAAACATTTCCTGCAGATGCAATTTGTTTGATGTTGGCTATGAATTTTGGACCATTTCCTCCCTGCTAATGTGTTTCAGCTCATCAATATTCCTGGGATGCCTTGCCTTCTTCAGGTCACGTTACAGCATCTTGATAGTGTTAAGGTCAGGACTCTGACTTGGCCATTCCTAAACCCATACCTAATATTCAGACAATTCTTGTTTTTGTGTGGTCATTGATCTCCATGATTACCACACCTTAGAATTCATTGTTTCCAAAATGATCGCAAGACATTCAGGCCCTGAGGCAGCAAAGCAGCACCAATTCATGGTGATCACTTCACCATGTGTCTGGGATGTGGCTTCAGAGGTTGGTCTGCAGTAATGTTTTATCTCCAAACATAACAATTTGCTTTTGTTTCATCTGTCCGTAGAACATTTTCCCAGAAGCATTGTGGAACATCCGAGTGATTACATGCAAACTTGAGATAGAACGCAATGTTGTTTTGGACAGCAGCCGCTTCCTTTGTGATGACTGGTGTTTAGCGAATTGGGTTCGGACTGCTGTATCCAATTAGTTTGGAAACTTCATTAACTATATAGCCTCCGTACTACTATAAAATGTATAGGCTCCGCAGAAGTCTTTGCGATCTTGCGATCTATGATGTGACACTTTGGTTATGCGCATAAATTACAGTGTCAAAATCCTAAGCTGGACTCGGCTTTGTGCTTCATTGACAACGCCACGTTCAGCTTCAGATTTTGACACTGTAATTTATGCGCATTACTGAAGTGTCACGTCATAGACCCAAGATGAAGCAAGTATTGCGATATTTGCAGCAAGATCGCAAAGACCTCTGTGAAGCCCACACATTTTATGGTAGTACGGAGGCTATATTGTTAGTGGAGTTTTCAAACAAATAGGGTTCGGATACAGCAGTCCACACCGATTCGCTCACCACTAGTGATGACCGACCACCATTCTTATTCACTGGTTTTCTAATGTGGAGACGTTTTTGCTGTTTGTGGAGTATTATATTGGTCTTTTGCTGTAACCCCTGAAGGGGTTGTCCGAGTTATTTTTTTGTCCTTTGTATGTTTCTAACTAGTCAAATACAACAGCTTTTCCATACACTTTCTGCTTCTAAAGCTGTTGGTTTCTCAGGTTTCAATGAGGGTCACATGACCTGTGATGTCAGCTTGCCTCTCTGCTAATCTTGCATTCGTGCACCAGCAGATTAGCCTGTACACGAAACGTCACTGTGGTGGCCACGCCCCCCTGCTTTGCCGGGCTGCTACCTACTTTTCCCTGGATTCTTTCAGATAAAACATTAACCTCTTCAGCAAGAACACACTGAAGGCTTTACAACAGCAGCTGCAGATGTAAAGAGACACAGGATCTGCTCTCCTCACCCTACAGACACAGAGCTGATACTGGAGCTGATCTGGAGGAGATGCAAAGTATTGTATTGTACAAGAACAGGTAGGGGGGAGACCCTGTGTGTATCAGCAGTGTCATTGTACAGCTGGGACTTGTAGTCCTACACATACAACATGTTGCTGAGTATTCCAGCAGACATGTCACTCAGCACTTGTATTCACTCCCTTTACAGAGAGGGGGAGGGGCACAGATTGTTATTACTGCATGTAAACAAAGACCAGAAGAGAACCAGCGAAATGAGGAAATATAGATTTTTTTTGCCTAAAACTTGCTTAACTTAGTTATATATTGCTGCCCATCAGATTTACAGTACTATACATTTTTTTTTCATAACTTGGACAACCCCTTTAACTGTTGTGCTCTTACAGTGAAGTTAACAGAATGACACTATTAGGGGGATTAGCAACAGTCCTGATTTCTTTCCATTTGTAGATAATTTGTCTACATGCAGATTGATGTAAACCCAGGTCTTTGGCAATCTTTTTGTAGCCTTTTTGAGCATCACATATCTCTATAACACATCTTTTGAGGCCTTGATAGTTGCCTGCATTGGTTCAAACTAACCAATCTTTCTTGTCAGTAACCAGGCTTTGTGTACCTATGGGAAAAGCATCATTGAAACCCACACTTCCAGTCTCATCACTCACTTTTTCTCCCTGCACCTTGGATGTTTAATTAATGTACTCAATAAAAGACATGAACGAAAGGTCCAACTGTTTGGAATTAGTTTGATTGCGCCTGGTTATGAGTTTGTCTTAGGACCCTTTTACTGGGTTGAGGATTGGGACAATTATTAGGGAAAAATTCTCCCACAATGCTTGCTCCCCATTGCCCCCAGTAAAAGTGCTGTCAATCACATGACAAACGCTCACTCGTGGGTGATCATATTTTTCATGCAGCTCCTAAAATCAGTACTGTCAGCAGCATATTGCCGTGTGTAAACTGCAAACAATGAAACTGCTTGGTGATAAATGATCGCCAGGATTACTGGCGTAGCTATAGGGGTCGCAGAGGTCGCAGTTGCCAGAAGTGCTCTGCTAATTAGCTATTTTTCGTATTATAAGATGCAGTGCATCTTATAAAGCGAACACTAGTGAGCACTTCCATATTGGAAGCGCTCACTAGCCTGCAGGAGTAGGGGGAGAGAAGCGCTGCCAGCACTCACCCCTCCTCTTTGATCTCCTCCAGGCAGGGTTGCCAACCTTTCTTTCAAATTTTTCTGGACAACTGAACCAAAATTTACGGACGGCCCAAATTTTTTACGGACATAAACCACACCCCCTTTTTTAGAGGACACGCCCCCTTCCACGCCCCAGAATAAAGAGGATTGTTCAGTAGTTAAACATAAAATATGGCATATGGAAAATAAATCAACAATCTTCAGCTGTTACACCCCTGCCACTGAGTGCTTTGTTTATATGGCTGCAGTGATGATGCCTGTGACACGCTGGACTTTCTGGCATCATTGCTGCGGCCATGTAAACAAATACTGACAGGGATGTAATGGGCAAGTGTGCACATCTGTCACAGTGCTGGTGATGTGCACACTGATGTGCAGGTGTATGGCATGTGTCCACTGCAGCCAGTTCTCAGCATAAGATCACTGATTGGTGATTGGCTGCAGCAGTAACATACCATATACCGGCAAGTCCTTGCTGCAGTTTAACAGATCAGAGCTGCATAAAATGGCTCTGAGGACATAGGACATATTTGGATGGACATTACATCCGCCAATACCAAACATACAAGATGGCACATCACCACATACCTCTTAAATCTAGTGACATCTCCCTGATGTAGATGTTCTCTTTTCTCATCTTCTCTATTTGGCCCAGAACGCCATGATGAGTTCTTTCAGCCACATCTTCTCTCTGCAGAGTTTGCCACAAAGACACTTTAGATTACCAACTTTTCTGTTATCCTGCTACTGCCCAAATACTGTGCTCCCCAATGTCCCCAAATACTATACTGCAGATATAACAGTGCCATATAGGTAGGACCCCATATAGTTACAGTGCTCCTCAAAGTCCCACTGATATATATAATTATCTCCCAGAGTGCCCTCATTAGTAATAGTGCCCTAATAGTGATAATGCTCCACAAGTAGCCCTTTTAGCAGTAGTGCCCTCCATATTGTACTAATAATAGTAACACCCCCAATAGTACCCCTGGTAGTAGTAATAATTCCCCATAATAGCAATCATTTTTCCCAAAATGCCTCCAGTAGTGCTCCCAGAAATAATAAGGACCCGCTGTAATGGTCCCAGTAATTATAATACGCATTATAGTACCCCCAGTAACTTAAATGGTCCCCTCTACTGCCCTCAGTAGTTTAGGTAGCCTTCTATAGTAAGCCCCAGTATAGATAGCTCCATGTAGTGCCCCAAGAATTTAGATAGCCCTGTGTAGTGGCCCAGTAATTTAGATAGCCCCCTGTAGTTCAGATAGTCCCCATAGTACCCCTAATAGTTAGATAGCCCTCCTGTAGTTCAGGTAGTCCCATAGTGCCCCAGAAGTTAGATAGCCCCCATTGTGCCCCCAGTAATTATATTGTCCCCTTAAGTACCCCCAGTAGCTTTACTGTACCCTATAGTGGCCCCCCAGCAGCTTTAATGCCCCCATACCTTAACTAAATGCCAGCAGCACCAGCTCCGCTGCTATACAAGACCCACTGTAGCATGGTGCGGGCGGCGGGAATGCTGCAGGCAGAAGACTTAGAAAAATAGCCGGGCTTTCATTGGTGGTCAGTGTGGGACTCCTCCTCCTCGCTCCTCTCCCAGCGTGAGCATTGCAATGCTTCGGCTCCCTTTTCCCTTCACTGCGCACGCATGCGCAGTGCAGATTTCATAGTTCAGGCCAGGTTTTGCAGACTGTCCATAAATTTACGGACAGTTGGCAACCCAGGCAGTGAAACTGCCCTCAAAGTGCCCTCCAGGTAGTAATACAGTATTGACAAAGACCCCCTTATTGCTCCAAGTAGTAATAAAAACCGTCAGTGCTCCAAAAAGTAATATGTCCCCTCCAGTAAATATAATGGCCCTTATAGTGCCCCCAGTAGCTTAAATGACTCCTATAGCTCCCCAGTATCTCAAATGCTCTGCAGCAGTGCCCCACAGCAGCCTAACAGCTCCCTATAGAGCCCTCAGTAATTTAAATGATACCCTATATGGCCCCCAGTTCTGTGACACACTGCCATAGATGTGCCTGGCAGTACATGGGGCTGCTGGACACTGGGGTTATGTTCACAATCTCACGCTGCCTGCATCCACTCCAGCAGCAGGCAGAAAACTTTGAAAGACAGGGGCAGTGTTCCCTCTAAGACTTGGCAGCTGCTGAGCGGGGTCGGCTCAGGGCTGGGCACAGCACCATCAAAGGTGGGCGATATGAAAACCTAAAATAATTGTCACATCAAAGACATACAGTATAACCCCTGCGCCATCCCGTACAATACAGTCCGTACACCATGCTGTATAGTATACAGTATAATCCATACACAATGCTGTATAATATACAGTATAATCTGTACACCATGCTGTATAATATACAGTATAATCCATACACCATGCTGTATAATATACAGTATAATCCGTACACCATGCTGTATAGTATACAGTATAATCCGTACACCATGCTGTATAGTATACAGTATAATCCGTACACCATGCTGTATAGTATGCAGTATAATCCGTACACCATGCTGTATAGTATACAGTATAATCCCTATACCATGCTGTATAATATACAGTATAATCCCTGTACCATGCTGTATAGTATACAGTATAATCCGTACACCATGCTGTATAATATACAGTATAATCCCTACACCATGCTGTATAATATACAGTATAATCCCTACACCATGCTGTATAATATACAGTATAATCCCTACACCATGCTGTATAATATACAGTATAATCCCTACACCATGCTGTATAATATACAGTATAATCCCTACACCATGCTGTATAATATACAGTATAATCCCTACACCATGCTGTATAATATACAGTATAATCCGTACACCATGCTGTATAATATACAGCATAATCCATACACCATGCTGTATAATATACAGTATAATCCCTGCTCCATGCTGTATAATATACAGTATAATCCCTACACCATACTGTATAATATATAGCATAACCCCACAGTGTAGGTGTTATACTGTATATTATACGGCATGGTGTACGGATTATACTGTATACTATACAGCATGGTGTACGGATTATACTGTATATTATACAGCATGGTGTACGGATTATACTGTGTATTATACAGCATGGTGTACTGAATATACTGTATACTATACAGCATGGTGTACGGATTATACTGTATATTATACAGCATGGTGTAGGGAATATACTGTATATTTTACAGCATGGTGTACGGATTATACTGTATACTATACAGCATGGTGTACGGATTATACTGTATACTATACAGCATGGTGTAGGGATTATACTGTATATTATACAGCATGGTGTACGGATTATACTGTATACTATACAGTATGGTGTAGGGATTATACTGTATACTATACAACATGGTGTAGGGATTATACTGTATACTATACAGCATGGTGTAGGGAATATACTGTATACTATACAGCATAGTGTACGGATTATACTGTATACTATACAGCATGGTGTACGGATTATATTGTATATTATACAGCATGGTTTACGGATTATACTGTATACTATACAGCATGGTGACAGATTATACTGTATACTATACAGCCTGGTGTATGGATTATACTGTACATTGTATAGCATGGCACAGGGGTTATAATGTATATTGTACAGCAAATGCATGACGGTTACACCATGCCGGACAATATAACCCCTGTGCCATGCTGTACAATATACAGTATATACACAGTATAGAGGAATACTGTATATTGTGTGGCACAGTGTATGCATACACACACACACACACATGAAACACATAAAAACTTACAGTTACTTGGCCCTTGTCTCCGACACCACTTCAACGCTCTGGAGGGGGCTGGGGCCTTGATCTTCTTCTCCCTTCTTCTTTCCCTTCTTTGCCGACATGAGGGAGGAGGCGGGGCCAGCTGGGAGCGCCGCACAGGAACGTCTTCAGGACGTTAAGGGAAGCATAGTGTATGCCTGTTCCGAGCCCACCGCAACAGGGCTTCCCCATCGGAACAGGCATACACTATAAATTAAGTCCGGGTTGCGGCGGTGAGCGGGCCAGGAAAGGCCCTGAGCGGAGGCAGGGAACACTGGACAGGGGCAGTTTCATTGGTGGCCAGTAGGACTCCTCCTCTTGACCTCCGTCATGGCTCCTCCTCCTCCTCTTCTCTCCGGCACAGGACAGGAGGCTAGTATCAGATGTCAGTTGCCTCGGCATCTGCACGCGCGCCAGCTCCATGCGGCACCCGGCCCTCTATCTTCCAGTCAGCGGTGGGGGGCGGGCCAGCAGCGCGGTGAGCGGGGAACTTAACTGTCTGTACTGCACGCATGCGCAGTACAGACTTTGGTGTTTCGGGCCACAAATTCACGGACGGTGTTTTTTTCTGCCGGACGCTACGGACAGCAGAGAAAAACAACCGTTTTTAGCGGACTGTCCGTAAATTTACGGACGGTTGGCAACCCAGTCTGCTCTCCCAAGTCTCCCTAATGCTGGCACCGGCAGCGCGCGGGTCTGTTGTTTGTCATGTGACCCGCACTGACGTCATAAGGGGCGGAGTCAACAGGCCGGAGGCGGGCGCATCCTGGCTGCAAGCAAGCGGCCTCCTGATCCAGCCCTAGACGGGCTACTACAGTAACTTAAGTAAGTGAGTGGGCATCTGCCCCCCCGGCCCAATCCACCTCCGCTGGCCATAAATTTCACGGACGGTGTTTTTTTCTACCGGACGCTACGTACGGCAGAAAAAAACAACGGGTTTTTGCGGACTGTCCGTAAATCTACGGACGGTTGGCAACCCTGCCTCCAGGCTGCGCTGAGGGCTGTGCCTGTGCCTTTCCTTCTGCACAGGATGGCTGTAGTCCAGAACCAGCAGCAAGCCCCGCCTGCCAGCAATTCAGCAGTGAGCTGAGGACGGGTGAGTGGGCGGGGCTACAAGTTGTTTTACAGCAGAAACATGTACCTTTGGTGATGTCACAGTCATCTGATCAAGGTCCTTCAGACAAGCAGGGCACAGGAGGAGGACTGAACTCGGCATGGAGAGGGTAAGTGTCATCTATGTGTGTGTGTGTATGTGTATAGGGGTCATCTCTATGTGTGTGATGTGTGTATAGAGGTCATCTGTACAGTGTGTGATGTGTCTATAGGGGTCATCTATACTGTGTGTATGTGTATAGGGGTCATCTCTGTGTGTGATGTGTATATTGGGGTCATCTATATAGTGCGGTGTGTGTATAGAGTGTTCTCTGTATAGTGCACTGTGTGTCAGTATATAGGGTATCTGTACAGTGTGTGATGTGTCTATAGGGTGTCATCTATACAGTGTGTGAAGTGTCTATAGGGGTCATCTATATAGTGTGGTGTGTATAGGGGTCATCTCTATGGGGATGGTTAGGGGTCATCTATACAGTGTGTGATGTGTGTATAGGGGTCATCTATACAGTGTGTGATGTGTCTATAGAGGTCATCTATATAGTGTGGTGTGTATATGGGTCATCTCTATGTGTGTGATGTGTATATTGGGGTCATCTATATAGTGCGGTGTGTGTATAGAGTGTTCCCTGTATAGTGCACTGTGTGTCAGTATATAGGGTGTCATCTATATACTGTGGTGCGTGTGTGTATAGGGTGTCATCTATATAGTGCAGTGTGTGCATAGGGTGTCATCTATATACTGTGGTGCGTGTGTGTATAGGGTGTCATCTATATAGTGCAGTGTGTATAGGGTGTCATCTATATAGTGCGGTGTGTGTATATAGGGTGTCATCTATATAGTGCGGTGTGTGTATTGGGTGTCATCTATATAGTGTGGTGTGTGTTTATAGGGTGTCATCTATATAGTGCGGTGTGTTTAGGGTGTCATCTATATAGTGATGGGTGCAATTCTTTTTTATGGCACTCTGTGCCAATAATTATTGAAGGGGGCACTATCTGTATGATACTAGTATTTCCAGGGGGTCTGTTTCAGCAGTATAGTATTGGGGAGCACAGCGGGCATAGTATTGGGGGTGGTAGAATGAGGTGTTGAAAAGATGTGAAAAGTAGGAAACTAAGATGTCTGTTTGTCAAACTCTGCAGAGACAAGACACATCTGAAAGAAATAATCATGGTGGTCTGGTCTGAATACAGAAGATGAGGAAAGAGAACATCTACATCAGGGGAGACATCACTGGATGTAAGAGGTACATATGTGTATGTTCTGTAGCGGTGTATGTAATGTTTACACCTATGTTTTTAAAGGGGTTAACCCCTATAACAACCCCCCGCCCGTGCCCCTCCTATAGATTATACTTACTTACTCCATTCCCTGGCACCTGCTGCAATAGCAGGCTGCGACGGGGGCGAGCTTGCCCGCGATGCTAGGGAGGCTCTCCCTCCCCCCCCCCCCCCCCAACGTCACCGGATGTTTTGATCCACGTAACGGTGAGATGCAGTGGTGGCCATGCGGGGATCAGGAGCAATGCGGGTGATGGGGAGTGGGGTAAGTATAATCCATTTGAGGGGCCTGGGCATTGGGGGTCATGTTTTAGATGTTGGATAACCCCTTTAACAGTAGGGTTTGAAGGAAGGGGTTAGGTTGAGAATTTGGTATGGGCCCTGGCCACAAAGCGCTGAGGGAAGGAGAGGGGGGCCCAAGCTGAACTCTTGCACCAGGGCCCATGAGCATTTAGCTACGCTCCTGGCCACAATCGTTCATACCCCATACAAAAAGGATGATTGTTCCATTTAAATGTACTGTAGATCTACTGAAGTTGGACAAACAGGCAATGATTAGGAACTAACTTTTCATTCTCAATTAATACCCTGTGCACCTCCCCATGTAAATGGGCCCGTAGACCACAATTTATTAGTCATGAATGCAGCAAGAGTGAAATCCGCATTAATTGACATGCTGTGGGTTTAAATGGATGAAGATTTAATCTGCACGAGGAACATGTACGTAATATTATAATGACCTATATGACAAGATTAATTCTTCCTTTACGCCAATGTTTTAATGTGTTCGATTCTCCTCCTATTGTACTGGATGGAAGCTGCCCCTCTATAAGCAGACCACCCCCTTATCTGACCACATTCTGTCATTCCCAGGCTTAAAGCGGTATTCTCATCTTGGACAATGGGGGCATATCGCTAGCTGGGACCCGCACCTATATCGAGAATGGGGCCCCCGAAGTGAAGAAGTGCGCACCGCGCAAGCGCGGCCCGCTCTCCATTCACTTCTATGGGGCCGCCGCAAATAGCCGAGTGCTGGCTCGGCTATCTCCGTCGGCTCCATAGAAATGAATGGGAGCGCACTGCGCATGCACGGCCACCGCTCCCATTCATTTCTATGGAGCCGACGGAGATAGCCGAGCCAGTGCTCGCTATTTGCGGCGGCCCCATAGAAGTGAATGGAGAGCGGGCTGCGCTTGCGCGGTGCGCACTTCTTCACTTTGGGGGCCCCGTTCTCGTTATCTCCTAGCGATATGCCCCCATTGTCCGAGATGAGAATACCCCTTTAAGGGTACTGAATTAAGATAAGGCTGGACAAAACTGTGTCAAAAAGTAGCAAAGTCTCTATCAGCCATAAGTAAGCATAATACCTTGCTGACTGACTCCAGTGCATGGCCTTGCAGATCCTGGACCTTCTAGTTTTTCCTTCCCTCTTTCTCTGGAGTAGTTTAATGTGGCAATTGCTATCTCTCTGTAAATGTCTCAGAGATGATGTTTCTCTAGGACTTAGGCCTAGTCTTCTGAGGAGTGAGCACATGTACTTCCTCTCTCTTCCTCAGTTAGCACTAGTCTCTCCAAACACACTCACTAAACTAGGGGTGAACCTAAATCAGGATTTCTAACCCTGACCTATCCATACAGAACTATGAGGTATTCAATCCAGCAAATCAGAACTGTATATTTAACCAAATAACACAATAACAACAAATCATTTTTGTACCCTGTTCTGGGATGCTGCAAGAGGAGTCACGTTGGAAACCAGCAATAAGAAAGAGAACAATGCTGGGGACCATAAATGAAGCAAGCAGCCATGCTAGGGATGAGAAATGAGAGAATACATGCTGGGGACCAGGAATAGGAGAAAGAGCTATGTTGGAGACCAGGAATGAGAAGTGGAGCCGTTCTGTAGAACAGGATTTAGAGGAGAGTCGGGAATGAGAGAGGGAAGCCAAGCTGGGGACCAGGAATCAGAATGTAGTCATGCTGGGGACCAGGAATAGGAAGAGGGACCATTCTGGGGAGAGCAGTAACCACGCTGGGGATCACTAATGAGAGAAGAAGCCAAGCTGGGGACTAGGAATAAGAGGATGTCATAGTATGGACCAAGAATAAGAGGATGAATCATGGTGTGGACCAGAAATGAGAGGAGGAGTCTTGCTAGGGACCAGGAATGAGAGGGGCAATATGCTGGGTACTAGGAATAAAACGGAAGCCATGCTGAGAACAAAGAAGGGAAGCCATGCTAGGGACTAAGAATTAGATGGGAGTGGTGGTGTGGAATGGAAATAAAAGGGAAGCCATGACGGGGATCAATAATTAGCCGTCAGGCTGTGCACCAAGAATTATTTGGCCATCTTGAATTGGAAAATGGCCATGGCCATGGGGACTAAGATAGAGGGGGGTTACCTATGGTGATGTGTGTTGGCTGGGATGACTTGAATTACAGTATCATGCTGATGTCTAACCCTGTCAATCAAAAGGAGGGGGGTGAGTCTGAAGAGCACATGGAGTGTTACAAAAGCAGTGCTCCAAGCATTCAGCCCCGCCCCCTGGTGCTCCAATGTGCTAATCTGCATATAAATAAGAATGCTGACATCTATTCAACTGATTCGCATCCAGACAAATGAAAGGTATTTTTTTAATCAGTATGATGGTTTAATAGGGTTGATCATGTTGACAGAGCCTCTTTAAGTAACATACCTAATAAGAAGCTATAAAGAGTGAGATACTCAAAGGACAATGAGGGAGATTTGCTAAGGTAAATGCCAGAATTTTGTCTAAATTTATGCTAAAAAAAATGGCATACATGCTTTGTGAATTGCTTTAGAGAAGACATTCCAAGTCATTTCCTGTGTGCCAAACCCAGGATCAGGAAGTAGAGAACAGCGGGACCAAAGCATAGGGTGAACAGCAGTAGTGGGGGGATTGGTGAGGCGAGTAATGATTATTTGTTATTTTTAGCCCATTCTGTCTTTTATTCTTAAAGGATTCCTGTGGAAAACTTCTTTAACTTCTTCTTTTAATTCCGGGGCTGCTTTCTAGAATGTTAGCTGGAAGCCCTTTTCCAGATGTCAAGCCCTGCCAGATGATTGCTTTGCAGATGTTTGTGAACAGTCTTGTATTACAGTACACAGTAGAGGGTCTGCAAAACGTTTTTATGAAGCATGAGGCAACGCTTTTTTATGGGGTTAAAGTGGTTTTCCCTCAATATGTACCTACTTATTCTGAGACCCAGAGTAAGGGATTGTTGGGACACCCACTGTTCATGAGAATGGGGGGTCCATTGCCCTGTAATGAATAGATAAGCATTTTGAGCATATATGAACCTTGGTGCTCCATTCACTCGCTATGGGACTACAGAGATAGCAGATCTATCAGAGCTTATTTTACTGGCATGGGGAGAAAGGGAAAAAGCCACTTCGAGACTCCTAGGGTAGCAGTCGATCCCCAACATCAGACACTGGGAAGAAAGTCAGCATGGCTTGGCCGAGCATCCATATGTGGTGAAATAGGGACAGGGGAAAAAGCCATTGCTAGACACCTAGAGTAGAGGCCATTCCCCAACATCAGACATTGGGGGAAAGTCAGGAGGCTGCTTGCTAAGGTAAATCTTAGATGTCTATCTTAAAGTTTTTTTTTTTTCTAGTGGGAGTATCTTCAGCAAGAAAGGCCTGGTGAAATGCAATGTAACAGCCATATTTGAAACTATGTAAGAACTATGCCAAATTTCACTCCTAAAGTTTCCATATACTCCAAGATCAATAGAGACAGGGGGGCACCACCAATGAGGCGAGGTGAGGCATCACCAGGTAGGGGCAAGAAGGGAGCAGCAGAAGGGGGATATTCTGTTTCTGCTGCAGTATAGTATTGAAAAGCACAGTTTGTAGCGTTGTATGTAATGTTTTCCAGGTATGTCTTTAACAGTAGGGCTGGATGGAAGGGTTAGGTTAAGAAATTGGCATAGGGGGCTTGGGGTGCCGTTTCAGTTTTCGCCTCAGGCAGCAGAAAGGCTAGGTTCACCCCTGAATAGAGAAGCTCATCTTCTAAGTTCTGTCCAGACCCTACCTTGGTTTTTGAGGGAGCCGTTGAGATTTACAGTAAAAAATAAAAAAAAAATAAAAAGATTCAGAAAAGAGGAAACAGTATATGGTCAGTTTGCAGGACTTGAAAAGGGCTATAAGGTCTCTAAAGACTCCAACAAAAGCTTACTCCGCAAACAAAACTGGCAAAACACTCCACTTTTCTGGCACAGCACATTTTATACATTACTAAGTGAACTCTGCATACATTTTAGACAGGATTAGTAAATCTGCCTCACCGTGTGTACTGCATAAACACATATAAATCTTATCATTTGAAGAATTTACATGTTTAGGGCCCTTTCACACGACCGTATGCCCTCCGAAACATACGGTCCATGAGCGGGCCTTATGTCCCGGAGCGGCATCAATCAATCGTGTGCACGGGAGTGCACAGCATCATTGATTAAAATGATGCTGTGCACGTTGGGCCGCCTGCGGGACTATTATCCCCATATGATTTTATGAGTGCGGGACAATAGCCCCACGGGCGGCCCAATGTGCACAGCATCATTGTAATCAATGATGCTGTGCGCTCTCGTGCGCACGATTGATGCCACTCACAGACCGTATGTCTCGGAGGGCATACAGTCGTGTGAATGGGCCCTTATGGTTACTGATCCACCACGAGTATTAACATTGTTGTACAATTAAATATTTATACTGTATAAAAACTGTGGTGGCTGTATTACCAGTATATTCCACTAGATGGCAATCTTTGATTGAGCAATACATCTGCTTTCATTCATAAGAAAAATGTCAAATGGAAAAAGCAAAGTGCGATGTCCAGGAATTAATTTCTTAAAATACTTGAGGAAGTCTCAAGGGTATCATATAATACAGTTTGAGGACTCGTGCAAAAAATAAATAATGCCTTAAATGCTGTAAGAATACTAGGAAAATGAGCCTGGGTGGGAACTAGGATTGTTAGTTACTGAATGCTCCCCAATGCTAATCTAAAAATACTGGAGAAAAAACTAAAATAGTCTAATGATGAAATATTTAATGGGATGAACAGGACATAAGTCATCTGCAGAAACAAGGTCATCCCCCTGACTGCGGTGGTGTGCGCAATTGATAACTGTTGACTGAGATACAACTGCCCAGCATCTTGGTTTCTATGGCTCTTTGCCCTGACAGGTCGTGTGAAACTGGGTGAAGGAACTGAATGAAGAATGGGGCACACAATACTAACCTTCAAAAAGGGGGCAGATCTTCCTCCATGCTGTGATCCCTCCCTGGCTGGTGTACTGGCCCAGCGCTGTCTCCAGGAAAAACACCGGAATACCGCAGGTGAAGAGGAAAATGAGATACGGAATGAAGAAGGCTCCTGGTAACACAAGGACATAATGTCACAATATAATGTGATGGCAAGCTGTCTGCATGTTCCTCTCAGGGTCTGTTCACATTTGTCTGCCACCAAAACAAATCCTCTCTCCTGTGCTGTTAAAGTCTATCTTGACAGGATGCAATTGTAACAAACCCTCAGCTGTGAGAAGTACAGTATTATGCCTTATTCACGCGTTAGTGTTTTGGTCAGTGATTTCCATCAGTGATTGTGAGCCAAAACCAGAACTGGAGACTCCACAGACATAAGGTATAAGGGAAAGATTTCTCCTGTTCTGTGTTTAGAGCCACACCTGGTATTGGCTCAAAGTCACTGACGCAAATCACTGACGTGTGAATGAGCCTTTTAAAGGCCACCAGTTTGGGCAATAAAACAGGATGACATTTGCAATGTGCAAATGTCACCTGTCGCCGCTTTAGGTGCAAGGGCTTCGCAAGTGAAGCTTACTAGGTGCACGCCCGCAAGCAGCAAGCTCAGCCCTTCTAGCGCCTGCGCCTGGACTTCCGCGACGGACAGGCGCATCCCGCATTCCTCACTGCGCCTGCGCCGATGACGTCACAGAACACCCAGAAGAGAAGGCGGCGCAGGCGCAGTGAGGAAAGCCGGGAGCCCGGCAGCAATCGGCACTCACTGCGCCTGCGCCGAATGAAGTCCGAACGGCGCAGGCGCGGATTTTCAGCACGACATAGAGCGAGCTGCCTGGCCCTGTCCATCACAACAAAGGGGCGTGAATAAGGTAGGGAAACGGCGCTTACTAGGTGCAGGGTTACCGCCCCTTGCACCTAGTAAGCTTCATTTGCATACGACAAAAGTTGATTTATTTCAAAAACGGGGGCACCAGTAAAAAAATGATCACCAGTTTGGGCATCAGGTGACATTTGCACATTGCAAATGTCATCCTGTTTTATATGCCCAAAACTGGTGACAGAAACCCTTTAATACTATAGAGATTTTCAGCCAAAACACACAGCATTTTCTGGCAGCCCCCACTAGGGGGAGCTCAGTACAAATTGATGGCATGGCATTCAGTAGTAACAGTATACATTCCTATGCTCTGAGCTCCCCCTTGTGGTGGCTTCAGGCAGACAGATTTATAATACACTGTATGAGGCAGACATAGAGCTCTATATGAAGATTTATCAATGCATTTATGCCAGTTGTATGGGCTAAATATAGTGTTCAGAATAAGCATCACGTTTTTTTTAATTAGAAATGTCCTCAATTTAATTAAAAATCAGTCAAAATATCATGGAGAAAGGGGGGCACATTAAGTTTTGCTATGGGGCTCTATGATATCTGTGTACACCACTGGTTCCACGGTACGCCAATATTATTTGAGCATTGTATTGCATCACTTGAATGGAGTATACACTGTAGATATTTTACTGTATTGAAATATGTGAACACTACAGTGTTAGTATTTGAGCACTGTATGGCAATACTTGGGCACTATAAGGCAATGTAACATGCGTAATATGATACATGTAAGCTCTATATGGCACTACTGAAGCATTTGGGTATATTCTGGTACTTTTTTCTGCAAGTAGATAACTATTTGGCTGTGCTACAGGAAAAAGCTCTGTCTCATGTGTGCTTCCATGGTCCCAGCTACCAGAGAAGTCTGCACTTTTTCCTATAGTGTGCAAGCACGGCGACCGCTGCTGGATTACAGGATGGTAGTAACCATGGAAATGAGAAGTATATAATGTGATGGAAAAATGAATCCAACCAGCAAAGGAAGCAATATGGACAATCCAATACATTAGTAAGTGCCTTGTATTAACTTCCTCTACTTGATAAATGTCATTTGCTGAAGCCAGACAACCCCTTTAATAGTAGGGGCACTGTAGAGAAGCCTTATTACTACTGGGTACACTATGGTGGGCATTATTATTGGGCACAATATGGAGGGCACAACTTCTAATGGGCACTCTCGGGGAGCATTATCATTATTAGGGGTGTTGTTACTAATGAGGGCACTCTGGGGAGAGAGTTATTGCTATTGATGGGCACCTAAGATGTCTGAGTGGTAAACCCTGCAGAGAATCGGCTGGACCTAATGGATAAGATGAGGAAAGAGAATGTGTACTTCAGAGTAGATGTCACCTGTGAGGCACTGGATGTGAGAGCTACACTATGTTGTGCTGTATAGTCTTGTATGTTTGGTAGTGTCTATATTGTAATATATGACTTTAGTAGAAAGGCGTGGGTGTGGATTTGGGGGGGTGTCTTTACTTCGATAATTTTGCACATATGCACTGGGCCTTGGGCTCCTTTCAACACCCCTGCTCCCTCCCATAAAACAATATCGAACAGAGCCGCGGGAGTGGACGTTAAAACCACCATGTGTGGGCTCAGTGTTCCTAAACAAGATGTCTTATTTATACCGAACAAGACAACCCCACCCCTATTTCTCAAGCATCAACCGCTTCAGTGCCAGAGCACTCCAATCTGCCAGATATGTTACATTATAGGCAACTTCTTGTGCCAGAAAAGGCTTAAAGAATCTCCATCTCTACTCACTATCCACCCCTCCCCCCACTCTCCCCAAAAAAGAACAATCTTGAAAGCAGCGGAAATTTGGAACAAAACAGCCTGTGAAGTGATCCGGAGCTCCATTCTTTTACCTAACTAAGTGTGAAGCAAGCGCGGACTCCCCGCGGACACACAAAGGGTCAAACCAACTTTCTCTCAGAACTCCCATGGACGTCTTATACATCCTCGCTCTTAGCTGCCAGCCATGACAGAGCAATGGGTTAATTAATTATGTATCACGCTGTCTAACGATAGCTGATTAATAGTCCCTATAAATCAGTTGTACGCCTGGGGGCCACCGACCTTCGACCCGAGCAATGATTTCAATGGATGACAAATGCTGGGAAATCTCCCGGCCTCAACGCAAGGAAAAAAGCAAATGGACTCTTCCAGTTTTTCTGTCATTATCTAGTGAACCTGATCACCCCAGGACGCCCAAAAAACACAAGACAGAAAGTAATAATAGAGAGATGCCAATGGATTCCACGTCTGGGGCGCGTACAGGGACGGTTTAAAACTGTCAGACTCTGCAGTAAATGACTGCAGCAGCAAAAGCTACAGTTATATCATGTTCTGTCATGGGAGGAGCTGTGACGACCTATTATTAATAAAGCTCTGCCTGGTAATCCAGTACTTGGCCAATAATAGTTCTAATGCAGGAATGGCAAGGAAAAACACAGGAGCTGAAACGTGTGGACTGGCTGACTTGTAACATGTGCGTTTGGCAGCAGAAGGCATCTGTGTTGGTCCCATGTTCATATGAAGTTTTAATATATGCAAATGAGCCTCTAGGAGCAACGGGGGTGTTGCCATTACACCTAGAAGCTCTGCTCCCTCTGCAACTGCCACGTCCTCTGCCAGGCAGTAAAATGTCATCATGCCTGGCTTTATCAATCAAAGTGGAGAAGTTGTGGCAATTGCAGCGAGAGCAGAGCCTCTAGGTGTAATGGCAACACCCCTGTTGCTCCTAGAGGCTCATTTGCATGTATTAAAGCATAATTTTTCTCTGCAATGCGGACACATATGAACATGGGAGCAACACAGATGCCTTCAGCTGCCAAGTACACATGTAACAGGTCAGCCAGTTTCATTGGTACAAATCTGCTGACAGATGCCATTTAAGACTCATTTACACAGTCAGTGTTTGATCAGGGAACTCCATCAGTTTTTTGTGAGCCAAAACCAGGAGTGAAGCCTACACAGAGATCAGGTATAATGGAAAGATTTGCACATTGATTTGTGTTTCTGACCTGCATCTTGTTTTGGGTCACAATCACTGATGGAAATCATTGATGAAACACTGACTGTATGAAAAAGGCCTAATACATATTCAGGCTCTGTGCATACGATTCCATTGCTTCCCATGCTTATTATCAGACTTTTACTGCTTATAGTTACAGTACATGATGTATGAATCTCGCAATGCTTGATAAAGGTTTTTGCACAAGAAACACTATAAGTTCATCATCTCCATAAAGCTAATTCATATTCTCATAGTCACATTCTTTCTTGTTTTAATGCTCTTTAACTAAGTGTGTCAGTCTTCACGAGTTCCCTTGCATTCTATTCACCAAGCAGGGACGTCGGGATGAGCAGTGCTATAGATCCTGTAGGGCAGTGGTCCCCAACCACTGGTCTGCGGCACAGGACCGGGCCCTGAATCGATTTTTGCCAGGCCGCAGCAATCAGGGCCCTGGTGACAAGTGGGGGCGGCAGCGGTGGCGGCAGGGCACAGGGAGATGAGCGCTTCTATTGTCCTCAGGACAGCGATACAGATGGATGTGCTGCCGGGCAGGGGAGAGGCGTCTCCCTCCCCCACTCCTCTGCTAGAGGCCAGCTCAGGTGGCGCGATGAGGACATCGCGCCACCTGAGCCGTACAGTGTGGGACAAAGGCTGGAAGAGGCCTGGATCGCATCTCTGCTAACCTGATGAAGGTAAGTATATGTGTTTATTTTTTTTGGTACAATACAGGAAAGGAGCGCTGTGGGGGCACTTATTACGGGCACATGATTATGGGGGCATCTATGGGGGCATTTATTACTGGCACATTATTGAGGGGTGCTGTGGGGGCATCTATGGGGCACTTCTTACTGGCATATTATTGGGGGCACTATGGGGGCACTTCTTACTGGCATTACTGGCGGGCACTGTGGGGCACTTACTGGCACATTATTGGGGGGGCACTGTGGGGGGACTCCTTATTGGCACATTATTGGTGGCACTGTGGGGGCATATATGGGGGCACTTCTTACTGGCACATTATTGGGGGCACTGTAGGGGCACTTTTTACTGGCACATTATTGGGTGGCACTATGGGGGACTATGGGGGCATCCAGTATTGCTGGGAGGAGGAACTTGGGCACTACCAAAGAAGGGGTATTTTATATGAGGGCTCTGTATAGGGGCATTTTATGTTATATGTTATATATTTTTATATGCACCTTGTGTTTTGTTATGAGCGTAAATCAGTCAGCGTCGACCAGCACCCCCCCATCCCCCACCCGGTCCCTTGGAAAATTGCCTTGCATGAAACTGGTCCTTCGTGCAAAAAAGGTTGGGGACCACTGCTGTAGAGCATAGAATTATGGGAAGACAGAACATAAATGGTAAAATGCATATATCATATAAAATAGCCCATGGGATTATCAATGCTGCACTCAATGCTGTAATATATGAAGGAATTTTGAGCAGCCCATCATGGAGTCCAATGTATTGTTCTGTGCACTCACCGCCTCCGTTCTTATAACAGAGATAGGGAAATCTCCAGACGTTTCCAAGTCCAATGATTTCCCCAGCAACAGACAAGACAAACTCGACCTTGTTGCCCCATTGCCCTCTGTCCTCCATTTTGGCCTCTGAATCCGGACCCTTTGTCGGGGCACATAGAACCTCTGACTTCTCTGCCCCATTCCAGGCCTCTTCACAGTTCTTTCGACCCATTGCCCTGTGGGTAGACAAGAATGTGTTATTCACAGTCAGCTGATACTCTGCTATGATATAAGGGACAGTATAGACTGAATTGAGTCATTCATCATCAAGAAAGCAGAACATTCCACACGACAACGATACCAGTGAGCTAGCGCAGCAAGCATCAGAAGCTATGACTGGGACCTCAAGCTGCTTCCATATTACTGCCTTCATAATGTGTGATGGACCTACAGCATACACGGGGCAAACTCTTCTTGTGCAGAAATTTTCTTTAGTTAAATCAGCATACAGCACACGTAAGATCTGGTGTGCAACGGAGCCTGACTCAGGTCCAGGAACCTCAAACCCCCTGGGAAGTCCCTCTACAGTCTGTTCCCATCTAGACACATTTCTGTTGTCACCTAAGCGTTTCTGTGGGTCACGGCGTGCCCTCTGTCTACCAACACAGAACCCTCAGCAAGAACTGAACCCTCAGCACCAGGTCACTAGAGCTCCAGCTCCAAATTATTCATGAGACGTAATTCTGACCAGAGCTTAGTCATTGCCGTGATTGCCAGGACTCAGCATTCTTTAAGCGGCCGTTCCAAGAAAAATGTTCTACATTTTTCAAAACAGCACCTGGGTCTGAAGAAATTTGTAAATGCATGTGCTACAAACCCCAGAGGAGTGGAACAGAGAATGGGAGTGGCATACCTCCCAACTTTTGAAAATTGCAAAGAGGGACAATATGTGCGGTGAGCATCACGGCAGTTTATTTCATACTAGGCCACACCTTTAACTCCGCCAAAAGCATAATTACTAGAGCCCCTGCGGCAATTTTTTCTTGCGTTTCAATGTCCATATAAATATTAGCACATAAATCACCAGATTATAGATATTTTAAGGTCCAAATTGTACCAAATAATGAAGTTCTGGTCTAATTTATAGGTAGAAACCATACAGACACTTTAGTGAGGAGCAATTTAGTAAATTTATTAATGCACCTTTATGCATTAATCCTCCAGGTAAAAAAGAGGGACATTTAAGGATAAAAGAGGGACAGAGGGACTTGGGTCAAAAAGAGGGACTGTCCCTCCAAAAGAGGGACACTTGGGAGGTATGGAGTGGTAGTGGCTCTGGCTGCTGTTATTCACAGTGGCAATCCTCACACCTCCTTAGGCCTGGACAGTGTTAGGAGGGTGCACTCTTTCATTCCTCGGGCCACACCCTGATGTTAAGGTGCCCTTGGTGGTGTGGATGATTCTGTACCTTTTAGGTGTTTCCTTCTCTCAATTTTTCTTGAGTACTGCAAAGCAGAGATGATTTTCTCTCAGTAGTTCCTTCAGAGATAGTAATTCTCTGGAGTTCAGGGCTAGTCCTCTGAGGAGTGAGCATATGTAGCTTCCGTCACTTCCTCAGCTAACACACTACATACTGACTGAACTAGGGACGGAGTAAAGTCCATTCCTAGCTTCCTACAAGGGCAGAATCAGGATAATTAACACCGTCTGATCTATATAGAGATATGCTGGTACATTAATTGAAAGTTTAGAATAACCACTGAGGTATTCGATAAAATCTATCTGTAGACCACCACCTGTGGCTTTTTCTTTATTTTCTGTCCAGCTCATGGGGTCCCTCTTTTATAACTTCCTGGGGGACATGGCGTGTTGTCTGATCTGCATGGACTACTCCCTCCATGAGGCCTTAGCCACACACTAACTTCTTCCCGCTTGCAGCTTCTATATACTTGATGTGATACTACAGTGGCTTCTAGTGTCAGAAAGTAACATTGCAGGTCTACAATCAGTGCAGAATACAATACAACACAGCTTTAAAGCATATGCAATTTAACAAAATAACATTTGTCACGGAGCAAGTGTGTCCCTTACAGTGTCCCATTTCTGATCTGATCACTTGATGTTTTAGACCCAAAATCTAAGACTGATCTTGTATGGACTACTTGAGTGCACTGATATAAGGTGGCACAACAAGCAGCCACATAACTGTAGTGAGACCATCACCTCCTTGTAAAGATGAATACAAATGTGCAATGACACCTGTAAATGATATATCGACTTACCATGGCCATGCTGCTTGTAAAGAGTGGGGTTCCGTTTGGTTGTATTGACCCATGACTTCTAACATGAACTCAGCGCTCCACACAAGAATGGCAGAGTGACTAACAAAGACTCATCAATTTAAACAGGGACAGAGGATTATATTTAGACAACTAGCATGGCTGTTATAGTCTCTCTCACACAATAATTACAACACATTTTTACTTTGCTTGATGGTTACACTTCTTGACAGAGGCATTATCCTTGGCATCTGCCTAGTGGTTACAGTATCAGGCAACAGTCTTTTCTAACTCCCCTGTGTAGATATCAGTCAGAACTCCACTTAACATGATTTATAGTCACAAGCCCCAATGTGATTTGATGCATATTGCTCCAAATGTTATCACACAGTCCAGAGTCAGGTTCAGTGTGAGGTGTGGAACACCTTGCCCCAACAGATATCATTGTCTTTAACAATCTCTGGTGACCCAATGCCCCCATACATCTCACACCACTTCCTGTGTAGCTCAAGGTCAGGAACATAAGTAATGTAGTTAGCATATGTCTCTCTGTCCCTCACTCCCACCAGTTACTGCCATAAGGTACTCTTAAGTGTCTTATATAATTTTGCTCCTCTTTACAGAGACCTTTGCATGATGCCAAACTTATTATGCTTCCACATTTCAATACTGAGTCAGTACTTGTGCCAAAGGCTTAAAGGGGTTGTCCGACTCCAAAATAGTCTTCCAACACTGCTGCACATGTGAAGGGATGTGCTACTGCAGCCAGTGATTCCCTGAGCAATGACTTGTCTCCAAGAGGCACTTGACACAGCAGTGCTGTGGTGTCTGGGACATGTCACCCTGTCCCCGGTGATACTATGCATGCAAGAAGTTTACATGCGGGAACTGGAAGTGCTATGAAGATAGGTTGGGATCCACAGAACCAAAACCCGAGCTGCAAGGATCAGGTAAGTATATCCATTGCCTAGTGATGTGCCATTCTAGCACACTTAACTGCTGAGGCACATGCCTGGCCACAGTCATCACAAAACCAAGCCACTTCCAGTCCAGTATTGACCCAAAGAAAACAGAAATGGGGCAATAGCTTGAAAACAGTAAAACTTTGGATTGGTGTGTTTTTTTTTTATTGGGTACAGGTTTCGATAATTGGGTTGGTTGGCTCTAACATCAGACAACCTCTTTAAAGCAGAAGTATACATGGACATAGTGAGTGTAATGTACAAAGTAGTGCATGACATAGCATCAGCAAAATATGATAACTGTCAACCATATATATTCAAGGATACAGTGATGGGTAGATAGACAGTGGGGTACACTGACAGTTCACATCTATTTCAGTTCTCTTAGGGCCAGGGGTGTACACAGATGTCATAGGGCCCTATAGCAAACCTTAGGCTCCCTGCCCCACCCAGTGTCCAAGTATGTGTTTGCAGTACCCCAGTGGACAGGGGTATCTGCAAATGTTTGGTAATGTACTGTACTGTAATGTTATGTTATACTGTACACTGCTAGGTCATTTGACACATCCAGTATATTCAAGCATAAGACAGACATGGCCAGAGTTAACTATCCTGGCCCAGCCCTCTTTGGAGCTTAGGGAGTCGGCTGACCCCTCCCCCTAGTTTCAGGTGAAGATTATGGTTGTGCTAGGAGTAGGGAGTTTGAGAATGGGCCTGGATGAAGCAGGAGCAAACAGCGTGTGCTCCTCTTTTCAGGCATTCAGATTCTATGCTTCCAGAGACTAACAGATCACCGTGTCCTCCTCTATCATTAGAGAGAGAGAGCGAGAGAGAACAAACAATTGTAGAATTTTCATGGCTACAGTGAGAGTCAGCAATGTACCCAGCGTGGACCATTACAGACTATGCTAAGATACCCTATGTGCAGACCAGGGGGTTATATTTTGCATTATGTTATATGTGTATGCAATTGTATGTTCTGCCCTTTGCTCCAGCAGAAGAGGTATGGTTGGTATGACTGGGCTGGCTTTGCTTTCTGCCTAGACTGAGCCTAGACTGGAAGGAGGAAGAAAGTACTTGCCAGAGCTCCATCCCAGAGGGAGCTTAAGTTCGGGCGCCTATCACCTAGACCATTTACAGGCTAGTCTAACTCCAGAGTCCAGACCTGTACTACACAGTGGACACCTATACCCACAAGTGACTACATGTGTCACTTAATTGCCACATAACCAGCCACCATACCTCATCATCTGGTGCCAAAAATTGCACTTTGTAAATACTATTGCTTGATGTACCACATTATATTTTGCACTAGAGAGACATTTATAATTTTACTTTTGGCCTGATTCTTCAGTACATCTTTCCACTGCATTGATCCCCAGGGAACAATGGCCTGAGGGAGTACACCATGACACAACATCTGATAAGGACCACTACCACTCCCATCCACTGCACTGGCTCCTCAGGGACTCGCTGCGTATGCACCCCAGATCAGTGGATTCAAGGGCTACAACATTTTAGTCAACGAGGTGGTCAGTGTACAGCATTCTCAAGCCCTGCTGCAGTGGAGGAATAATTAGTTAAGACACCCTGCAGACTTCAGGTACAATTTGGCCAGTTGTATTATTGAACCCACACGCTGCTGTGCGAATTGTGGACACTGTGACAGATTGCTGCCGCCAAAAAGAGATCCCAGTACTAGAGACTGTGGCAGGAGAAAGAGTAATTTGAGGGCCATTGCTGTAAACATCTGCTTAGCTCATGCTTAGACATCTGGGAAGAATTTGCATTGTGTACATATAATTGCTGGATATACTACAACTGCACAGTACAGACAGACTTTTGTAAAGTTCTATCTAGCCTGGTTACTGAATCTCCTAACACCATACGCTGGCCATTGCATTTCCATTTCAAGCCCTGCAATGCACCCACACGCAGACAATTAACATCAAGGGCATCCACAAAATACTACCAGACAGGAGCCCTAGCATACTAAGTGCCCTGAGACAATATAGGGTGCCCCTCCTTCACTGCAACAACACCAGGGAGCGACGGCCTGAGGGTATACACTGTGACACATCATAATCAGGGCCCCTACCACTTCCATCCTCTTCTCTGGCTCCCCAGGGTCTCGCTGCATGTGCGTCAATCACTCCCAGGTAATGCAAAGCACAATTCCCCAGATTTCTTCCGAATTTACAATTTTTTTAAGCTGGGGAGCCAGAGAAGAGGATGGAAGTGGTAGGGCCCCTGATGATGATGTGTCACAGTGTACACCCTCAGGGCTCACTTTCAGTACCTGCCCCGTCTACCGTGGGCCCTGTAGCAGTCATGTGGTCTGACTCCATTGAAAGTACGCCACTGCTTACGGGCAATTTAGATGAGTGATGTTCATGTCCATGTGCCATCCAAATGTAGAATGGAAAAAACACAGACTGCAGACTGACACTTATAGTCGATAGGCCAATTTCGACATTTGATGTTCCGCTTGTGGCTGAGAAAATGGGTGCGGTTCAAATATTACCTTCTTTATAACTTCCCCCCAAGGTGCTTTTTATTTGGACTGGAAAATACTTCTGCATGCAGGGACATATTCTCATTAAAAACAATGGAATCTGTGACAGAGGCTCCTAACTGCAGCTCCAATGCACATGTGAATAAAGCTATAACCATGGAGTATCTATGTTTTTTTACAATGTTGCTTCAAAGTTTGTGAACCCTTTAAAATTTTTGTGCATATATTTGTGCATACATTTGACCTAAAACTACATCAGATTTCATAAGTCCTAAAAGTAGATAGAGATAAATCAATGTGGCAAAAATATTATACTTATTATGCAATTTTGTGAATGGCAAAAGTATTCAAACCCTTAGGATTAGCAAATAATTTGAAGATAAAATTAGAGTCAGGTGGTTTCAGTCAATGGGTGGGTGGGTGACCTGTTTTATTTAAAGAAAAGGGATCTATCAAAGTCTTATCTTCACAACACCAACACATTTGTGGAAGTGTATCATGTCACAAAGAAAGGAGATTTCTGAGGACCTCAGAGGGAGAGTTGTTGATGCTCATCAGGCTAAAAAACTATCTCTAATGAGTTTGGACTCCACCAATCCACAGTCTAACAGATGAAGTACAAATGAAGGGTTCAATACCACAATACCTCTCAAAGTCCTTCTATAAATCATGTTGCCTAGAAACCAATTAACTTCCTATATATATATATATATATATATATATATAGCTACTGATGCTGAAGTAGTCACATGAAGGTTTATCTGCTGTGCAACATTCTGCCCCTCCATGCTACACTGTATTGTTTGGTGGTGGTGGTGGTGAAGGTGGTGGTGGGTTGTTCTGCCGCAAAGAAGAAGAAAATTGTGCAAGAAATCCTAAAAAAGGCAATACAAAAATAGGATTGCTATTTAATGTTATCTAATGTGTTAATTAGAGATGAGCGAAACATCCAAAGTCGATTAGCATAAAACTCTGTTCTAAGCTCCCTACAGTATTAATTCGGGTTTGGTTCCAAGTGGTACCTTGGAACCCCAACCCGAGTTCAGCAAATGGTGTCTTACAGTAAAAATGAATTTATGAATTTATTATGCAAAGTCTCACGAGACTTTGCGAAGTAATAACTCCTGCTCATCAGAGCCAATACAGCTCCTGCTCCGTACAGTATTAGAACAAAATTTTATGCAAATCGACTTCGGATGTTTCATCCAAAGTCAATACGCTCATCCCTAGTGTTAATGCCTAGTGATGTACCAGCATATCTATGTATTGATCTGTCAGGGTTAATAATCCTGACTCTACCCCTATATGAAGCTAGGTGATGAAATGAGCTCCACCCCAGGTTCACTCTAGTGTTACCTAATAAAGTGAGAGGAAGCTACATGTTCTCACTCCTCAGAGTACTAGGCCTAAACTCCAGAGAACCTTTATGTCTGAAAGAACTACTTAGAGAAAGCCATCTTTATTTGATAGTACTTCAGAAAAAGAGAAAGGAAAAATGAAAAGGTCCTGAATCTGCATGACCAAGCACTGAAGTCAGTCAGTAAGGTATTTGCTGTTTAAGGCTGAAAGAGAACTTATTGCAGAGAGAATTTATTGCTAATATACCCTTGACACTTGGACACGCTCTGGCCCACCGTAACTTAATCCTGTACACCTCAAGCTGAGAATTACAGTCAGACTTGCAAGAACCTAATTACCATCCTTAGATCTTGCAGAAAGAGATTTTGGTGAGATAGGGAAAAGGAGTACTACAATCCCAATCCAGGCCTATAGCCATACATTGCTATCTTGGAAGATCTACACTGTAAATTGTTTGGAACTGTGATACCATTGAATGCACTACAACTTATCTATTTTCTACAACTGGCCTGGTTACTGACTCCAGCACCATTCGTTGACCACTGCACCTACATCTCATGCCTTGCACCCGCACCAAACCCACAACTAGGGTACCTAGGGCACCCCAACTACCATACGGCAGGAGCCTAAACATCAGGGTGTGGCCCGTGGGAAGAAAGGGTGCACCCTCCTAACACTTCCAGCCCTAAGGAGCATCGGTGGGAGTGTTGCCACTGTGAATAACTGTTGCAGCCAAAGCCACTATCACCCCCATCCTCCGTTTCTCTGGAGCTTGCAGCAGTGTGTATGAAGTGGATGCCTTAGAGGAGAAATACATAGCCAAGCTAATGTAGGTACACTTTGCTATGTCAAATAAAGGGCTGCCTGACCCCATCTTTGCCCTGTTTGTGTCATTGTAGTGCCAAAGCTGCATAGCACAGGATCATGACCTGAATCAAAGGATTTATGTGGACAAAACCACATCAGACGCAAAGAGCAAACATAGTATCCTTCTGTTCTTCATTTAATTATTTCAGTGCCAACTACTATGTGTTTCTCACTTATATAGTTCTGTCCTCATCATTAACATAACAGATTTTATCATCTAAAATTCTGTCTGCTGAGCCCTTTATCTAAGCCTATCATGTGTGACACTGTCTGCTGAGCCGCTGTATGTAAGCCTGTCACATGTGATAGTATCTGCTGAGCCTGTCTGCCTAGACCTACCATACGTTATGTTGCCTGCTCAGCTGTGTTTTGAAGGCTTTCATGTATTATATTGCCACTGAGCCATGTAGCTAAGCCTATAAGTGTGATACTGCCTGGTGAGCTGTGCATCTAAGCCTATGATTTGTGATACAGTCTGCTAAGTCTGTGTATCTAAGCCTATCATGTGTGACACGTGTGTCTGTTGCAGTTCATTTTTGCTCACTCCTCTGCCCCTACTGTATAATCGTAAAGTCCCTCAGACCCCCACCAATCTCAAGAACGAGGAGAGAAAAGCGCTCACATCTTGCATTATCCAGGGGTGCACTGCCAATTAAGCAAGGTGAGACAATTGCCTCAGGCGACGCGTCTTGAGACAAGTCGGGGCAGCGGCAGGGCAATGGGAAATCATCTCTCTATATCACACTGTATTGCCGTCCTCAGAATGGCAATACAATTGAATGCTGCGGTGGGGCCTAGTACCTGTAGACGACTATCAGAGGGTGGGACAGGCAGTGCGATGACGTACACCTCAGAAAACAGGCCAGAAGAGGCCTGCACCGCATCACTGACAGTCACATGGGGGTAAGTATATATGTTTATCTTTTTTTTTTTTATTGGACCATACTGTCGGGCCACTGTGGGAGGGCAGAAAGTTGCAGTATGGGGACATATTTTCTACTGGCGGCATTAAATATTGGCATTTCAAACTAGAACAGATAAGGGGCATATTTTTGTACTAGCACACATTATGGGGAGCACTATGGGGATATTGGCTCTACTGGGGGCACTAAGAGGGGGTATGTATTGTACTGACACACAGAAGGAGGCATTTTTTGCATTAACACACATTATAAGGAGGCATTTCTTTGACTGGTATGCATCATGAGGGGGCATTTTTTTGCACTGGTGCACATTATAAGGGGGTATTTTTCTACTGGTGCACATTATAAGGGGGAATTTTTCTACTGGCACATGTTACAAGAACTATTACCACTAGGAGACTATGGGGAACATGATTACTGGTATGGGCACAATGGGGACATAACTACTGGGGGCACTGTTAACACTGTGCACTCTGGCAGAGAATTATTACTATTGGTGGGACTTTTGGGAGCACTATTGCTGTGGGGGAACCCTGGTACAGTATCAGCTTAGCATAATTATTTTTGGGGGACATTATGTTCACAACAGTATTAGGGTCAGTATTTGCTGGGCGCAGTTATTTTTTAGGGCACCGTGTGCCAATAGTAATTGGAGTAGGCGTCGACAGGGCTGTGGGAAATGAATGCTTCCATTGTGGAAGCACTCATCTCTCTATCCAACTAAAGTCTATCAGAGGCGGCACAGGCGGCGCTATGACGTAATCATCATCATGCTGACTGAGCCGGGTATCACTTCAGGAAACAGGCAGAAAGAGGCCTGCACCGAATGGAGTTATTTGAGTTTATTATTTTTTGTTTGGCACCAAGCTGTTGGGCCACCATAGGGTAGCAGAGAGGAGCACTATGGAGGCAGTGTTTCTACTGGCAGCACTAAATAGGGACATTTTGTACTAGCACACAGGGGCGCACCTACAGGGGGGGTCCAGCGGGTCTGGACCCCCCCTAGAACCATAAAGAAATTTTTTTTTTTTTTTAATACCTCAGGGCCGCACCGCAATCGCCACAGGCGGCGCGGCCCTGGTTCGTTTTGCGGACGGCAGCAGCGCTAAAGAGGAGAGGGGAGAGAGGTTTTTCTCCTACCTCTCCTCTGCGCTGCTGTAATGTCGTATCTGATTGGTGGAGAAGCAGAGGGCGGAAGCTGCTTCTCCACCAATCATTTCAAGCCCCCGCTCCAGAGCCCCATGTGACTGGCTGCCCGGCCAGTTCTTCCACCGGGCAGAACAGCCATCCAGCCGGACCTCGCTCCCGCCGGAACAGCCATCCGGCCAGCCGACCTCCTGCTGCAGCAAGAGAAAATGGTGAGTCTGTGCCCCCCCTGCCTTGTATTGTGCCCCCCCTGCCTTGTATTGTGCCCCCTGCCCTGTATTGTGCCCCCCCGCCCTGTATTGTGCCCCCCCGCCCTGTATTGTGCCCCCCCGCCCTGTATTGTGCCCCCCCTGCCCTGTATTGTGCCCCCCCTGCCCTGTATTGTGCCCCCCTGCCCTGTATTGTGCCTCCCTGCCCTGTATTGTGCCTCCCTGCCCTGTACCATGCCCCCTGCCCTGTATTGTGCCCCCCCTGCCCTGTATTGTGCCCCCCCTGCCCTGTATTGTGCCTCCCTGCCCTGTATTGTGCCTCCCTGCCCTGTACCGTGCCCCCTGCCCTGTACCGTGCCACCCTGCCCTGTATTGTGCCCCCCTGCCCTGTATTGTGCCCCCCCTGCCCTGTACCGTGCTGCTCTGTACCGTGTCGCCCCGGCCCTGTATTGTGCCCCCCCTGCCCTGTACCGTGCCGCCCTGCCCTGTACTGTGCCCTTGTCTTTTACCATGCCTCCTGTACCGTGCCCTGTACTAGGGTTGCACGATATATCGAAAACTCGGTACGGTTTCGGTACCTAGTGTGGTACCAAAGCTCGATACCGAGTTTTCTTGCCGTCCGATACTTAGAACATGGCGTGCGCATCACTTTGATGCGGTTGCCATGTTCTAATATCTGCCGCGCTGCCAGGGGCCCCGCGCCCCCCTCAGATCAGCCCACCCAGGTCCCAGCCACTTAAAAAAAAAATCATACTTACCTGTTCTGGCCGCCGCTGTCCTCACTGGTTCCGCGCTCCACCTTCTTCCCTGGCGCGCACTATGACCTGACGCTATGACCTGACGCAGCATCAGGTCATAGTGAGTGCCGGCAGGCAAGAGAGTGGAGCGGGGAACCTGAGGACAGCGGCGGCCAGAACAGGTAAGTATGATTTTTTAAAGTGGCTGGGTGGGCTGATCTTAGGTCTGAGGGGGGCACAAGACGCTGACCTGAGGTCTGATGGGGGCACATTGTGTTGATCTGAGGGGGGGCCACAAGACGCTGACCTGAGGTCTGATGGGGGCACATGGGGGCACATTGTGTTAATCTGAGGTCTGATGGGGGCACAAGACGCTGGTCTGATGGGGGCACAAGACGCTGACCTGAGGTCTGATGGGGGCACAAGACGCTGACCTGAGGTCTGATGGGGGCACAAGACGCTGACCTGAGCTTTGATGGGGGCACATTGTGTTGATCTGAGGTCTGATGGGGGCACAAGACGCTGATCTGAGGTCTGATGGGGGCACAAGACGCTGATCTGAGGTCTGATGGGGGCACAAGACGCTGATCTGAGGTCTGATGGGGACACAAGACGCTGATCTGAGGTCTGATGGGGGCACAAGACGCTGACCTGAGCTCTGATGGGGGCACATTGTGTTGATCTGAGGTCTGATGGGGGCGCAAGACGCTGATCTGAGGTCTGATGGGGGCACAATGTGTTGATCTGAGATTTATTATCCCTGTACTGTGACATCACTGTGTTTATTATCCCTGTACAGTGACATCGCTGTGTGTATTATCCCAGTGCAGGAAGAGGTAAGTGGTCTGTGTTTGTGTGTTTGTTTTCTATTTTTCAGGGTCGTGAATGCTGAGGACTACGTCGGATTCGGTGGACTACGTCGGACCAGCTTTTTTTTTTTTTTTTTAATAAAATGGTCAAACAGGGGTCTGGGGGAGTGTTTATTTCAATAAAATGTTTTATACTTGTGTGTGTGTATTTTTTTTACAATACTACAGTTTTAGTAATTATGGCTATCTACAGACGGCCCTGATTACTAATACTGGGCTTAGTGCTTGCCGGTATGGCAGGCCAGCACTAACCCCAACATCTATTACCTCGGCACCCACCGCCACCAGGGGTGCCGGGAAGAGCCGGGTACCCGCAGGACCGGACCTTCTAAATTGAGGGTCTGGCTCTGGGGCGGCTGCAGGCTGGTACCATTAGGCTGGGAAGGGCCAATAACCGTGTCCCTTCCCACCCTGGTAGTGCCAGGCTGCAGCTGCTGGTTGTATCTGGCTGGTGAAGGAAAAAAGGGGGGGACCCCATGCCATTTTTTTTCAAAAATTTCATTATTTAAAAAAAAAATGGCATGGGGTCCCCCCCTTTTTTCCTTCACCAGCCAGATACAACCAGCAGCTGCAGCCTGGAACTACCAGGGTGGGAAGGGACAGGGTTATTGGCCCTTCCCAGCCTAATGGTACCAGCCTGCAGCCGCCCCAGAGCCAGACCCTCAATTTAGAAGGTCCGGTCCTGCGGGTACCCGGCTCTTCCCGGCACCCCTGGTGGTGGTGGGTGCCGAGGTAATAGATGTTGGGGTTAGTGCTGGCCTGCCATACCGGCAAGCACTAAGCCCAGTATTAGTAATCAGGGCCGTCTATAGATAGCTGTGATTACTAAAACTGTAGTATTGTAAAAAAAGAATACACACACACAAGTATAAAACATTTTATTGAAATAAACACTCCCCCAGACCCCTGTTTGACCATTTTATGAAAAAAAAAAAAAGCTGGTCCGACGTAGTCCACCGAATCCGACGTAGTCCTCTGCATTCACGACCCTGAAAAATAGAAAACAAACACACAAACACAGACCACTTACCTCTTCCTGAACTGGGATAATACACACAGCGATGTCACTGTACAGGGATAATAAACACAGTGATGTCACCATACAGGGATAATAAACACAGTGATGTCACTGTACAGGGATAATAAACACAGTGATGTCACAGTACAGAGATAATAAACACAATGATGTCAAAGTCCAGGGATAATACACACAGTGATGTCACCGTACAGAGATAATACACACAGTGATGTCACAGTACAGGGATAATAAACACAGCGATGTCACTGTACAGGGATAATAAACACAGCGATGTCACAGTACAGAGATAATAAACACAATGATGTCAAAGTCCAGGGATAATACACACAGTGATGTCACCGTACAGAGATAATAAACACAGTGATGTCACCGTACAGGGATAATAAACACAATGATGTCACAGTACAGGAATAATAAACACAGTGATGTCACCGTACAGGGATAAAAAACACAGTGATGTCACCGTACAGGAATAATAAACACAGTGATGTCACAGTACAGGGATAATAAACACAGTGATGTCACAGTACAGGGATCGGTGTCTCGTACCCCCATCAGACCTCAGGTCGGCGTCTCGTGCCCCCATCAGACCTCAGGTTCTTCTTTATTTTGGCGAGGTATCGGTATCGAACTCAAAATTCTGGTATCGTGACAACCCTGCACTGTACCGTGCCGCCCTGCCCTGTACCATGCTTTCTGCCCAGTACCTTGCCTCCTGCCCTGTACCGTGCCTCCTGCCCTGTACCATGCTTTCTGCCCAGTACCTTGCCTCCTGCCCTGTACCGTGCCTCCTGCCCTGTACCATGCTTTCTGCCCAGTACCATGCCTTCTGCCCTGTACCGTGCCTCCCTGCCCTGTACCGTACCGCCCTGCCCTGTACCATGCTTCCTGCCCTGTACCATGCCTCCTGCCCTGTACCGTACCGCCCTGCCCTGTACCGTACCGCCCTTCCCTGTACCATGCCTCCTGCCCTGTACCATGCCTCCTGCCCTGTACTATGCTTTCTGCCCTGTACCTTGCCTCCTGCCCTGTACCTTGCCTCCTGCCCTGTACCGTGCCCCCCTGTCCTGTACCGTGCCTCCCTGCCCTGTACTGTGCCATTTCCTTACTGGCATTTGGCACTATATTGGCATAATTTGGGGGCACTATGGGGGCATCTGGTGGCTCTAAAGGGGCATTTTGTTTACTGGCACATTATAGGGGGCACGATAGAGGAGATTGGCACTATGGGGCATGTGGTGGCACTATAGGGGCCTCATTTGGGGGCATCTGGTGGCTCTAAAGAGTCACTTTTTTACTGCCACATTATGGGGGGGCACTATGGCATCTGGCACTAAGGGGTAATTTTTTTCTGTCACATTATGGGAGGTACTATAGGTCAGAGCAGAACTATAGGGGCATCATTTGCAGGCACTATGGGGTCATCTGGTGGCTCTAAAGGGGCATTTTATACTGGTACTTTATAGGGGGCACTATGGCATCTGGCACTAAGTGGGCAATTTTTACTGGCACATTATGGGGGAGAGGAGCACTATAGGGGCATGTGATGGGGCAGTAAGAAGGGGCATTTTTTACTGGCATATTATGGGGAACACTATGGGGGAGAGGAGCACTATGAGGGCATTTACTGGGGCACTATATAGGGGTATTTTATACTGGTATACATTATTGGGATATTAGCTCAACTGCGGGCACTAAGCTGTGGTATTATTGTGAGCTTTACTACTACTGGGGGGCTATGGGGAACATGATGTCTAGTATGGGCACTATGGGGACATTATTACTACTAAGTGTGGTCTGGCAGATAATTATTTCTATTGGTGGGATTTTGGGGAGCACTGTTACTTTTGGGGGGCACCCTGGCATAATATCATTAGTCTAGGCGCAGTTATTTTTTAGAACACTGTGTGCCAATAATTAATAAAGGGGGCACTATCTGTGTGGTAGTAGTATTTTTCAGGGGACAGTTTCTGCAGTATAGTATTGGGGGAGCACAGCGGGCACAGTATTGGGGGTGGCAGGATGAGGTGTTCAGAAGATGTAAAGATGATGGAAATGTGGGAAACTAATGTCTGTTTGTATCTCTGCAGAGACGAGAGATGGCTGAAAAATCTTCATGGCGGTCTGGTCCGAATGGAGAAGATGAGGAAAGAGAACGTCTACAACAGAGCAGACACCACTGGATGTACGAGGTATGTGGGGCGCTGTGTAGGAGAGGCGATGCTCCGGCTCCTCCCTCTGCCATTTACAGAAGGAGGATTCAGAGCTGGGTGAGGATGACCAAAGGGGGTCAGCAGGGCACAGGCAGGTGGCAGATGGTGGGGGGGGGACGCTCAGGCCTGGAGCAGGATCTGGGGAGGGAGGAGAGTGGAGGATCTTCCTGGCTGTGTGTAGCCTGCTGTTGTATATTGTATAATGTGAAGCAGGCAGTGCAGCCAGGACACGTCCTCCCCTCTCCATATGATGTATAGAACTGGGCCTCAACCATATCATTTCAGCTGTAGTGTTTGTTGGGAGTGGTCTATTAGATATGGGAGGGGCTTTTAATAATGGGCGGGGCCAATTTTTCGCCGCGGCGCGCTACGCGCGCCACAACTTTACTCTACTATTATGTCTTTAATGTATGTGGGCGTGGAGAAAAATAGCCCCACCCACAAGACGCCACACCCTTTTTCCTTTTCAGACCCCCCCTAGAAAAAATTCCTGGGTGCTCCCCTGCTAGCACACATAAGGAAGCATATTTTTATACTGGAAGAAATTATGAGGAGCACTATGGGGACATTGGCTCTACTGGGGGCACGAAGAGTGGGCATATTTTATACTGGCACACAGAAGGGAGCATTTTTTGTACTGGCACACAGAAAGGAAATTTTTTGTACTGGCACACAGAAAGGACATTTTTTGTACTGGCACACATTTTAAGGGGGCATTTTTTGCAGTATTATAAGGCAGTATTTTGTGCACTGGCAAGCATTATAAGAGGCATTTTTTGTACTGCCACATATTATTAGTGGGTATTTTTGTACTGGCTCACATTATAAGGGGGAATTTTGTGCATTAGCATGAAATGTTTTCCAGCATTTATCTTATGTACTGTATATGGCGAGCTGTAAATACACGCAGACTACAATATATTGCCGGGTCAATGATCTGTTCCTGGTATTCCTCCAGTTGTGTTCCTGGCATAACAATGAGCACATGGCTCAGATCCTCGAAGAAAACTAGAAAATTCACTCCAGATGTGTGTCTCAGTGAATGTCATGCACTGTCATATCCCCAGGCTGAAGAACTCACGGCAGGGGGTATACTGCTATATGCATCCCTTATAACAGGCAGGTAGGACATGCTGGGGTCGTAACCTCTGTTCACCTCGGTTGTAGTGTTATATGTGGCAGGAATTTCTTCAGTGGTATTTCAGATATTTTTGGAAACTGCTGCTGAGTTACCACCTTCCTGAAGAAGTACCTTGTGCCTGGAGACAACTCCCACCGACAGACTCTCACACACAACTGAGTGGTTGATAGCAGAGTGTTATAAAATCACTAGGAGGACCCCAATACAGGGGGAAGAATGCTGACTGCAAACATTAGTATCAAGAAAATAGAGAGTATTAGGAGGAGAACTAAATATCAACACTAGATAGATAGATAGATAGATAGATAGATAGATAGATAGATAGATAGATAGATAATATAAAATAAATATGAGATGGATAGATATAAAATAGATATTAGATAGATATGAGATAGATAGATAGATAGATAGATAGATAGATAGATATACAATAGATATGAAATAGATAGAAGATAGATATGAGATAGATAGATAGATAGATAGATAGATAGATAGATAGATAGGAGATAGATAGATAGATAGATAGATAGATAGATAGATAGATATGAAATAGATAGAAGATAGATATGAGATAGATAGATAGATAGATAGATAGATAGATAGATAGATAGATAGATAGATAGATATGAGATAGATAGATATAAAATAGATATGAAATAGATAGATAGATAGATAGATAGATAGATAGATAGATAGATAGATAGATAGATAGCAAATAGATATGAGATAGACACATATAGACAGTCTTTGTCTCATTCATAGCAATTCATGGCAAATTACTCAGAGTCATATAGCACTAAAAGGGCACACAGGAGCTGTAGGAATCATGGGATTGTGGGAAACACCTACATGTTGGAGAAATTATACAATTCGATAATTCTAAATCACCTGGGAGATGCCCCTTTTCAGTCCCGCTGAGATTCAGGGGGCAGACCCAACCTGATTAGTGGACATCGCTAATATCAATGTTATAATAAGAATCCTGCATGTTTTATTATAAAGGGTTTTATGGCGACTTTGTTTTCTTGCCAACACTATATTACATTTACCTGTGTTGTAATATTGTAAAGACCAAGGTACACCGTGAAGGACAGAGTGGTTAACTGGTTATTCACCTCATAGAATAAAAATACACACGTATACTTCTATCTATTTCTGAGAAAGCTGGATGACAACCTATCTGATCACACAGCTTTCCTACAGTCCTGAATTACATACACTGCACCTCCATAAGACAAGGCAATTAGACTGTGACCACCACTTGGTGCCAGGATATGCAGTGTACAATGCAGCCAAAAATGTCAGCTCTGTAAATATTGAAAAAAAGAGGGACAGACCATAAATGACTAGTTAACTGTTATGGAAGGAAAACATTCAAGACATGGAAGAAGGCAAAATTGTCACAATTAATTTTAATTGCAGTACCTCGAGCAGCCTGTAAGAGCGCTATTGCTGCATGTTCCTGATCATATGTAAGGTTACAATAGTACATATTGCCTCTTGAGGCTGTGGCAAGTATTACAGTCTATTAAAAATTGCTATGTAATATGATAACCCTCGATTCTATCCCTACATAGTATTCAATTCTCCCCTTGTTTTATTATGCAGTGATCATGGGATCAGATAGCATCAACATCAAGTGACTGATCTCACGTAAGAAGATTTCAGTTAGCTTCTCCCCAGATTGCTACGGCTGAGGGAGCTACAGTGCACTTTTCTGCAACTAGATAGGTTGAATAAAGTGTAGTGTCCCTTTAAAAGTTAACAGGTAAGTCAGAGAAGGTAGCAGTATTAATGTAGGATCAGTCCCTAGGTCAGCATGAAGAATAGCTGCGGACTGGGTACAACAGATTGCATTCAACTGCATAAGACTAGATAGGATTAACTGCAGAGTTAGTGTCCCTTTAGGAACTCATGAATTTGCTTGTAACATATGCAATACAAGAAAAAGTGTAAAAGAAAATGTTACCATATTGCAATAGTATACACACCTCAGACCCCCCTCACAGCAGCACAGGATAGCAACAACTTTCCAGCAGCAGTCACAGCAATGGGTAGGAGTAGCTCGATGCCTTATTTACAGAGAATCTAGCAGCCCTGCTCCCAGCTACTTCCACGACTAAAGGATTATTTGTCTGACTATCAAACAGGGGAGAGGGGGCGGGCAGAGGAGGCGGAGGCAAAAGACAGGACATCTAATAGAGAGGTTAGAGAGAGGTATTTACAACATCACATGGACCAGCTCCAGAATGTCCCTTGTACTGCCCAAATCAGCACCTACCCACAACACACAGTGCATTAGTCAGAAAAATGGTGTAGTTTGTCGAAAGTTATGGTCCTCGAAATGTGAGTTGTGATATCTTCATGAAATGTAGGCACTCAGACATAAAATTTAACAGCAACTCATTTTATTAGCACTTCTTCTCATAGATATTTCTTCTTCCATCTCCCAGCTTGTAGCAAGCCCTTTCCGCTTCCTGCTTCCTGTCCCATGTGCTCTCCTCTAAAACAGAGAGCTTGCTGTATATTACATCTCCATCCTGTTTGAGACAACATAACATTGGTTAAAACGAAGCTAAAAAAACAACAACAACAACAACCAGCAAAATGTGAACATCATAACTTCACAATAGATGACTGGCCAATAATTCACAGGCAGGATCCAAGGATCCATAGCTACAGTATGCCTCCTCAATTATTCATAATGGTGCTCTTGCATGATTGGGAACATGGTTGTCCAATGCACTAGTTATTTTCTGCTGGGAATCACCACAGTTCGTAACAGCATTCACCAACATTTTCTGTCGGTAGTACTTTGAAAAGTGATGCATTCCTGGTTATGGAGAGACTATCTCGCTCAAGTGTAACCAGATTTCCTTTCGTGGCCATGACATAGTATTCTGCTTGTTCAAGAGGTCTTGTTTTACTTGTGATGTACATCAACTGGATGTGTCAGACGACTATTGGGAATAAACCAGATATTCCTGATAACTGACTGATCGTCAGCAGAGATGAGGACTGCATTTACATGCAGCAGTCATCTTCCCTGTATGTGGACAATGATCACTAGAGCGTTTGCTTCTGCAGCAACCTAGGAGAAGGCGAAGCGGAGGACGGGAATGGTAGTGGCTCTGGCTGAAACGATAATTCACAGTGGCAATCCTCACACCGCAATCCTTACTTCACTCAGGACACACCCCAATGTTGGGGCTCCTTCCAGACAGTAGTTTGGGGTGGCCTTGGTGTGGGTGCAAGGCAGTAGCAGGTGTATGATGCGGGAGTCAGTAACCGTGGCAACCATGGTAGGAGAATAAGCGCCTCTCGTTACTAAAGTGCAAAATAGGAGTTGTAGTACATTCAATGATATCACGGCACAGTTCCAAGGCAAGTCACATTGCAGTCTCTTCATAAATAGGCAAACAGCAACAATGATGATAATATATCTTCTAAACACCTTGCAACATTTCCAAGATGATCACAGATGTGCAAAATTCTCAAAAATGTGTTAGGCATCCCAAACTACAAACCATCCACACACATAGAAAGAACGTGTGGTAAGCACCAGGGACTACAAACCACACACATGCAAAAAGTCTCACAATCAGCTGTGCAATTCCCAAACTGAGGGATGCAGTTCGTCAAATGGTCAGCCAAACCATTATATAAGTGTGAAAGCTGCCATTAACTGTTAATCCTTCCACAAGCAGTGAAGACTATAGCCATAAACAGTGAATACCATGCTAACATGTGCAAACCTCGTGATCCTGGACAGTCTATTAATGTCTTCCCCAGCTTTTCCTCAGGGATTGTTCCCTCAACAGGAATGATGTCTCTCTTGGAGCTGGACCAGCATCTGCTATGAATGGCAGGCAGCGCTAAACCTTAGTTTTTATTATTTGTATATTATATCATTAATGCTTAAGACCACAGCCCATGGGATGTAGATATTACTCTTCTGCTAAGGCTACTTTCACCCTAGCATTTTACTGGATCCAGCAGGGTTCAGCAAAAACGTTTCCATTACTCTGCTCTGCATCACAGGACGGAAAGCAAACTACAACATGAACAAATGAAATAACATCAAATCAAGAACAATTTTCAAGTACCCTGCACTTAGAAAATCATAGTCCCTGGACAGCAGATCCCTGCTTAGACAGGCCGATCTGCTGCACAGGAACAATGATTTTTAGTGCCGCAAGAACAACGTGATCATTGGGTGATCACTGACACCTTTTGCACAGGACAAGTATTGTGGATGAGTGTTTATACAAACACTCATCCCCAATAATTGGCCTTATTATCTGTCAATGTAAAAGAACCTTCAGAGTGGACTTTCCTGGTAGCACATGGATAGTGACATCAGGAATATGTATGCAAGGAGTACTGTTAAACAGTGTTAGGGCAGGAGCATTATTGGCGTACTTCCTCCCTTTCCTAAACGTGTGCAAATCATTCCACAATCGCTTTTGCTTGTGCCCAGCGCGGTGTAATCTTCTTGTTAGTGAACTTAACATATTCAGAAAATTGTACAAATATATGTCCATTAAACGGAAGCCCATGATCAGCTTTGCCTATGTATGTTTGGAATAGCATATGCTGAGAAAATGTTCTCCAACTCTGATATGACACTGGAAGCTAAGGTTGAGGAGATGAATGCAATTACATGGTACCTTGAATATTCATCAGTTGTCACCAGAATGGATTGTCCATTAAAAAAGTGGACATTTGTAAGGGCTATGGTTTTGATGAAGGGCAATGGCATACATAGAGAAGTAAGGGCCCCATAGCAAGGATCAAACCAGGCCCCCAGACAGGACAGAAGGGTTTCTACCTAAACCCTTTTCAATGACCCTTTGGCCATTTTTCCACTGCCTCATTTGATATAAGTTTTCCTTTACAGGGTAGAGTCCTGACCAAGTTTTCACCTCCAGTAGAAGAGGAGATAAGACTAGGCTCCCTCTTGCCCTGGACCCCATAGCAGTCGCATGATCTGCCGCTATGGTAGTTACGCCCCCTGATGAAGGGGTAACTAGTTGACACATGGAGCAATGTCTTATCATTTCTTTTACTACATGCCCTTTAACATGGGCAATTACCAGGAACAAACTGTTAATTCCCATAATTGCTAGATCTGAGAGCTGCATTTACTTGCAGCAACCATGACCTCTGTATTGGGACAATTGAGTATGAGTATTGTTGTTTCCTGGCAGCAGATTACTGTTTAACTCCTCACATATGTATTCCTAATGTCAGTATCCATGTACTGCCAGCCAAGTCCACTCTAAGACCAACAGCCAGATAGAGCTGTGCGTCGCTGGATCCCCATTAACTACAACGGGATCCGTCCGCTTTCGGCCAGACAATGAAGGTTTCAGCCAGACAAAAAGTCATGCACAAAGTTTATATACCTACTCTTCAATTGACTGATGCATGGTTTGATCCAGGGGCGTAGCTAAAAGCTCATGGGCCCTGGTGCAAGAGTTCAGCTTGGCCCCCCTTCCCTCAGTGCTTTGTGGCCAGGGGCAGGGAAGCACATAGACTTCCTACTGCCTGACGGAAAAACTGAAATGGCACCCCCCAGCCCCCCCCCCCCCCCCCGCCATGCCAAATTCTCAATCTAACCCCTTCCCTCCAGCCAGAGGTGTAACTTAACCAGCATGCACTTTCTATAAAACTGGTGTCTTATGTGGCACAAGGGTCTTTGGGCCGCCTTAGGCTCCTGGGCCCGGTAGCGACTGCCACCTCTGCACCCCCTATAGCTACGCCCCTGGTTTGATCTACTCCTGTACGATGTCTTGAAATGTAGTCAGCGGGAATTATGTCTTTTCCAGACCTGTAGACAATTTGTATTTATAAATTTTGGACCCCTCCCTCCCCATTCAATCCTTGCTGGCATCTTGGCTTTTGGGTTTCCTAAGATGGTAAGGTGGGCTTGGTGATGTGATGTTGAAAGAGGCGCCATGGAGGAACAGATGAAAAGACTTACATCCCCAGACAACTGATAAAAGGGTATTCCAGTCTGTGGGAGCTCAGATGCAGTACTCCGGCATGGCCACTACAGAGTGGATGGAGTATGCTGCTTATGACTTTGTCTGTTATTTTGTTTCTGGCTCCAGGGTGTTGGAACTGAACTGATCTGATATTTATGACCTAACCTAAGAATAGGTCACCAATATCTACATACTGGAAGACTCTTATGTTCTCCTTTGTAGGTTTAGAATATTTTTTCTATCATTGTTAAGCTACATGCACAAGATAGTGAAAAAAAAGTCTGTTTAAGGGGTTGTCAGGATTCAGAGCTGAACCCAGACATACCCACATTTTCACCCAGACAGCCCCCCCCCCCATGCCTCCTTGCCCTGCGCTGTATGGTGCAGGACAATGGCTTCTTTGTTTATGTTTTTACACTGCTAGGCAGAGGCGTCCACCCAGCAGTGTATTCAGTGATGTCACCGGCTCTAATATGCCGGCTTTAGTGATGCCCTAGCCGTTTTACAGGCTCAGGCAGCGTTAAAGCCCGCCCATTAATGCTGGTTACGTCTCTGCCTTGCAGTCTCTGTGGAGAGCACAGTATGTCATGGTTCTCCAAAAACGCCTTTGCCCTGCAATGCTCTGCAATATCAAATGCTCCGATGCTCATATCAGGGGGCTGCCTGGGCGAAAATGTGGGTATGTCCGAGTTCAGCTCTGAAAACCCAACTGAAAACAGATAAACTGTCCATTTTTAATGTACATCTTTTTTCACTAATTCCTTTCTGAGAAACAGATGTTATGAACTGACCCATTCAGCTGTATGGGGACTGTCAGACAGTGAAAAATGGGCAAGATAGAACATGATCTATTTTTTTGGCGCGTGTTATTCACTGGCCGTCAAAAAAACTGCCTGTGAATAACCCCATAGACTACCACTGTCGTGTGCTTGTAGCCTTGAACATGAAATGATGCATGGATCTGGGTTCTTGGCTTGGTATGGTATTAGGATCGCTCCTAGCTCCACTGGACTCACATCACAATCAAATCAGTACATACAGGTGGATCAAAGTAGACCATGGTCATGCTTGTTGTATCAAAGGATAGTTAGCATTGTGGAGACCACTCGAAGTCACAGTCCTGTTTTGTGAGCTCTTTCAATGGTGCAGTAATTGATGGAAAATGTTGGATATATCTAGTACAGTAATTGGAAATTCTAAGAAAGGAACAAATTTCGCTTACATTTTGAAGAACTGGGGCCATTTTTATTGCGTGCATCTTTTTAGGAAAAGAATGTCACTATACAAATATAGAATTTTTTTAAAATTCAGCATTGAAAAACACAAGTGAATGTAATGCACAATTATATTCAGCTTAGGTTTTGCCAATAATTTTGTTATTTCATCACTGTAATTGAAAGCATTGGCAATGTGTTAGATTACACTCCTTAAAGCATCCCGAAAAATTTCTGCTGCTGAACACACTCCCAAATGTCTAATTAATACTGTGTATCTGGACTCTGGCTTCAGTTCTAGCTGACGGCAACCTTAGTTGAGATGTTGCTCAATTTAGTAGATAGATAATGTCATTTATTTAGGAGAGATGTGTCTTCCTCTCTGAATGGCAATCTAAGGGCTTATTCACACTCTCATTTCCTTGATAACGTCCGTGGCTATGGTCTGTGACAATGTCTGAGAAGGATTCGTGTTTGGTCCATTCTTGTCCTCCACGAGTCATCTGTTTTCCATGTGCACTGTTAGGTTGAAAAATGGATTTGCATTTACTAGTGGTCCATAAAAAACTCTCACAGCATATCTGTGCTTGGACCAAAGTAGTGCACTAAAATCCAAGAATAAACCTCCCCTCGCTGACCCATGTATGAATGGCAGAGATTGAATTATTTTTGAAAATTCACCTCGCCAATGTTGATTCCTGATCCTGATCATACTACAGAGCTGCAGTCACAATTGAGATGGATTCATTGGAAACAGTCAGCAAGTTTGTAGTCAGATACTCTAATAGTTTACATTATTACATGACTGTGCAAACCCGGGTGTAAAGAGGACAGTACCCAGATTGCAATAAACACTATGCAGATGCTGTATAAATTAGGATTTCAGAGAGAGATTCCCGCAGAATTATGAAGCTCAGGGCAGATCTCAATTTGAACATGTCCCTATGCTGCGGATCCAAAGTAATGGTGCCACTCTGGTATCTGCACATGAAGTCCATGAGCTTCAGATTTGTTCTTCTCACTATATTTGAAGACATGAAATTGTAAGCATAGTTAGCCATTTGGCAGTTATAAATAGTGTTTAACGAATCGAAGTTAACAAAGTGGAATTCCATATGAATTTCAGGAAAAATTTGATTTGCTGCAAAACCGAATTTCCAAGCCCTTTGTGTTAATTAATCTATTTTTCCTAAAATGGCAGTTAAAAATAACCCAACTCACCTTATCCATTTGTGGGTGAAAAGGCAGTTGCAAACGTGTTGATTACAGAAATCACGTGCACTGCCTGAGGGTGGTGACATCATCTGTGATGACATCACCACGCCCCGTCAGCGTGATTATGTCATCACGTAACCCTGCCAGATTTCATGTGGTGTCTTCAATCAAGATGGCCTCGACGGCCTCTTCACAAGCAAATCGATAAGGTATTTTTTTTACCATGATTAACCCTTGAAAGGCCTAAATTGTAGCCTCAGATGCCGTAATCAACAATCAACATGGCATCTGAGGGGCTGTGCAAGCGCCGCTCCCTGTCATTGCGCCTGCTCTATATATAAAAAAAAAATGCGCCTCGTGATGAAGTAATTTGTCACCAATCAGATTCTACCTTTCATTTTGGACAGCTCCTTTGGAAAAGTAGCCAGTTCTACTTTACACCAGTTTGATAAATGACCACTATTGTTTTGCTCTCTCCTTTTATGTGGGCCGTGATTGGGTGGATGAGCATTCATATAGGAAGTCTTACACTGAGCTAGCCACATCAATGTGGGAGTCAGCAAGCTCCTTATTTTAGGGTTTCCCTTCCTTCTAATTGATGAGGAGCTCAGGCATGAAATAAATCAGCCTTAGAAAAAAAGAAGTATATATATATATATATATATATATATATATATATATATATATCAGGTATGTTTTAAATAAAATACATAAAGTACAATGCAAAAATACAAAGCCTTACTTTATCAAGACCGGCATGCGCTATACCGGTCTTTATGAGTCAGACTGAAATCTACTTCTATAAGCATCAACTCACTTTTTGATGCTAAGAAATCTAAACTTTATTGCCATAAACATGCTTGTTTGAAAAAAAGCTGTTTAGCAGAAACGCGTCACATCTGCCTGCATTTTGTTTATGGTAGTAAAGTTAAGATTTATTAGCATCAAAAAGTGAGTGCTGATCCACTTCTTCTACTGTACTTGGAGGTATGGGCCCGCAACCCAGGATACGAGCACCATTACCTTCCAGAGTGCCGACTGATTATTTCTTCAAACTAGCGTAAACTATGACAAATATTCTAGAGCTGATGGCCCACACACTGCCCTTGTCACGCCCGGAAACTGTTAAGAGCAGCGTTAAAACGCCAATTGCAGCTATATTTAGTCCCAGTGGCATTTAAAAAGTTGCAAAACTGGGTTTAGGAAGATGATAAATCTCCCCATTAGGTTTTTTTTTAGTATACTGCCCCCCCTGAAAAAATGATCTCTGTGCATTTTCCACTGTGTAAACTGCAGGTTATAACATTGAGCTGCAATCCATTTAAAGGGCTTGTCCACTTTTTTATACTGATGACTTATCCACAGGATAGGTCATCAATATCAGATCAGCAGGGGGGCCAAATGGCAAGACCCCTGATCATCTGTTTGACATTGCAGCGGCAAGCAATGTATAAACAACTCTGCTGTCCCATTCACTTGAATTGGGCGGCTCTGTCCTATTCACTTGAAGCCAGAGCCGTCCCATTCACTTCAATGAAATTGTAATTACACCTGCTCCCCACTGCGGTGCGAGCGCGAGCAGGTATACAGTGAAGAGAAGGTAGCGATTGTAGAAGCACTGCGCTCTCTTCAAACAGCTAAACAGTGTGGGTGCTGTGAGTCGGACCTACGACGATCTGAGGATAGGTCATCAATATAAAAAAGAGGAGAACCCTTTTAACTGATACAGGTTCATTTGGATTAGCGTCACCTACAGGTTGAATGGGGTACGCATTCCATTAAAATCATACAAATCTTTGTCACATTGTCACGTCGAATGTTGAAATGAACGGACTGCTATACTTCATACATGTTGTAGTTTTATTCCGGCCGTCTCTTGGCATGTTTGCCATCCTGTGGCTGGAACTCCGGCCCGCCTCCATTATAGTGAATGGGGCTGGAGCGGAGTTCCGGTGGCACGCGTGTACTAGCGGCAGCACGGATCCCGGAGAAGGCTGCCGCTAGTCTGAAAGTAGCCTTAGCCAGATATTGGGTAATCCTTGCATTAGATCATGGTTCATGGATCAACCTGTTATACAGCAAAGAGAGGCTGATATTTGGTGGAGTATGTATGCCCCCTGCTGGTTAATGAAATTGTACATTAAATGTGCATATTTTGGAATGAAGCCAGTGCTGTATGGATTTCTGTTGCTCAAGGCAATTGTGAATAGCTTAATGTAGAGCATCAAACTATGGGCGAAATCTATCAAAACTGGTGTAAAGGAAAACTGTCTTAGTTGCCCATAGCAACCAATAAGATTTATCATTTAATTTTCCAAAGGAGTTCTAAAAAATGAAAGGTGGAATCTGATTGGTTGCTATGGGCAAGTAAGTCAGTTTTTCCTAAACACCAGTTTTGATAAATCTCCCCCTATCTTTGCAGATAATGCCATCCACAGGTGATGTCACAGACTGTGACATTGACATCATCAAATCACAGAACAACCTACTACACATACTGTGCATCCAGTCACAGTCTACAGTAATCTGTTATACAAACTATTACATCATAATCTAATTTGACCAACCTGCTATATAGACTGTGGTATCACCATCCAATCACAGGTCAATATTCTGCTTAGAGTATGACATAAAAAAACAACCTGCTACACAAAAGGTGAATTCACCACCCAATCAGAAACCAAGCTGCTATATAGACCGTGACACCACCATCCAATCACAGATCAAACCTGCTACATGGACTATGACAACAACCAATCTTAGACCAGCCTGCAATACAAGTTGTGACATCATCAACCAGTCAGAGAACCACCTACACAAATTGTCACATCATCTTACAGTTGCATTCTAACCTGCTACATAGACTATGACATCACTATACAATCTCAGACCACCCAGCTATATAGACTACAGTAACACTGTAATCCAATCACAGACCAGCCTGGTACACAGACTACGACATCACTGACCATTCAACTTGCTAAACAAACTATCACCATAGACTCTAACACAACCATCCAATAACAAACCAGCCTGCTAACCAGACTGTGACATCACCATCCAATCACTGACTGACCTACTACGCAGACTATGACATCACCTTCTAATAAAACACCAACTTGCTATACAGATTGTGACTTCCTAACCCAATTATAGATCAACCTGCTAGAAAGACTGTGACATTTTCATCTAACCATAGACGTCTCTGCTCTCACTGTATGTTCTTACTGCCTATTGAGTCTTGTTTAACAACCAAACATATTTACCTCAAGACGTTGTACCCTGGAAGATATTGTACCCTGGTGCCTTGTGTATTGCCACTAGGAATTAAAAGAATTTACTGTATAAGATACATACATCACGTTACTTAAAGGGGTTGTGTAGTCAGGGATAGTCCCTAATTTTCAGAAAACGCCCCAGGCAAATCACATGATCGGCAGAAGGGATGTCATATCATATCAGCAGAATCTTGTAGTCACATGACCACAGGGCAGAATGGCGGTCGCAGTCCAAATAGAAAGCTTTATGTCATTAGTAAGTCAATTGTATGACTATGACACTTTCAGTTCTCTGATATCTTATTGACTTCACAAACCCTATAAAGAATAATTCCACCAAAAGCCAATGAAAGGGGTTGTCTCACAAAGACCATACCTGTCCTTAAAGCGTATTAGAATATGCAGATGTCATAGAGGGGGTCTCCCACTTAAAATTCTAAGTGATGGGACAGACTAAAGGGCAGCGAATGAAAGTCTGACCATGTAATAATACATGTTTGCAGTATAAGGCGCTGCAGGTAAAATGTATGACCACACCAAGATTCTGCTAACGATAATAACTGATTGCAAGGGGTTAGATAAGCTAGATGTTACTCTTAAATTACTCTTGCCTGCTCTTCTGCACTGCAGGCCAGATTGCTGTGGCCGCCAGCACCCAAAGATTATTGTATGGTGTCTCTTGTCTGCATACTTTGCCTGTTTATAGTATGTAGGTTCAGAGCTTATTCACACTCTGTTATAGGGCTTATTAATTAATAATATTTTGTGGAATATTATTAATTAATATTCATAAGTAGGCGTAACCGGCTGACGCTAGCTCCGCCTATTTATTTCCCACACTGTTCTATTCCCTACACGCTTAAGCTATAGCGGCGACTACAAAGACAATGTAAACTGTATTTTAAATAATAAAATACTTTATTATACAAAACAAGGTCCACTGTTTATTTATTTACACTATATCCATATATATTTATATAAATGGCTTATAAATATATATGTATACAGTTGCACCACAAAATACTAAAACTACCTACACTGCACACTTCCCACAATTAGTTCCACCCACAATACTTACTAAATAATACACTCACACAAATATAACAGCCCACCCTCACCTATACTATACTGTCCCTGGATATCAAAGGGGTTAAATCACAGCAACAGGGGATAACCAGGGGTTTTGGCAGGGAAGAGGTTAATTAATGCACAGGATAGGCAGGGGTGCAGGGGCACTGGAGACAAGGCAGGGGTTAATGCTGGCAGGCAACTTGTAGGGCAAGGGTCTGGAGCAGGGGATGTGATACTTAGGCTCCAGGGGATGAATGCTCGCTTCTAGGGGATGATCTCGTCGTCCAGGGAAGGTCCTCCTTTGATGCTCGTTCGTCCAGGGGATGCTTGTGGGGTGGGAGACACGGCTCAACTGAAGAGCGCAGCGCGATCGGGTTATTTAAACCCGGTCGCGCTCGCTCCCGTGCTCCCGCGCTGCCGGTGTGCGCGCTTGCGAGCGCACGCCGGCAGCCCTGTGCGCACGTGGTCCGGCGCGCCGATATGACGTCAGCGCGCCGGGCCCGAGCGCACAGGAATTCACAGACGGAGGATCTCTTTGATCCTCCTGTCTGTGACTCACCCTCGTATCTCCGGTGCTGTAATTACAGCGCCGGAGGAGGGAGGAGGACAGAGACAGGGAAACCTTTTGTTTCCCTGTCTTGTTAATTACCCCCAGCAGCGCTGAAGGTAATTAACAGAAGGGACAGAAGATCGATCGATCTTCTGTCCCTTTGAAGTACCTGAGACTGAACCAGTCATCAGGTCTCCATCTGTCCCCAGCAGATGGGCGATTGTCCATCTGCTGGGGGCTATGGGGGGGGCACCTGGCTAAATGTATGTATCTTAGATACATGTTCATGACTGGGAATCATGCACATGTATCTATATACATTTGGGGAATATATATGTGTGTAAAAGGGGCATTATATAAACAGGGGGAATGTTATATACATATAGATGTATATATATACATCTGGGGCATATATACATACATCTATATGTATCAGGCACATTGGGCAGCAATGGGGGCACATGAAGGGGACTGTGGGGCCATCTGAGGCCCAAACACGTATATGGGGCCAGAGACCCCAATGTGGGGTCATATATACCTATATATATATATATATACATACATGCCTGATTAAAGGGGCATGCATGCATATACATATATATATATTACAGGGCCAACACTTCCTTCTACACACTCCCATGTCCAATCTGCAAAAAATAGATCCTTGAAAAACGTATAGTGGCACATATAGTGGCATTTTAGACGCCGGTCTTAATAAACCCCTAAGCTGGCGGTGGATCTGCCAAAGTTATGAAGAGGCGCCAGCATTGTCATGCTGAAAGACCCAGCCACGTTTTATCTTCAATGCCCTTGCTGATGGAAGGAGGTTTGCACTCAAAATCTCACGATACAAGGCCCCATTAATTCTTTCATGTACACGGATCAGTCGTCCTGGTCCCTTTGCAGAGAAACAGCCCCAAATCATGATGTTGCTTCACAGTAGGTATGGTGTTCTTTGGATGCAACTCAGCATTCACTCTCCTCCAAACACGATGAGTTGTGTTTCTACCAAACAGTTCTACTTTGGTTTCATCTGACCATATGACATTTTCCCAATACTCTTCTGGAACATCCAAATGCTCTCTAGCAAACTTCAGACGGGCCCGGATATGTACTAGCTTAAGCAGGGGGACAGGTCAGGCACTGCAGGATCTGAGTCCCTGGCGGCGTAGTGCGTTACTGATGGTAGCCTTTGTTACATTGTTCCCAGCTTTCTGCAGGTCATTCACTAGGTCCCCCCGTGTGGTTCTGGGATTTTTGCTCACAGTTCTTATGATCATTTTGATCCCACTGGGTGAGATCTTGCGTGGAGCCCCTTTTAGAGGGAGATTATCAGTGGTCTTATATGTCTTCCATTTTCTAATTATTGCTCCCACAGTTGATTTCTTCACACCAAGCTGCTTGCCTATTGCAGATGCAGTCTTCCCAGCCTGGTGCAGGTCTACAATTTTGTTTCTGGTGTCCTTCGACAGCTCTTTGGTCTTCACCATAGTGGAGTTTGGAGTGTGACTGTTTTGAGGTTGTGAACAGGTGTCTTTTATACTGATAACAAGTTCAAACAGTTACCATTACTACAGGTAATGAGTGGAGGACAGAGGATCCTCTTAAAGAAGAAGTTACAGGTCTGTGAGAGCCAGAAATCTTGCTTGTTTGTAGGTGACCAAATACTTATTTTCCACCATAATTTGCAAATAAATTCTTTAAAAGTCAGACAATGTGATTTTCTGGATTTGTTTTCTCATTTTGTCTCTCATAGTTGAGGTCTACCTATGATGTCAATTACAGGCCTCTCTTATCTTTTTAAGTGGGAGAACTTGCACAATTGGTGGCTGACTAAATGCAGTACTTTGTTTCCCCACTGTAACTTCCGCCGATCATTAACCAGTTCTAAATGTAAGACAGCTTCCAAGCTGTCTTACATTTAGGCCCCATTCAGACGGCCGTATTATTGGGGGTCCGCAATACTACGGGTGCCGCCCGGCGTGTGTTCTGCAACGCTTGGAACACACGGCCGGGCGCCCCATTGAAAATGCCTATACTTGTCCGCTGTTGCGGACAAGTATAGGACATGTTTTATTTTTTTATGTGGACTCGCAGGCACAGAGCTGGATCCGTGCGGAGGCTACCCGTTCTCATAGAGGTGAATGGGGCCGCATCTATTCCACAATATTGCGGATTAGATGCAGACCCATTCAAACGGTCACGTGAATGGGCCCTTAGACCTTTTTCTATAACTAAACCATGCGCACAAAATAGTAAATGAGACTGGCCTGCTGGCCTGTCCCTTTCCCCACCCACTTTTTTAGACCTGGTGTGAGCAGGGAAAAGTCACAGATGTGCCTAATTTAGTCATATTTCACTCCCATCAATTTAACCCCTTCCCGCCCAGCGCCGTACATGTACGGCGCTGCGGGACGTGAGTTGCCGCCCAGCGCTGTACATGTACGGCGCGCTGATCGGGCGGGTGCAGGAGCTGCGCCCACCCGATCAGCGGCGGGGGTCCGGCTGTGCCCAGGTGCCGGACCCCTGCTGAATGCGCCAGCATCAGTGAAAACACCGATGCCGGCGCATTAACCCTTAATGTGCCGGTCAGCGCTGACCGCGGCACATGAGGCGTGCAGCATGTCACAATGGCTAGGATAGCAGCCCGATGCCTTCCTTAGGCATCGTGGCTGCTATCCCTGCGTGCCTGGACGATCCAGCCCCCTGGATTGCACAGGAAGCAGGCTATAAGTGTATTACATTGAGTAATACACTTACAGCCAATGCATTACAATACAGAAGAATACAGAAAAAAAATACAATACAGAAAAAAAAATGAAAAAAAGTAAAAAAAATTAGTTTTACAAAAAATAAGTTTCAAGTAAAAAAAAAAAAAAAAAGGACGCTTACTTAAAGTAAAAAAAAAAATGTAAAAAAAAGGGAAAAAAGAAAAGTATACATATTAGGTATCGCCGCGTCTGTATCGACCGGCTCTATAAAAATCACATCATCCACCCCGCCAGGTGAATGCAGTAAAAAAAAAACAAAAAAAAAACAGTGCCAAAACAGCCATTTTTTGGTCACCTTCCCTTACAAAAAGTGTAATAGCAGATGATCAAAAAGGCGTATTTAACCCAAAATGGTACCAATCAAACCGTCATCTTGTCCCGCAAAAATGATACCCTACCTGAGACAATCGCCCGAAAAATAAAAAAAAATATGGCTCTCTAAAAATGGCAACAGAAAAAAAAAGATTTTATTCTGTTCAAAAATAAATCTAATGTGTAAAACTTTCCAAAAATAAAAAAGTTAGACGTATTTGGTATCGCCACGTCCGTAATAACCTGCTCTATAAAAATATTACATGAGATGGCCCCCCAGGTGAATTCTGTAAAAAAAAAAGTCAAAAAACTATGCCATAACAGCCATTTTTTTTCACCTTGCCTCACAAAGAGTGTAATACCACACGATCAAAAAGGCGTATTTACCCCAAAATGGTACCAATCAAACCGTCATTTCGTCCCGCAGAAATCTAGACCGTACCTGAGACAATCGCCCAAAAAATTAAAAAAATATGGCTCTCAGAAAATAACAACACAAAAAAAAGATTTTATTCTGTTCAAAAATGCATCTAATGTGTAAAACTTTCCAAAAATAATGTTAGACATATTGGGTATCACCGCTTCCGTAACAACCTGCTCTATAAAAATATCACATGATTTGCCCTCTCTGGTGAATGCTGTAAAAACAATTTTTTAAAAAACATGCCAAAACAGCTATTGTTTTTCACCTTGACTCACAAAAAGTGTAATACCAAGCGATTTAAAAGTCTTATGTACCCCAAAATGGTACCAATGAAAACATCAGCTCATCCCGCAAAAAATGAGCCCCCACATAAGACAATAACTCAAAAAAATAAAAATCAGTGGCTCCCGCAAACCATTCCATCAAAATCTGTGTTGTAAAATCCATATGGCGCTCCTTCTGTTTTGAGTCCTGCCATGTGCCCCCACATCAGTTTACCACAACATATGGGGTGTTGCCGTATTCAGGAGAAAATGGGTAACAAATTATGGGATGCTTTTCTCCTGTTACCCCTTATGAAAATAAAAAATTTGGGGCTAAAGCAACATTTTATTGGAAGAAATGACATTTTTCATTTTCACAGCCAAGTGTTTCCAAATTCCGTAAAACACTTAGGGGGTCAAAGTGGCCAGTACCCCCTTTAATATATTCATTAAAGGGTGTAGTTTCCAAAATGGGGTCACTTTTTGAGGGTTTCCACTGTAGGGGTACGTCAGGGTCTCTTAATTACAAAATGGTGCCTAAAAACCATTTTAGCAAAATCTGCCTCCAAAATCCGTATGGCGCTCCTTTCCTTCTGACCACTGCCACAAACCCATAGAGACGTTTACCACCACATATGGGGTATTTCTGTAAACTGCAGAATCAGAGCAATGTATATTGAGGTTTAGTTTGCTGTTAACCCTTGCTTTGTTGCAAGAAAAAAATTATTAACATGAATAATCTACCAAAAAAGTGAAATTTCACCTCCATTTTCCTTTAATTCTTGTGGAACACCTCAAGGGTTAACAAAGTTTGTAACAGCAGTTTTTTATAATTTGAGGGGTATAGTTTCTAAAATGTGGTCATTTATGGGTGGGTTTCATTATGTAAGCCCCTCAAAATCACTTTATATCTGAATTGGTGCTTAAAAAATGGTTTTGGAAAATTTGGTGAAAATTTGAAAAATGGCTTCTAAACTTCTAAGCCCGCTAACGTCCTAAAAAAGTAAAATTACATTTATAAAATGATGCCAACATAAAGTAGACATATGGGGAATGTAAAATAATAACTATTTTTGGAGGTATTACTATGTATTTTGAAAGTAGAGAAATTGAAATTTGGAAATTTGGAAATTTTTCCAAATTTTTGGTGAATTTGGTATTTTTTTATAAATAAAAATGAAATATTTTGCCAAAAATTTACTACTGTCGTGAAGCACAATATGTGACGAGAAAACAGTCTCAGAAAGCGTTCCAAAGTTATTATCACATAAAGTGACACGTCAGATTTGCAAAAAATGGCCTGGGCAGGAAGGTGAAAACAGGCCCGGGGTTGAAAGGGTTAAATAGCTATTCTGATGTGTAAAAACATACCAGAATAGGACTTGCATTGAGTTTCTTAGATTGGACACATGGTATGAGAATACCCCCGTTTGCTTATATGGGTACATGTGTTGTCTTTTCTAAAAACTGATGGCGCTGATCTGAATAAGCTCTTAGTGCTAATCTCTATCTGAGTCCAACAGTTTCCCGTTATATGAGCTGTTTATTGATTTAGGCCCCATTCACACGACCGTATGTATTCCGTGATCCGTATAAAAACGGAACGGAAGACATATGGAAAGTCTTCCGTAGTGTTCCGCAATTTTGCGGACCCATTGACTTTAATGGGACTACGGACGTGATTTTGCGGCCAAGTATAGGACATGTTTTATTTTTTTTTGCGGGGGAACTTCCGTGAGATACGGGATGCGGAATGCACACGGTGTGCATTCCGAATTTTTTTTATCCTATGGAAAAATGAATGGGTCCATATGGTTCCGCATCTTATCCTCAAAAATGCGGATAAGATGCGGAAATGAACATACGGTCCATGGAGATCAATTGATTACTGGCATGGTTTTCATTTAAAAGGGGTACTGTCACGACAGGGAAACAAGGGATAGTGTGCCCTGTCTGAACCCCACCTCTTTCCCTGCCTACTTACAGTAGATGCACTAGGCGACAAAACCGTAACTTGGAGACAGTCCCTATGCTGAGTACGTGCACAGGGAAGGGAAGGGAACACAGGGAAAGACGAACACAGACAGAAACAAACACAACAGCAGAATCGTCAGCAAGCCAAGTCAAGAACAGGAGGTCACGTCAAATACCGAGGGGAATCACAAAAGCGTAGTCTAAGTCCAAAGCCAAAATCCAATATACCAATAATCCAACAGCAAGGTCCAACACACAGCACTGATCTCAGAAGACTAATCACAGGCATCTGAGTGAGGCAGTTGCCATCTTTAAATAGCCCGCCCAGGATCATGTGATGTGGCCAGCATCACATGACCTGAGGCGGAGCAAGCTGTCCAAACAATATGTAAAGTAGCCATGTGGTGTGATCAGCACCACATGGCTAAACCCAAACAGAGAATTAACTCATGAAGTGCTGGCTGACAAGACCAGCACTTCAATTCCCTATTGCTCGTCTCTAGGGGGCGGAGAGGTCCGGCGACGTCGTGCAGAGGGAGCACGACGCCGACCTCGCGTGACAGTACCCCCCCTTCACGAGGGGCCACCGGACCCTTACCAGCGGGAGCAGGCTTATCGGGATGCTGCAGATGGAACTTTCGGATGAGCGAGTCTGCATGCATCCTGGTCAACGGTACCCAAGACCTGTCCTCAGGACCGAACCCCTTCCAATGTACGAGGTACTGGAAGGAATTCCGGACCCTTCTCACATCCACAATTCTGGCAATCTCATGCTCCATTTGTCCTGCTACCTCAACCGGAGGCGGAGACTGTTCCTCAGGACCAACGGGAGCAACATAACGTTTGAGCAAAGACACATGAAAAACATTATGAACACGAAGGGAGTCGGGTAAACATAACCTAAAAGAAACCGGATTGATCACCTTGGTGATCCTGTAAGGACCAATGAAGCGAGGTGCAAACTTGTAGGATGGTACCCTCATGTTGAGATTTTTAGTCGATAACCATACCTTATCCCCAACCTTAAAATTCACACCCTTAGAACGTTTTCTATCAGCCTTAGCTTTTTGAACTCCTTGGGCCTTTTCCAGGTTCGACTGAACCTGTGCCCAAACTGTGCACAGTTCTTGAGAAAAATCATTGACATCTGGGACAACCGACGCAGATGGGGAAAAGGAGCTAAAGCGTGGATGAAAACCCATATTGCAGAAAAACGGCGACATCCCAGAGGATGAATTAACACGATTATTAATTGCAAATTCAGCCAGAGACAGGAATCTGGCCCACACATGTTGGTTATCAGAAACATAACATCTAAGATATTGCTCAACGGATTGGTTAAGACGTTCAGTCTGACCATTGGTCTCCGGATGAAAGGCTGATGAAAAGGACAAAGAGATACCAATCTTATTACAGAACGCCCTCCAGAACCTAGACACAAACTGTACTCCCCTATCAGAAACGATATTCTCAGGAACACCATGTAGTTTGACAATATTATCAATGAACACGGACGCCAAGACCTTCGCAGAGGGTAATTTACACAAAGGAATAAAATGACACATTTTGCTGAATCTGTCAACCACCACAAATATCACGGTTTTACCCTCAGAGCACGGCAAGTCCGTGATAAAGTCCATGGACAGATGTGACCAAGGTCTACTAGGTATGGGTAAAGGATGTAACTCACCCATAGGTCGTGTCTTGGAATTCTTGGACCTGGCACAAGTGTTACACGCAGTTACAAAAGCCTGAACATCTCTGGAGATTGACGGCCACCAATACTGCCTAGAGACCAACTCCTTGGTGGCATTGATGCCAGGATGTCCACACAAAACAGAATTATGGCACTCACCCAGCAGTCGCAACCGCAAATGAGCCGGCACAAACAATTTGTCATTGGGGGTACCAATGGGAGCAAGATGTTGTCCTGCCGAGATTTCAGAAGCGAGGTCAGATGAGGTAGCGGCCACGATGATATCAGCTGGCAGGATGGGCTCAGGAGGGACGTCAGGAGGCTGATACGCCTGGAAACTTCGGGATAAGGCATCGGCCTTAACGTTCTTGCTCCCGGGTCTGAAGGTAACACAAAAATCAAAACGAGTAAAGAACAAAGCCCACCTCGCCTGTCTAGGATTCAATTGCTTAGCCGATTCTAGAAACATTAAATTCTTATGATCCGTGAGGACCGTAATGCGGTGAAATGCACCTTCTAAAAAATGACGCCATTCCTCAAATGCCCACTTGATTGCAAGTAACTCCCTATTCCCAATATCATAATTCCTCTCGGCAGGAGAGAACTTGCGGGAGAAGAAGGCGCATGGCATAAGATTAGTTAAGGTGGAAGACCCCTGGGACAGTACAGCCCCCACACCATCCTCAGACGCATCCACCTCAACTACAAAAGGCTTACTTTGATCAGGCTGGACCAACACAGGAGCATTAATAAAACACTGCTTTAACCTTTCAAAGGCCTCAGTTGCTGCAGGGGGCCAATTGACCAGATCAGCCCCCTTGCGAGTCAAATCCGTAATGGGTTTGGCTACCACTGAAAAATTTTTGACAAATTTATGATAAAAATTAGCAAACCCCAGAAATCGCTGGAGCGCCTTCAAAGAGGAAGGTCGCACCCAATCCACAATGGCCTGTACTTTAACTGGGTCCATTTTGAAAGAAAAAGGGGTGAGAATGTATCCCAAAAAGGCCACTTCCTGAACACCAAAGGTACACTTTTCCCCTTTAACAAACAACTTGTTTTCACGCAACACCTCCAGCACTTGCCTAGTGTGAGATACGTGACTCTCCCAGTCTGCAGAAAAAATCAAACAATATGTAAAGTAGCCATGTGGTGTGATCAGCACCACATGGCTAAACCCAAACAGAGAATTAACTCATGAAGTGCTGGCTGACAAGACCAGCACTTCAATTCCCTATTGCTCGTCTCTAGGGGGCGGAGAGGTCCGGCGACGTCGTGCAGAGGGAGCACGACGCCGACCTCGCGTGACAGGTACACTTTCCTTATGCAGAGCTCTCACAGTCATAGAGCTACATGATACAATCTTAACTGCCTGCAGTCAGTGCCAGGGGCGTAGCTAAAGGCTCATGGGCCCTGGTGCAAGAGTTCAGCTTGGGCCCCCCCTTCCCTCAGTACTTTGTGGCCGGGCAGGGAAGCACATAGCCTTGGCTGCCTGGGGCAAAAACTGAAACGGCACCCCCTCCCGGAATGCAAAATTCTTGACCTATCCCCTTCCCTCCAGCCAGAGGTGTAACTTGACCAGCATGCACTTTCTATAATAACAGTGTCTTTTTATGTGGCACAAGGATCTTTGGGCCCCCTCAGGCTCCTGGGCCCAGTAGCGACTGCTACCTCTGCACCCCCTATAGCTACGCCCTTGGTCAGTGCTAAGATGAGGTAACTGCAAACATTATATATAGGATCTGTATTAGTATGTGTGAAGTGAGCTCCCTCAATGGTGGCTCCAGGCAGTCAGAATTTTAATCACTGAATTATATTTAAAGAGCATGAAGTGGACCCCCCATCATAAGAAAACACAAATCCTTTTAATAAAGCACTGTTGATATGTTTGACTGTTGTACTGTTACGTGACTGTTATACCTTTAAGTGCTTGCTACTTACAGTACATGCTTTAGGCTAGTTCAAACTAGCATTAAACTATCTCTGCCCAAACAGTCTGCTAGAGTATCTGGCATAGCTGGATACTGCCTGTTACGGGCATTAGTGAAAGCAGTTTTTTTGTCCGACCAAATCCCGGCATTGATGCCAGAAACAGTTCGGATCCCTGGCGGGTTTCATTATAGTCAATGGGGTATGGTGGTGCTCCAGCTCTTTTCAGCTACGCCAGATAAGATTAAAGCGGTTATCCTCCCCCATATGCCCCTCACAGTGAATACATTTACCCTGCTCCCTGCGCCGCTCCTGGTCCCCGCAACGTCGCTGCTGCTTCTACCCGTGAGCGGATGAAACCATCCGATGTCAGGGGAAAACAGCAAGTCCTTTTAATGGGTTGACTTGCATTGACATATGCTGTTTAATACTGTGTACCTTCATTTTATATGTATGTTGACATAAATATCCTGTTTATTTTCACTGTGTTTGCACAGCACTGTGGAAAAGGTTAATGTATACTGAGAGACTCTTGCGACACTCTAGCTAATAATGAAAAGCTAGTCCACAGCTACCGTAAGATTTAAAGAAAAGCATGTTTGTGAAGGAGAAAACAAGGCCTTGTTTACCACCAAAACCAGACAGACTGACCTTTTGAATGTCTGAATTAGCTCTGTTATTATATCTGAAGACTTGTTTTTTTCTGGAAAAACTGCTGTCATTGCCATTGAGTATTATTGAAGCTCTAATGTAAGTCTATGAGAGACCAGAATTGTAACATTGTAACTGTTTGTGCTGAGTTTTCTCCACTCCACTCCTCCCACTAGAACAGGGGTGGCCAACCTTACAGAAACAAAGAGCCAGAAAAAAAAAAGTATGATTACCAGGAGCCACAAGCTATACATTTACATATGAGTCACAGTATTTTTCGCCCTATAAGATATACCTAGGTTTTAGCAGAGAAAAATAAGAAAACAAATATTTTTCATCAGACCCCAGATCAGACTCCAAAATCAGACCCCCAATCCTCATCTGACCTAAAATAAGATCCCCAAATCCTCACCAGACTTCCAAATCAGACTCCTAAAATAAGACCCCCAATGCTCAGATCAAACAACACAAATCAGACTACCACTGTCAGATCTTCAGTGCTCAGATCCCCATCCCCCATGCTCAGATCTCTTCCCATACTCATATCATACCTCCATGCTCATATCAGACCCCTCCCATGCTCAGATCTGACCCCCATGCTCAGATCAAACCCCCCCTACTCAGACCAACCCCCCCCCATGCTCAGGCCAGACCCCTCCATGCCTAGACTAGACCCCCCATGCTCAGATTAGACCCCATGCTCAGATCATACCCCCACTGCTCAGCTAAAACACCCACATGCTCAGATAAGACACCCCATGCTCAGATCAGACAACCCATGCTCAGATCAGACACCCCATGTTCAGATCAGAACCCTCCCCCCCATGCTCAGATTACATCCCCATGCTTAAATCACATCCCCATGCTCAGTTCTATAATTTAAAAAAATTATCTACCTCTCCTGATTGGGGACTGGGCTCCCAATCGGGCACTTGCTACTCTGCAGCTCTGACACGCTCTCCACTGTGACCTGATAAGCACAACGTCAGGTCATAGTGCACGTCTTCACGTACTATGATCTGACACTGTGTGTATCAGGACGTAGTGGAGAACAAGCTGGAGCTGGAGAGTAGCAACAGTGCCTGATCAAGAAAGGAGATCTGAGCATGGGGTGGAAAGTGCACCGGCCTGACTGCTTCCCTGCTCCACCGCTAGAGCCACACTTGAAGAGACAAAGAGCCACATGCGGCTCAAGAGCTACATTTTGTCCACCTCTGCACTAGAAGGCTCTAGCTCCAGTACAAACTGTAATCAGAACACCTAGTGTTCTGCAGTTAGGGAACAGTGCTTAGAAGAGACTCATGCCAGTCTGGACGAGTAACCAGAAGAAGACGCTAGGGATGCTGAGCCACAGACCATGGGTCACCAGCACTGTGACTAAGGAGCCAGCCTGACTACTGCGCCACAGACTGTGGGCCTCCAGCCTTTGTCCAGGGTACCAGCCTTCTGAGAGAGAGAGAGAGAGAGAGAGGGACAGCTAGCTCGGGCCTATCCTCTGCAATGAAACCTTCTGGAAGCCAGCCCAGTGCTTTGCCTATATTGCTTTGCACTTGTGTTCCTCCAGTAAAAAAGAACACTGGTTAACTGCAGACCCTGGACTTATTTCCCACACCTTACCATCACTTCCAGACTGCAGTAACACATGGTGACACTTCAACAGTGTCTGGGGGAACCAGTGTAGCGTTGGGGCCACCACAAAACCGGCCACTGCACATCCTGAACCAACCAAGGCCTGTATATGAGGCCTGTGATCAAAGCCAGCCAGCCTACAAGCAACACTGTGTGCAATGGACACTACCACAACCTGGCAGCGTCTGTTAGAAACTGTACTGATTATGCAGTACTGATCCACGTAGAGGGATAACTTAATGGATTCATTTTTCCATCACATTATACACTGCTCGTTTCCATGGTTACAGACCACCCTGCAATCCAGCAGCGGTGGCCGTGCTTGCACAATGTAGGAAAAAGCACTAGCCTATGTGTGCCCCCATGGTTCCGGCCACCAGAAATGTTGATGCCTTTTTTCTATAGTGTGCAAGCACGGCCACCGCTTCTGGATTGCAGGATGGTCTGTAACCATGGAAACGAGCAGTGTATAATGTGATGGAAAAATGAATCCAGCCAGCAAAGGAAGCAATGGATATGGATAATAACAATACATTAGTAAGTGGCTTGTATTAACTTTCTGTATATGATAAATGCAACTTACTGAAGTGAGACAACCCCTTTAAGCTTTTTGCCCAGTGAGAAATCAGTTAAACTACCTTGTTTGTTACTGTTATTTCCACCTGGTTCCTTTCAAAATCCTTGAGTGAGAACCATGCATACTACTCAAGGCCAAAAAGACTCCGTCTGAGCCACTTACAACAAACCCTATCCCAACAATCAGTTTTATGTTCAACAATAAAGACTGACACACAACCACCGGTTAATTTCACATGAAGCAACAACTACACGGGCACACTACTGCGTGGACCTGGTAACATATCATCCATCCACAGAGCACCAAAAATATTAAACTAAACGCTGTGAATAGAGATGAGCAAATCATGCAAAATTTTATTCGCCGAACATTCGCCGAACTTTTCCTAAGATTCGTATATTCGACAAATAGATTCGTTGAATTTGCGTACAAAATATACGTACTGTAATTATATGGCTTTTAGCGAACATGCGCGCACTAATAACGAACATTCAGGTAAAAAGGTACGCAACCTTTTTGAACAAGTACGCATAAGCGTACAAAGTGCGTACGAAAATGACTGGCTTTGCTGGAGAGGAATGGTGGAGCAGGAGGAACGCTCTGAGTCTGACCCCTGGCTTCATATGGATACTGTATCAGCAGATGACAGCAGATCATCCGGCTGAGACTGAGATGAGCGTGCCATCCATTCCACTACCTCATCCACTTTCTCCTCCACTGCAATTTTGTGCCTTGGTGGGTTAGCCTGGTGGAACAATGGCCAAGTATTGAGAATACTACTAGTAGATGCTTCGGCTACAGGTCCTTTGGCACTTCTGCCCTGTGTCACCTTCTCCTTTTTTTTAGAGCTCGAGGTCTGGCTGGAACTGGACCCCTTTTGCTTATCCATTCCAGACATTTTTCAATTCACTCTGTGGCCCTGAAGCTGGTCTTTCTCCCTGTATCTCCCTGTCTCTCTCTCCCTGCCTGATTAATTACTAACCCTGAACTGACCCTGCACTTGCCCTGCAGAATCCCTGATATGTGTAATATGGATTCCCAGAGCAATTCCACCCCAATTTTCACAAAACAGGTCTCAGAGTCTCAAAACTTCACACACAGTGCTTCTGCTCGTCTCAGCAGTCGCAGCAGAAGTGATGCGTCACTGGCTTACCAAGCCTGAGCCAATCAGAGCAAGCCCTGCCCACTAGGTCAGGTGACCGCTTTCTTCCCGGGCTTTTGCACACGATAAACGAACTAACAGTAAAATTTTGCTAATAAATTGAATTCGTACGCAACAGCGTATAGAGTAACTTATACGTAGCAATAGCGTATAATTTATAGGACAACTACGTAGCGAATGCGTACAAAGCCAAAGCGAATCACCTAATATTCGGATTCGCTTCGCAGCTAAAAATTTCCAAGATTCGATACGAATCAACAAATCGACAAATAGATTCGCTCATCTCTAGCTGTGAATAACAATCAGGCTTCAAACGTCAAGCTGCAAACTACAGATGTAACAGAACATAACAAAACAGAGGAAATAGGACATCTCCCATCCAGGAAATGACTATTCCCTCCTGTAACCTTTCAAAACCTGCCTACTAATGGAAACATCATTAACCTGCCAATTGCCCAGTAATTTCAAAAAGAATGACACACCTGTCAATGTCTTACCCACACTGCTACAAGCTAAACGTTCCTGAAAAGAGATAAAAAAATAAAACTAGATGCTCAGAACAGCTAAAAGAGCACACAGACCTGGTGGTGCGAGAAGAAAACCAGCACAGCCAAGCAGAAACATAGCCCCTGATTTATCAAGACTGGTGTATGCTGCGCCAATCTTGATAAGCCTTGCGCTGCCAGGGCCGGCATTTTATTTATGATGAGCACCAGACTGATATCTACTCCAGCTTGCATACTGTAGATTTAAGTCAATAATGATAAATTTGCTGGGGCCCATGGCCTCACTGACACCCTCCTTCGCCATGTGCTCTTTTTGGAAACTGGCTAAGGCAGCATAAAATTGCCAGTTGCAGATAAAAAAAAAATCACAATGGCTTTTAAAAAGTTCACAAAACTGGGTTTTGTATACACAACATACTGTATTTTGTATAGGAAAACATAAAAAAAAATATTTGTGGGGTGAAATTGGAAAAAAATGCAATTCCACCATGTTTTTTGGGGTTTTTTGTTTTTCCAGCACTCACTGTGTGCTAAAAACTACATGACGACCTTATTTGGTGGGTCAGTACTATTACAGTAATACTAAATTTATATGGTTTTTATATTTTACTACTTTTTTTTTTTTTTAAACTAACCTAAACAATCTTTTTCTTTTCACCGCCATATTCTGACATCCATAACTTTTTTACAGAGTGTACAAGGCTGTGTAGAGGCTTATATTCTGTGGGGCTATTCGCGTTTTCTCATCCAGGAGAAGACTAATGTCATTGGTACTTGCGCAATGCAAATCTCAGCTGGGTCCTCCTGAGATCAACTGACCCAGACTCAGGTGGTGCAAAAAAGCCATGTACAAGGGCCCAAAATGGGGGCACATGACCAATCCTTCCAGGATTGTGAAGGATTGTAGTGCTGGCAATGCCAGTTGGAGCAGAGGCTCTTCTCCCCTGAAGAGCTCTGGTGACCACTGTGACTCTGGACACCAGATCAGACTTCAGGATCCCCCCCTCTAGACTGCCAAATCAAGAGGCAATCTTGGATATTCAGCTTAGTTTTTAAGGCTGGATGGGCTAACAGGCTCATCCAGCCTGGTACATACGCAGATCTCATAGGGCCCGATAGCAAAGCTTAGTATGGGCCACTTGAACCACCAAGTTCCCCATATACGTGCATCAAACATTCCCAGGTAACACAGAACGCAAACCGTAATGCCCAAGATTTCAGACAAATTTACAATTTTATTTCATTAAGCTGAAAAAATTTAAAAAAAAAGTAATTCTCGTTCTCACTTCTATGTTTGAAAAAGTGGAACTACTGGAAGCTTTCTGCCAGCAGCTACCACTAGGGGGAGCTCACTGGATAGGAGTTTATACAGTTATCACTGTCTGCAATGGAAGCAGTAATGATATCTTTGCACTGAGCTCCCCCCAGTGGCGGCTGCATGAAATTGAAGTGTTCTCTGGAACATCGTCCTGAAACAGTCACATGGCCTGCCCCCATTGAAAGTGCACAGATGGTATAAATGTGCTGTTTTTTGCGGGCTAATTTGTAGTTTTCCTTGTTACCATTTTTAAGTGCTTTTTATTCTGTTTTTGGTAGGTGAGATGAATTGAAAACAGCAATTCTGATATTGTTTTGTAGCTTTTTTTGTTGTTTTCTGTGATCCATAAATAATGTATTAGGTTTACAGTCTGGGCAATACAGATGCAGCATATCTAGGGTTGCCAACTTTCCCAACAAAAGGTACCGGACTTTTTTACATGGGGATAAAAGCAGGTGTGGTTTCAGGGCATAGTTTAAAGGGGTTGTCTCATCTGAGACATTAATGACATATTGCTAGGATATGCCACCAATTCCAAATAATATGAAATGCCTGTGGGATCAATGCACTAACTACCCCCTCGATAAACCCCTTGAGGGGTGTAGTGTCCAAAATGGGGTCACTTTTTGAGGGTTTCCACCATAAGAATATCTCAGGGTCTCGTCAAATGTGATATGGTGCCTGATAACCATTCTGTTGTGTTGCCGATTCCACCATCTTTGTTGCGCTCAAGTGGCCGCCAGGACTGGCCGTGGCTCCTCTATTCAGGTCCCAATGTGTTCCTAAGTCTTCCTGTTCTTGGGATGGTGGAATCAGTGGTTCGACAGAGAGTTAAGTACTGCCTTCACAGGTCAGAAAGCTGCTGGATTTAGAAAAGCCTGGAAAACCCCTTTAGGTCAGCATCCATATAATAAATGATTATCTATATATTTATTCATTTTATTACAGAACTGTGGTCACTTCCAAGAATATGAAAGTAGAATTGAAACTATAAAGTTGATGCTGCAGGCGGAGTCTTTTGGACTATGCCAAGGACAATTCTCTTGTGGTCTCCATGGAACTCTTCTCTCCTATGAGATAGAAGACACAGAACTATAAACCCAATCCTCTCTGTTGATTGCAGTACGTCAGTCTGACTGTGTAGGCTGATCCTCCGACCATTTGGTTGAGCAAAGTTAGTTTCCAAAAATAGATAGACAAGGAAATGGTAACACCCAACTGTAAATGTATTCATGAATTCCCAGGAGGAATAGTTGAGGTAAAGAACAGAGTTCACGGATACCATGCTCCAGAACTGTTATTTTATGGCGTATACAAGTTTTAGGAGTTGTCCACCATCTTTCGCAGCCTTCCACTCCCTCACACAGGCAGCAGTTGTAAGCGCACAGTCTCACTGGGATGAAGCAGCATAATGTAAGGTGCACAATACAGATGGCCTTCTAGTCTCTATCAGTCACAGTTATAATGTAAGGTGCACAATACAGATGGCCTTCTAGTCTCTATCAGTCACAGTTAAAGTCCAATGGCACCAGTATTACTGCATTTTAAAGCAGCTCACATACAGTGAGAAACAAAAAAAATCCGTAAAGTTGAGGCTGAATGCCCTTAGGGAAGTATGTGGAGAGGATTTTATGTACCACAAAAGACACATCAAATGTTGCATTACAGAGGTATCAGTGGTGTATTTTCTATGCAGGCAGCCGATGTGATGGCTGGCCTGGCCTTTTTGCTTCCTGACATAGCATTTTCCTGCAGCTACCACTAGTGGGAGCACCATGCAAAGAGATTTTTGCAGCTGTCTTTGGAATGAATAATAACTGTATAAATTCCTATGCACTGAGCTCCCCCTAGTGGTGGCTGCAAGCAGCTGGTTTAAACATGTACTGAACAGTAGTAAGAGGCATGGTGGGAATTTATTAAAACTGGCGTTTCTTACACTAGTCTTAATTAAATAAATTTATGGCAATTTTATAAAATAAATACCTTGAAAAATGTAACTTTCATGATGAACATACATACATTTTCTGACATATACAGCTGTGTTACACAGATTTTACAATATCTGGCACTATAACAATGGTTTAACACAACATTTAGTGACTTACAGATGTTGTGTCTAGAGTTATCCTTTCCTTTCCATCTGGTTCAGACTGCCATGATGACTTCCCCCAGCCACAACTTGTCTCTGTAGCATTTGCAACTTACACTGTGCTGCCAGGTTCTGCATGTTGCCTGGATCATATAAAAGAGCCAAATAGCAGGGCAGGGAAAAAATTGTTCCATTGTCCCGCCAGTGCCAGCTGCTCAACTGTATCTGCATTCTGTGGCTCATAGCTAAATTTAGAATGCCCCCCCCCCTTCCCAAATGAATGTCTGTTAATGGGCATAGTTGGGCCTGGTGTTGTTTACTGTCACTTTTCAATGGTTTTCTTCACTAATAGTTTTTTGTGTCCTTTTTGCCACACCTAGAACATGCTTCGTTTAATAAAAAAAATAAATCACCACTAAAAAAAATGCACCAAAAGTTAAAAAAAGAAAGATAATCACTTCAAAAGTTTGTACTTGTTATGTGGGCGGCCCATGTCCACCACTGCCCTGCTCCCCTGGGCAGGCACTCATGGACTGCTTTCCTTCTTACCTTGCTGTTATTGTCCCTGCCAACCGAAGATTTACTTTTAGAGACATAGGTGCAGCTCAATAAATTAGAATATAATTGAAAAGTTAATTTATTTCAGTAATTCAATTCAAAATGTGAAACTCATATATTACAAAGATTCAATACACACATAGTGATCTTTTTCAAGTGTTTATTTATTCAAGTCTGCTGTGTGTTTTCTTTTGCTGGAATGGGATTTTTAATGTATCTCCAGGTGCATCTCAATAAATTAGAATATCAACAAAAAGTTAATTTATTTTGGTAATTCTATTCAAGCATTTATTTCTTTTAATGTTGATGATTATGGCTTACAGCTAATGAAAACCCAAAACTCAGTACCTCAGTACCTCAGTACCTAGGAAATTTGAATATTGTTAAAAAGTTCAATATTGTAGACTCACGGTGTCACACTCTAATCAGCTAATCAACACAAAACACCTTCCTAAGCTTTTAAAAGGTCCCTCAAGGTCTGGTTTAGTAGGCTACACAATCATATGGGGAAGACTGCTGACTTGACAGTTGTCCAGAAGATAGTCACTGACCCCTCCACAAAGAAGCTAAGCACTAAAGGTCATTGCTAAAGAAGCTGACTTTTCACAGTGTGGGAGAAAAAGGAGCACAAGAAACGGGGATAACTGCAGCCTTGAAAGGATTGTCAAGAAAAGACATTCAAGAATTTAGGGTAGGATTGCGAGGAGTAAACTGTGGCTGGTGTCAGTTCTTCAAGAGCCACCACACACAGACATATCCAGGATATGGGCTACAACTGTTGCATTCCTTGTGTCAAGTTACTCGTGACCCAGAGACAACATCAGAAGTGTCTTAACTGGGCTAAGGATAAAATGGACTCGACTGTTGCCCAGTGGTCCAAAGTCCTGTTTTCATATGAAAGTAAATTTTGAATTTCATCTGGAAATCAAGGTCTCAGAGTCTGGAGGAAGAGTGCAGAGGCACACAATCCAAGTTGCTAGAGGTCCAGTGTGAAGTTTCCGCAGTTAGTGATGGTATGGGGAGCCATGTCATCTGCTGGTGTTGGTCCACTGTGTTATATCAAGTCAAAGGTCAGCACAGCTGTCTACCAGGAGAGCATTTTATGCTTCCCTCTGCTGACAAGCTTTTTAAAGAATTTTTTTAGGAATTTTTATTTTCCAGCAGGACTTGGCACCTGTCCACACTGCCAAAAGTACCAATACCTGGTTTAATAACCATGGTATCACTGTTCTTGATTGGCCAGTAAACTCGCCTGACCTAAACCCCATAAAGAATTTATGGGCTATTGTCAAGAGAAAGATGAGAGACACCAGACCCAACAATGCAGATAGGCTGAAGGCCACTATCAAAGCAACCATAACACCTCAGCATGATTGCCTTCATGCCACATTGCATTGATTAAGTAATTCATGCAGAAGGAACCCTGACCAAGTATTGGATGCATATATTATACATACTTTTCAGTAGGCCAACATTTCTGTATTAAAAATCTTTTTTTTTTTTCATTTTATATGATATTCTAATTTTCTGAAATACTGACTTTTGGGTTTTCTTTAGCTGTAGCCTGTAAGCTATAATCATTAGTATTAAAAGAAATAAGCGCTTGAAATAGATCACTCTGTATATAATGAATCTATAGAATATGTGAGTTTAATTTTTTTAGATGAATTACTGAAATAAATGAATTTATTGAGATGCATCTGTAGGTAGACACATTAACATTCCAGCAAAAGAAAGCACACAGCAGACTTGAATTACATTAATGTAACTCAATTTTGTAATGAATGTAATTCAGTTTTGCCCAGAATAATGTTTTTTTTCCCTTTGCTTGAAGGAACAGCTTAAACACAGATATGTTTTTGCAAAAACTGTATGCGTTTTTTATGCAGTTTCTTGCTACATCCAAATTGCAGCACCATTGTAATGTGTTGCATCAACTTTACTTGAATTACTTGCCTCAATGTTGTTGCTATCTATCTGAATCGTTCCTAGAGTCTACTCATCTGGTAGGTCCTCTGCACCCCATTCTTACACTGTCGATTAACAAATACATACCCCCTAAACAAATGCAGAGCCTAGACTAGCCCCTTAAGGACCACCCATTACAGCAAGCTGAGTGCTTCTGTGAGCACTCCTGTTCTGCAAAAGAACTGTAACAAACAGCCCCGAGTCTTACAGCAGCCTTTTCCTCTACAGACAGGCTCTGCGGTAGCTCTTATCCCAACTGGTAACTCTTTGATTGCCGCATGCTGTGACCACAGGATTTCCCAATGAGCTGATTGGAGGCTGGGTAGAAGTCAGCCCCGGGCATTGACCCATCACTGCTAAAGTGTTAATACCAGGTTCACTGCTAAAGGCTTAATATTATGGTTCATTACTAAAGTGGTTGAAGTGTTCTCATATATATGATCTATGGACCATGTAACCCTAAGAGGCTATGTGTATAGGTAGGAAACAGTTAAACTGGCATCCTTAGTTACAGTAAAGGTACCACACACTTATGATTTTGTACTTTACTGCTCGTGCTCTGGGTTAGTTGCTTCTAGTTCCCACCACACTTCTGAGATGGACTGGCCATTTGATCTAGGACTGCAGCCCTCTGACTGGGCATTGCAGATAAATTTGGGGAATTGGTCATTTGGGAACACTGCTGTTTTTGTTTTACAGAGAGACTCAGGGAGGACTGCTACCATTATTGCCACCTTATAGATACAGCCTCTTGGGAAAAGCCTACTTTGTGAAATACTTCAGGGCTGTGCCTGCTGCATGTATTTGTACTTTGACTCCTATTATCTATTCAGTAAAGGAGAGCCTTTATTTTGCCATAATCAAGCCAGCCTGGACGTGGTCTGTCTACCTGATCATTACCCTCTACCTCCTGTTCTCCTGCTTTGAACCTAACTGCTCATTCCAACACCAAGGGCATCACAGCCACCACCAGGCAGAAAAAGACCCCAAAAGTCCAAAAAGACCCCAAAAGTCCAAGGATAGGCCTGGAGGAGAAGAAGGGTTGGGCCTCTCCATTCATTGCCCAAGCGGCCTGAAGGTGAGGTTGAGTAGTCACCTTGAGGACTATGACCACCCTCGTTGCCTCAACCACAACTTCCATTCTCTGCAAATACAATTATCCTCAAATTCAGGTAATCTCTCCTCAAAAAAAGCTGACACCTTGTTTGAGGTATTAAGAAAGAGCACATGAAGGCATTTTTGATCAAATAAACATAACACCTGCTCTCACAAACAAGGCTTGTTTGAGCACATTTTCACATGACAGAAATGAGGCGTTTCCTCAGAAAGGGGAAAATGGAGAGCGCTACAAATGTTGAGAGTGGGTCTGGAAGGCAGAACCCCTCCATCTAAATTGTTTGCTAATAGATGGGCCATATCTGAGCCTGAAGTAAAAAAAAGTTTGCTCAGCTTGCTTTTTGTTCCTCTCTGGTAAAGAAAATCATTTAGTTCTCAGAAATGTTATAGAGATACCTAAAGGCAGGTTTACAAATCTCAATGGAACAGCCGATTGTCAGGATTCCTTCCCCACAGTATGCTGATCGTTCAATGAAGGAGACCGCATTTACATGCAGCAATCTCCTTCACAGTATGAGGACGAAGGATCGCTATTGCCATTGCTCCTGTACAATTTAAAGTAGCAGACGCAGCAGGTCCGCTACTGTAATGGGCTTATCCATTCTTTGCCGTCATTATGTAGAATTTTGGGAAAAAATCTCCACCGACTGTTGGGTCATAAATGTGATAAAAAACAGCCTTAGGGGCTGTTCACCTCATTTTTGGGGTCTCCAGGATGGATGGTGATATATATGGTGCCTGATTTGGAATGAACAGACACCTGTTATCTTTAGTGCCTTATCCTACTTTAGCAATCTCTATCTCCTATATCTGTTTTTGGTGCCCATATCTATATTGTCCCCTGACGAATCAACCCTCTTTTGGGGACATGCACACGTCGGAACACTTTTGTATTGTTTACAAGTAAGGGATATTGTGGTGTTGCCCCTTTCGTGGCGGGTACTCTGCCTGTAGGCAGGGATAGCACTTGGGACACTGCAGGGACTAGACAGGCCATCCCTGACTGTTTTTGAATCCGGACCCCTACCATCTCAAGAATCATCTCAACTAACTGTGAGTAAGAAGTATCGGGTAGAGAATTTATATCTGGTACCCTCCATAAGATACAGCAGGATTATTATTATATTATAGTATATTATTGCCTCTATAACACCTCTGTATCCTTTCCCAGTCAATGGCTGAAGGCCCCTGGGTACTTAATCCACCCTCTCCAGAAAGACGGTGCCTGAGCTTTAGATTCCTTGGTGACCAGCAGTCTAGTTTGACAGTCTAGTGCTATTGCGATTTACCTGCATTTATCCTGCGTTATTTCCTGCCTGTGTTCCAGTCCTATACCCATCTTATCTGTGTGCTCTTGAACTTCCAGTTCAGTTCAGTTTGTGTTTCAATTCTATACCCAATATGTGCTCCTGTCAAGTTTCCAGCCTGCCTGCCTTGTGTGCTTCACCACTACCCTGCCAGTGAGTCAGTGCCAACTCCCCCTGGACTATCCCAGGAGGTAGCAGTTTGGTTGCTAACCTCAGCAAAGTCCAGATTCTTGTATAGGGGTTAAAGAATGAATACCAGGGAAGCATCAGAATACCTCCCTTGGGGTTTGCTCTATGCCAAACCCATTAGTTGGCACAGTGGGTTCACAGGGTTCACACTCGCTAATCTGAACAAACATGCTTGCTACAGAAAATAATGTCCCCGTCACCCCTTTGTAACGAGTGCAGGTGGATGGGGACAAATTCACTATCTGACAACTGAGGAACACTGGAACAACTTTACTAAAGATGATTTTGCAATACAGTGATAAATTCTTGTACTTGTGAAAATTTTGGGTGAAAAGGGTAAATTTATATTCAATAGGGACACTGTCTCTTTACGAAACAGAGTTGATAGCAGAGAGGGTGTAACTAAAGTCTCTGTACAATTGGTCTAGCTTTATATAGTCTCTCAGGGGCCACATTTACTGTTCCTGCTAGCGGGTGAGGGACCCTCCTGCGATGTGGATCTCTATCTCTCCAAGGCTGGACATTTCTCTTTGCTGCAGTGGAGAATCTGGCTGGGTATTTCTGAGGCCTGCTTGTCTGACACATGTGCTCCACAATTTGCTCCTTTGCATTGGTCCATGTTGCACTCTTTCTTTAGTGCCTTTTTCATGCTTTTTTGTTTACATTTTTACACTACTAGGTGGATGCTTCCACCTAGCAGTGTTCCAGGTGATGTCACTGGCAGAAATGGGCGGGATTTAGTGCTGTCCTAGTCATTTTACAGGTACATCACATGATCTGCAGAAAAAGCCCTTGCCGAGCATTGGGGCTGAGTGGGGGAAGGACTGGATATGTCCAGGTTCAGCTTTAAACCCCGACAACCCCTGTAAGCCACATTCTTATCAGTAAGATAAGGATTGAGCTTTGATGAGTGTTTATAAGGTTTGAAATCAGAGATAAGGAGCCCGTCAGCTCCTTGTCTGATGGAGCAAAGAGAAAATTCAGATACTGCTAGTAGAACATTTCAACTCTGTACAGAGAAAAGGACTCCATATTTTAATAAAAAACAAATGATCATTAGCTCATAATGAGTACAGTGCACTATTTAAAAAGATTGCTCCCAAAGGTGTAAATAGCCTTTAAAGGGTCGAATGATTCCTGCTGCAGCTCCAATATTAATATGGATAGCAGCTCTGGTTGGCTGTTCTCACTCCTTAAAGAGGAGCTGTCACCGCTCCTGACATGCCTGTTTCAATAGCTTCAAGCATTCCCCCTCTGTACCCTTACTGCAGACTGCTAGGAATTCATTCATAACTTCTATTAGAAATAATAATGGAATGACACAACATACAGACATACAGTAAGAATAGATGCTACAGAACTGTTATTACATGGGAAATGCATGAAATTATCAACACAGGAGTGTCAGGAGCGGTGACAGGTCCTCTTTAACCCCAGCATTCTCTGTGCCTTTTTCTTTTTCTCCCTGTGCCTTTTTCTTTTTCTCCCTGTGCCATTCCTTTATTATTTCTACCAGAAGTCATGAATGAATTGCTAGCAGTCTGCAGTAAGGGTACAGAGGGGTGGTAACCAGTTGGGGGGGTGTACTTGCACAGTCTGACAATGGCAGCACTGATTGAATAGAGTGAGTCTGTGCAGATGCACACCTCAAACTGGTCACCACCCCTTACTGCAGACTGCTTGCAATTCATTTATAACTTCTAGTAGAAATAATAGAGGAATGGTACAACATAGAGCCATAAGAATAGATACTACAGAATTGTTATTACATGGGGAATGCATGAAGCTATTAACACAGGCATGTTAGGAGAGGTGACAGGTCCTCTTTAAAATCTAAAAACTGGTACCCTAATAGAGAATCTCACTTACAACACCTCCCAGAAATGACCTTAGAATTTCTGTAAGAAAAATTTCACTCGGGCATGGCTTCCAGTACTATTAGATCTTTTGGCTAAGCTTTGAATCTAATTATTTAAAACCTTACTAATAACTAAATTTACTTTAGATTATTGAAGATTTAGATTCTAGACCTCTTAAACTAAAATATTTCACAACATGGGAAGTGGACCCATTATTAACATTTTTAAGGGAACATGTCACTTAAAAAAACCCAAACTGGAGTAAAGTAGCCAGCAGTATGTTTCTAAAGATCCTTTTCTTCCCCCAGTCAGATGCACCTAAATCTTGAAGCGGCCTCCCTGCTTCAAGTCAACATAACCACGCCCCCCTTGCCTCTGATTGACAGCCAATAGTTTTCGGCTGTTCAGCAAAGCCAGCCAAAGTCTCACGCATACACTCTGATATCCCTATTAACGCGCCTGCACATTGCTGTATGCCGCTGTTAGGTAGTGTTCAACGACTCAATGCGCAGATGCAGGCTCCCGGGTGCGAGTGCGTGTCAAGACTATCGGCTGTCAATCAGAGGCAAAGAGGTAGGGAAATATGGTGTGGTTATCTTGACTTGAAGCGAGGAGGCCGCTGCCCCCTTGACTTCAAACTCTGCTGTTACATAGCGCGTTCAGGGGATTAAAGTTTGTTTTTCAAGATTTTGGCACATATGACTGGAAGAAGAAAAGGATCTTTAGAAACATACTGCTGGCTACTTTAAGGTAATGCTGGTGGTTTAGAAGGCATTTTTTAGGTGACATGTTCCCTTTAAGTACAATGTCAACAAAAGAACCATCCCTGAGGGACAGTGGAATAAAACTAGTATGTCTCTTGTCTTTAGCTACTGTACAACAGCCAGAACAGTGAGTTAAAGGGGTTCTCCGTAAATTAAGAAAATGAAAACACTTAAATATTACTTTATTATAAATATATTCCCAAATACCTTTCATTAGTTATAATGGCTCGTTTTGACTAGGGAGCAATCATTAGGAGAAAAAAATGGCCACTGTCCTATTAGTACACACAAAAACTGTCCTAATCACACAGGAGGACAAGTTACTTTACAACACTGAGCTAAAGAGCTGCCTCATCCTCTTCTCTGCTCTACTTGTCAGGAATTATGGACCTGAATACAGTTTAGTATGAGCTTCAGCTGAATCTTTGTAGGAATGGAGTCCATGAGGAGATATATAATACAGACAGGATGTTGGAGATGTGAGTAAAGAGCAGCAGCACTTGTATGCAGTCTCCATTACCACAGTCTGTCCTGTCCATCCTCTCTGTACTTCGTCTCCTCATGAGCTCCTTTCCTTCAGAGATTCAGCTGAAGTTCTTATCATCTGTATTCAGGATCATAATCCCTGACAAGTAGAGCGGAGAGGAGGATGAGGCAGCTCTTTATCCCAGCTTTGTGAAGTAACTTGTCCTGCTGTGTGATTAGGATATGTTTTGTGTGTACTAATAGGACAGCAGCCATTTTATTTCTTCCAGTGATTGCTCCCCAGACAAAACAAGCCATTATAACTAATGAAAGGTATTTGGGAATATATTTATAATGAAGTAATATTTAAAGGGAACCTGTCATCTCCGAAACACCACCTGAACTAGAGTAAGTGTTGTATAGTGTAAGTGACGTCGAGTCCGGTTATGTAATTTTTATCTTCATACTCACTTCCATTCCGACGCTGTGCTCCCACAAACCAGCAGTAAAATGCACTCACTGGACTCCAGTGCTCACTCACATAATGGAGAGGACTCAAAGAAGAGTCCTGTCAATGTATTTTACTGCTGGTTTGTGGGAGCACAGCATCGGAATGGAAGTGAGTATGAAGATAAAACTTACATATTCGGATTCAGCATCACTTACACTATACACCACTTACTCTAGTTCAGGGGGTGTTTCGGAGATGACAGGTTCCCTTTAAGTATTTTCATTTTCTTAATTCCCGGAGAACCCCTTTAACAATGTTTCATATTAGCCTTGGCTGTCTACAACCCCTGGAGGATATCATTTCATTTTAACTCCTTCAATACCGAGCCATTTTTCATCATAAGGACCAGGCCAAATTTGGGGAATCTGACATTTGTCACTTTATATGGTAATAACTTTGGAACAGTTTTACTTAGCCAAGCCATTATGAGGTTGTTTTCTTGTGACACATTGTACTTCATGACAGTGGTAAATTCGATTCAATATAAATCATCTTTATTCATAAAAATAAAAAAATCCTAACTTTCCTGAAAATTTAGAAAAATTGAAATTTTCAAAATTTTATTTTTTCTGCCTTTAAGGCTTCTTTCACACGACAGTATAATTTGCTGGCTCCGATCCACATATTTTATGGATATTTTATTTTATGGATAGGATGCGGACCCATTCATTTTAATGGGTCAGCAAAAAATACTGACTGCACACTCCGTCTGCTGTCCACATCCCTATGTCCGTTCAGTAGCCCACAAAAAAAAATAGAACATGTCCTATTCTTGTCCATTTTGTGGACAAGGATAGGCATTGTTACAATGGATCCGCAAAAAAAACGGATGTCATACGGACGTCATCCGTTTTTTTTCAGATCCACAATTTGCGGACCACAAAACACAACATTCGTGTCAAAGAAGCCTAAGGCAGATAGTGATACCTCACAAAATAGTTATTACTTTACATTTCCCATATGTCTACTTTATGTTTGCATAATTTTGTAAACCTAATTTTATTTTTTAAGACATTAAAAGGCTTGGAATTATTCTTAAAATTTTTTTAAAAAATTTCAAAACCCAGTTTTCAAGGACCTGTTCAGTTATGAAGTCACTTTGTGGGGCTTACATGTAGAAACTACACATAATTGACCCCATTTTAGAAACTACACCCCTCAAGTTATTCAAAACTGATTTTACAAACTTTGTTATTTCTTTAGGTTTTCCACAAGAATTAAAGGAAGATGGAGATAAAATTTATAAATTTCACTTTTTTGGCAGATTTTCCTTTTTAATTCATTATTTCCTGTAACACAGCAAGAGTTAACGGCCAAACAAAACTCAATATCTATTACTCTGAATATGCAGCTTACACAAACACCCCACATATGATCGTAAACTTCTGTATGGGCACACGGCAGGGGGCAGAAGAAAAGGGGCGCCATATGGTTTTTGGAGGGCAGATTTTGCTGGACTGGATTTTAGACATGTCCCATTTAAAGCCCTCCTGATGCACCCTACAGTAGAAACTCCCAAAAAGTGACCCCATTTTGCAAATCACGGGATGAGGTGACCGTTTTATTGGTACTAATTTGGGGTACATATGATTATTATTACATATGATATTATGCTTTTTGTGAGGCAAGGTAACAAAAAAATGGCTGTTCTGGCACAGTTTTTATTTTTGTTTTTTACAAGGTTCACGTGACAGGTTAGATCGTGTGATATATTTATAGAGCAAGTTGTTATGGATGTGGCGATACCTAATATGTCTATTTTTTATTTTATTTTGGTTTTATACAGTAAAAGCAATTTTGAAAAAATATGTTTTTGTGTCTCTGTTTTTTGACAGCCATATTTGTTTTATTTTTTGGGCGATTATCTTTATGCAGGGGCTCATTTTTTGCAGGATGAGGTCATGGTTTGATTGGTATTATCTTGGGGTACATATGACTTTTGATCAGTTTTTATACTATTTTTTTGGCAATTTCATCATAGTTTTTCTTATTTTTTATAGCATTCACCATGCGGGAACAATAACATTGAATCTATGATCTGCAAAATGTTTTTCTTCTAGGGAGATGGACAGCACCTAGCAACAACTACCCTCCGAATACCCTACCCACTTAGATGACAACCTATGGGAGACACAAGACAATTCTGCATAAAGACTCTGCATAAGAGTCGCTTGCTCAAGAAGTCTACATTTATTCACGAACTTGAAAAAAAAAAGAAAAACACAACTATTAAGTAGTTATTTGAGTTTATGTTTTATTGATCATAACTTAGATCTTCAGTTGACATGGTGAAGGGATTTTTGAGGAAAGTAATCTTGTGAAACTTTCCCTCGAGATCTGACTGACTTAGGGTGGTCTTATGAGATCTCATTTCTTTCCAGATGAGAGATTCAGCAGCCTACACCTAATAGCTGTAGGTAGGTGGCTGTCCCTTTCCCTAGAAGAAAAACTGTTTGCTTAGATAACTGTAAACTGTGCTTTATGACGCCAAAGACATGTGAGACTTGAGATCTGCGTTGCCTGGCAGATCACGTCACATCACAACTGCACCGATAAACTGTTATCTTCAAGTTACACGAAGCTCGTCGCTGTGCGGCTCCAGCCTTAGGAATAATTAGAAAAATGTGTCCTTGCCGGCAATAGCAGCCAATCAGTGTTCAGATATTTTTGATGTAGTTTGGTAAAAATGTGATGTGATTTGTTTCTATGGGTAACAGTTCCCCTTAAAGGGGTATTCCGGTTATATGAAGTTATCTCCTATCCACAGGATGCACACAACCTTTCCATTCATTTCTAGGGGAACTCCTGTAGAAATGAATGGAGCAGCCTCATGCATGCCCAACCAGGTGCTCCGTTCATTTTGGGGAGGGTCCACGGGGTACAGGGTCCCTGTTTTTGTGATCAGTGGGACCCCCATCGATATTATAGTAATCCCCTATCCTGTGGGGAGTTCGGATATACCTTCACATAACCAGAATACCCCTTTAATTTACATCCATATTAAATCTTTCTTTACAGACAATCAGATTTCTGCTATTTTTTCCATTGCTGTACATGTTGTTAATGTTGCAGGTTTTTCTACGTTCATGCCGCAGCTCTGTGACACTTATGTTCTTATCATTTTATTATTGTAGATATAAAAATAATCTGTTCAATTTCCTTGTTTAATGTTACGTAATTACTGCAGGTTTCTGAGCGAAATAGGAAAGTCAATACTATCAATGAATTATCTATCATTAAGGTAATGACAAAATGACAGGAACTGAACAATCTGAACAAAAATAAGGAATACTATAAAAAGCATGTCCACCTTAAAGAAGTATTCCCATCTCAGAATTACTGGCGAATTACTGGAACATGATGGGGGACACTATGGGGGCATTACTGGCACATGATGGGGGACACTTATGGGGCATTGCTGGCACATGATGGGGACACTATGGGGCATTGCTGGCACATGATGGGGGCATTACTGGCACATGATGGGAGACACTATGGGGGCATTACTGACACATTATGGAGAGACCATGGGGGCATTACTGACACATTATGGAGAGACCATGGGGGCATTACTGGCACATGATGGGGACACTATAGGGGCATTACTGGCACATGATGGGGATACTATGGGGGCATTACTGGCACATGAAGGGGGACACTATGGGGGTTTACTGGCACATTATGGAGGACTCTAAGAGTATTACTGGCACATGATGGGGGACAATATGGGGGCATCTACTGGCACATCATTGGGGAAACTACGGGGGCATCTACTGGCACATCATGGGGGACACTATGGGGGCATTACTGGCGCATCATGCGGGATACTAGAGGGGCATCTACTGGAGGCATTACTGGCACATAATGGGGGACACTATGGGGGCATCTACTGGCACATCATGGGCCACTATGGGGGCATTTATACTGACACATCATGGGCCACTATGGGGGCATTTATACTGGTACACCTGGGGACATTTACACTGGCACATCATGGGGACACTATGGGGGGCGTTTATACTGGCACATTATATGGCACTATGGTGTTGGAGGGGGAAAGAACACATTATGGGGGCACCATGAAGGGGCATTTATACTGGCACATTATGGGGGAATCTTATACTGGCACATTATGGGGGCACTATGGGGATGGGGAGAGGAGCACTATGTGTGCATTTACTGAGGGCATTATATAGGCGCAATTTACACTTGCACACATCAATGGAGCACTATGTGGGCATTAGCTGGGGGCACTAAGAGGGGGAATTTTTTTGTACTTCCACACAGAACAGGAGCATTTTTGAACTAGTGCACATTATTAGGGGGGATTTTTTGTACTCGTGCTCATTTTAAGTGGCCAGTTTGCCCCTCACAGTAATAGTTCTCCCCAAAGTCCCACCAATAGTAATAATTCTCTGCCAGGGTGCACTTAGTAGTAATAGTGCCCCTACAGTGCCCCAACAATAATGTCCCCACTTTGTCCCAGAAGTAATAATGCTCTCATAGCACCCATAATAGTAATCATTATGTTCCCCATGGTCCCCCAGTAATAATTGGGGAACATAATGTTTATACTATTGGTGTCACTATTTGCCGGGTGCAGTTATTTTAGGGCAGTGTTTGCCAATAATTATTGAAGGGCACTATCTGTGTGGAACTAGTAATTTTTCTGCAGGACAGTATTGGGGAGCACAGCGGGCACTGTATTGGGAGTGGCAGGATTGGGGTGTTCAGAAGGTGGGAGGATGATGGAAAAGTAGGAACCTAACATGTCTTTTTGTCAAACGAGACGAGACGAGAGATGGCTGAAAGAAATCATCATGGCGGTCTGGTATGAATGGAGAACATAAGGAAAGAGAAGATCTACTCTACATTAGAAGAGACGTCACTGGATGTAAGAGGTATGTGGCGCTGTATTCTGGATAGAACTGAATGTAATGTACAGTATGTGCAAATATATCTTTAGTGCTAGGTACAAATGTGTATAAAATGTATATATGTAGGTGTATCTACTGTAAGTGTAGCCTGTGTAATTTATATACTGTATCTATCATGTATGGGTGCATATTGTATATGTAATTATGTTAGTGTACGGTTTATATACAGTACTCTGTTTATGTATGCATACCTCCCAACCATCCCAGACCTGGCATAACTACTGTGTGGGGGACACAATGGAGACTAGGCAGGGTTGGGACATGAACAGAAAGACATTGGGTGGAGTTAGAGGTGTGGGCCAGCTCTTTAAAAAACTTGTTGCGGTGCTCATAGTTTGGCTCCTTAGGCTTTTCAAAAGTTGGGTAGTATGTGTGTGTAGTGTATATATGGTATATTTATGTATGTTGTATATATATGGTGTTTATATGTATCTGTACCATGTATATGGTGTATTTATGTGTATGGGTGTTGCATATATATATGGTGTATGTATATGTAAACATGTGTTGTGACCCCGCATGTCCGCCGTTGAGTAGGGAACCTGTTGTTAAAAATTTGAATCCCACTCCTGAGTAAGGGACAGGGTACATAGATCATAACCAGTTGGGGGGTGTACCTACACAGTCTGAAAATGGCTGATTGGATAGAGTCAGTCTGTGCAGGTTCATCCTCCAACTTGTTACCTCCTTCTGTACCCTTACTGCAGATTGCTAGCAATTCATTCACAACTTCTAGTAGAGATAATAAACAAATGGCACAACATAGAGCCATAAGAATAGATGCTCCAGAATTGTTATTACATGGGGAATGCATGAAGCTATTAAGACAGGCATGTCAGTAGAGGGGACAGGTCCTCTTTAACCATTCCTCAAAACTTTGTAAATGAACAAAGAGGGACACATTGTGTGCCGTGGCAAATTTTTTCAGCACTAGGCCACACCTCTACCTCCGCCCAAAACATAACTATACACTATCCCACCCAGTCCTCTTACTGCCCCACATAATCATTATTCCCCAGTTATGTGCCCCATTAATGTGCCTAGCTATGCCCGCAGTAATATGCCCTGTTATGTGCACCCAGTAATATGTCCAGCTGTGCCCCCAGTAATTTGCCCACATTGTGCCCTCAGTAATATGCCCTGTTATGTGCCCCCAGTAATATGCCCAGCTGTTTCCCCAGTAATATGACAAACTGTGCCCCCAGTAATATGCCCATATTGTGCCCCCAGTAAAATGCTTTGCCCTAGTAATATACCCACATTGTGCCCTCCACTAATATGCCCACACTGTTCCCCCCAGTAATATGCCCACATTGTGTCCCCCAGTAATATGCCCACATTGTGCTCCCCTGTAATATGCCCACATTGTGTCCACAGTAATATGCCCACATTGTTCCCCCCTGTAATATGCTCATATTGTGCACCCCAGTAATATGTTGTGCCCCCAGTAATATGCCCACATTGTGCCCCCAGTAATATGTTGTGCCCCCAGTAATATGCTCACATTGTGCCACACACAGAAAGTTAAAAAAATAAACACCATATACTTACCTTGTTCCTAGCAGCAGCAGGACATCAGCTGCTCTAGTTTGTGGAGGGGGCGGAGCTGAGGCTAACTGCCGGCCCCGCCCCCACCACAGACCACAGGTGTGGAGAGCCGGTGTGGAAGAGGAATAATGAAGCAGGGAGCCGATGCCGGCTCTCTGCTTCTTTATAGCAACTGTCTCTGCTTCCTATGGACGCAGGGACAGCTGCCAGAAAGCGGGACATACCTCCCCTGTACTGGGACAGCGGGATAGCCACTGTAATCCGGGAATGTCCCGCTGGATCTGGGACTGGTTGGGAGTAATGCTTTAACTAAAGGCCTTGAAGAGATTTTCCTGCGAACGGTCGTTCCTCTACAATCTGCCCATGTATATGTACCGCCGATCACCCAATGAACAAGCAAAATGTTCATTCATCGGCTGATTCTGTCGCTCGTGCAGGCACCACCGATCGTGGCTTCTGAGCAGCAGATGGTGTGATCTGCTGCTCAGAAGCCATGATTCTGTATGAGGATGAAGGATTGCTATAGCAATCCCCTGTCCTCATACAGTGAAGGAGATGGCTGCATGTAAATGCGTGGTCTCCTTCAGTGAACGAGCAACCGACTACCGGGAAGGAACGCATCGTTCCCGACAATCGGCCGCGCAGTTGGCCTGTATAAATCCAGCTTAACACTCAGCAATCCCACAGTATTTCATTTTATTCTACAGGTCATTATGATTACTGAATAACAAATATCTATTATTTTTTATTATTTTTACACAGGATTTTTTGCCAATAAACATTATTAAACGTTCATTCTCAGTTCTTGCTTGGGGACTTGAGCTTGCAATCCTTTTATAATACATTGCAATGCTCCTTTATTGTGCCTCTTTGTGTTACAGACCTACAGACATTGGCAGACTTGGGGCCTTTCTTAGGTTCTGACTGCCATGGCATTCCATTAGCACCCCACATTTATGTCACAATGGTGACATTTCTATAACAGAGTCAAAACCACTGTCAAACCACTTATGGGGACATTTATCAAACTGTAAGTATATATGGTTTGTGATGAAGACACTCAGTATCTGGTTTCTATTACATTAGTTTATAAACACAATACAAATATATATAAAAGCTAATATGAAAATAATAAAAATAATACAAATAATATAAAAATAAAAATAATATTGGTATGTAGTGTGTACAGGCGTTAAATCAACATACCAGCGCTTGAGATAAGGTAAAATATTGTCACAAATAGTCACAAATAGATATCAGAAGTCAAATAATGGACACTTTGTCCTCAATATATATCTTCAATATTTCTGTCTAATGTCCAGTATAAGAATCCAATATTAACCAGTATACAAGATTAGTGCATCCGTATGCTCCTTTATGGAAAAAATAGCGCTCCCTTTAGAAGTCAGTGGATCCAATATTTTCCAGTACACATATGTTTCTATGTTTATAGTTTTTAGTTTTTCAACATGTGCTCTTCTTCAGCGTATATTTGTGCCCCGAATTTAATGGATCCAGTGGGTGTATTATGAATATTATATACTGGTAATATATCAAATGATGTATCCGATGCTGGAAATAGCGTAGTAGTACTAGCCTGCGGCGTATAACAGTCTCTCAGATTATAGTGTAGAATATGATTTCATCATGTGTTGTGTCCCATAAAATGGTATAGTATAGTTCTAAAATGAAATGAAATACAATTTCAAAGAAATCAAGGAGTTGGTTATTCTCCTTTTACTTTACCAATCCTGACGCTGGAGACTCATGGAGCTGGTCGCCCGTTGTATTGTGGACGAGGGATCGTGATTCCCGATGTTCACAGCGTTGTTCAGAGCTTGAAAGCGCTAGCGTCCCACGTGGCGTCCCACGTGGGTTCTGGCGCGCTTTTTTCAAAACGGAGTTTCTCTCTGCCGAGTAGCTGGACGTAGGACACGTAGATTTCAGCGGTCTTTGTTTGGGCTGTTATATAAAATGATACACTTGATATCCTTGTAGACAGATCAGCATAATAGATTAAAAAGTTCAAGGTTCTACTTCTGTTTTGTCTTAAGAAAAGATCCACAGGGATATTATTAATAGAGATGAGCGAGTAGTGTTCGATCGAGCCGGTATTCGATCGAATACTACGCTATTCGGCATACTTGATTTCGATCGAGTATAACGGCGATGGCGCACTTAGAATTTGTTTCCCCTCCCACCTTCCCTGGCGCTCTTTTTCCACCAATCACCATGCAGGGGGGGTATGACAGGCCCGCGGAGCACGCTGGCAGCGCGAAAACGGCGTCTACATGGATTGGCTGGAAAAACCACGTGACCTCGAATATTAAAAACTCAGGTCTTCCTGCTCGTTCGCATATGCTGCGTGAACTTAGTCAGGGACAGAGGCTGGAGAAGGGAGAGATAGGTTTTAGCTGTTGGACAGGCAGGAGCGTGATTAAAAGCCCTTATCAGGGCTACTATAGTGCAGTACAGTGATAGCTTTACTACCATATACACTCTGCAGAGAACGGCTGCTGTATTCAGGGATAGCTGCTGGAGTAGGGACAGAGAGAGGCATTAGTGGTGTATTAGGTGCTCTGCTACATACCAAACTATATTTGGCACTACTGTTCTGCGTTCTTTTTGGCTGCAAAACCCTGTTATATACTAGTGTGTATATGCACCATCTGATCTGGCAGTATAGGTGTGCTTTGTTAATGTTTTGCTCTGTGTTTGGTCTTTCCTTATTAATAATACACCGTCTGACCTGTACACGGCTGTGTACCTAGAAATATAAAAAAAAGGCATTTTATTTGGCACCTGTACTGTGCGTTCTGCGTGCTTGCAAAAATCTTTTATATACGTGGTGTTAATACACACCGTCTGACCTGTTAGTACACGGCTGTGTACCTAGAAATATTTTAAAAAAAAGGCCTTTTATTTGGCACCTGTACTGTGCGTTCTGCGTGCTTGCAAAAATCTTTTATATACGTGGTGTTAATACACACCGTCTGACCTGTTAGTACACGGCTGTGTACCTAGAAATATAAAAAAAAAGGCCTTTTATTTGGCACCTGTACTGTGCGTTCTGCGTGCTTGCAAAAATCTTTTATATACGTGGTGTTAATACACACCGTCTGACCTGTTAGTACACGGCTGTGTACCTAGAAATATTTAAAAAAAAGGCCTTTTATTTGGCACCTGTACTGTGCGTTCTGCGTGCTTGCAAAAATCTTTTATATACGTGGTGTTAATACACACCGTCTGACCTGTTAGTACACGGCTGTGTACCTAGAAATATTAAAAAAAAGGCCTTTTATTTGGCACCTGTACTGTGCGTTCTGCGTGCCTTGCAAAAATCTTTTATATACGTGGTGTTAATACACACCACCGTCTGACCTGTTAGTACACGGCTGTGTACCTAGAAATATTTAAAAAAAAGGCCTTTTTATTTGGCACCTGTACTGTGCGTTCTGCGTGCTTGCAAAACTTTTATATACGTGGTGTTAATACACACCGTCTGACCTGTTAGTACACGGCTGTGTACCTAGAAATATAAAAAAAAAAGGCCTTTTATTTGGCACCTGTACTGTGCGTTCTGCGTGCCTTGCAAAAATCTTTTATATACGTGGTGTTAATACACACCGTCTGACCTGTTA
>ONZH01017623.1:0-69109 GCA_900303285.1 Rhinella marina
TGGAAACTATAGACGGTAAGTTTAACATCTGTCATGGGTAAACTGTTTGAGAGTTTTCTAAGAGATGCTATCTTGGAGTACCTCAATGAAAAATAAGCAAATAACTCCATATCAGCATGGCTTCATGAGGGATCGGTCATGTCAAACCAATTTAATCAGTTTCTATGAGAAGGTAAGTTCTAGACTGGACCTCGGCGAATCAAATGGATGTCGTATATCTGGACTTCTCCAAAGCATTTGACACGGTACCACATAAAAGATTAGTATATAAAATGAGAATGCTTGGCCTGGGAGAAAATGTCTGTATGTGGGTAACTGGCTCAGTGATAGAAAACAGAGGGTGGTTATTAATCGTACATACTCAGATTGGGTCACTGTCACTAGTGGGGTACCACAGGGGTCAGTATTGGGCCCTATTCTCTTCAATATATTTATTAATGATCTTGTAGAAGGCTTGCACAGTAAAATATCAATTTTTGCAGATAACACTAAACTGTGTAAAGTAATTAACACAGAAGAGGACAGTACACTGCTACAGATGGATCTGGATAGACTGGAGGCTTGGGCAGAGAAGTGGCAGATGAGGTTTAACACTGACAAATGTAAGGTTATGCATACGGGAAGGAATAATTCAAGTCACCAGTACATACTGAATGGTAAAACATTGGGTAACTCTGACATGGAAAAGGACCAAGGAATTTTAGTAAACAGCAAACTAAGCTATAGAAACCAGGGTCACACAGCTGCTGCCAAGGCCAATAAGATAATGGGTTGCATCAAAAGGGGCATAGATGCCCGTGATGAGAACATAGTCCTGCCACTTTATAAATCACTAGTCAGACCACACATGGAGTACTGTGTACAGTTCTGGGCTCCTGTGAACAAAACAGACATAGCAGACCTGGAGATGGTTCAGAGGAGGGCAACTAAAGTAATAACTGGAATGGGGGGACTAAAGTACCCATAAAGATTAACAAAATTAGGGTTATTCACTTTAGAAAAAAGACGACTGAGGGGAGATCTAATAACTATGTATAAATATATCAGGGGTCAGTACAGAGATCTCTCCCATGATCTATTTATCCCCAGGACTGTTACTGTGACGAGGGGATATCCTCTGCACTTAGAGGAAAGAAAGTTTGTACACAAACATAGAAGGGGATTCTTTATGGTAAGAGCAGTGAGACTATGGAACTCTCTGCCTGAGGAGGTGGTGATGGTAAATTCACTAAAAGAGTTTAAGAGTGGCCTGGATGTATTTCTGGAGTGTAATAATATTACAGGTTATAGTTACTAAAGAGGGGTCGTTGATCCAGGAAGTTATTCTGATTGCCTGATTGGAGTCGGGATGGAATTTTTTTCCCCTAAAGTGGGGAAAATTGGCTTCTACCTCACAGGGGCTTTTTGCCTTCCTCTGGATCAACTTGTAGGAAAACAGGCCGAACTGGATGGACAGATGACTTTTTTCGGCCTTATAAACTATGTTACTATGTTACATATATAATTATATACAGAAGATACCCAGGTTATACCAGCATGCTCCATATCACTATATACAAGAAGATGTATAACTTATACCAGCTGTACATATATACCCAGGTTATACCAGCATGGTCCATATCACTATATACAAGAAGATCTTTTATGGTACTATAACATCTTCTTGTATATAGTGATATGGACCACACTGATAATATAACCTGGGTATATACTGTATATAATTATATATGTACAGCTGGTAAGTTATACCACACATGGAGTACTGTGTACAGTTCTGGGCTCCTGTGAACAAAACAGACTTAGGAGACCTGGAGATAGGGGAAGACCTGCAGCTAATGGGCATCTGTCTTTCCCCTCACCCCCTTGAAACTCAGCCAAGCAGCCCCAAGTCATGCAGTAGTCTCTTATGCTTTTTGATGACTCTGCTGGCGGGGTTTCCATGGGTCATTCACCTAGCCCTGCCCCAGAAGTGGAAGAGATTGAGTGCACTGATGCCCAACCACTTATGTTTCAGGATGTGGACATGGGAGGACCACCGCAGCAAGTCTCTGATGATGATGAGGAAACATAGGTGCCAACTGCTGCGGCTTTCTGCCGTGTGCAGACCGGCAAGGAGGGCAGGGGTGAGGAGTGGGTGGAAGATGATGTGGAGAATGGTGAGGTCCTAGACCCCACATGGAATCAAGGTCATGCAAGTGACGTGTGCAGTTCGGAGAAGGGGGTGGTGGTCACACAGCGCCAGCTGCACAGCAAATGCAAAAGCAGAGTGGCCGTCCCCTAGCCAGTATGCCTGCTACTGCCCACCGCACCCAGGGACTGAGCACACCAAAGCCAGCTCCAAAGAGTTACCTGGAGTGACAGTTGTTCAAACAATGTGCTGATGACAAGACGTGAGTGGTTTGCACGCTGTACAATTAGAGCCTGAAGCGAGGCATAAATGTTCTAAACCTGAGCACCACCTGCATGACAGGCATCTAAATGCAAAGCACGAGCTGCAGTGGAGTACACATCTGAAAAACCACAAAAGATCTAAGGCTCCTCTTGCTCCTTCTTCTGTTATGGTCCATCCCCCAAACACTGGAGAGAAAGAGGAAGTACCCCCCTACTCCCCAGCCCTGAATGCCAGCATTTCAAAATTACTGGCCTTTAAAATGATTTCATTCCGTCTGGTGGAGACAGAGACTTTTAAAAACCGAATGGTGGATCCCAGCCACCACTACTTTCTCATGCGAGCCATCCCTACCCTGCACAACCAAGTGACGGACAAAATCAGGTGTGCACTGCGCAACGCCATCTGTGGCAAGGTCCACATAACTACCGATACGTGGACCAGTAAGCACGGGCAGGGATGTTATATCTCCCTAACTGCACACTGGGTAAATGCAGTGGCGGCTGGGCTTGAGGCGGATAGCAATTTGGGGCACGTCCTACTGACACCGAGGATTGCAGAACATTTTTTGTTGCCTCCTACAGCTTAACCAACAACTTCAGCATAGCCAGGGGGAAAAGACAGCAGGCTGTTTTGAAACTCATCTGTTTGGGGGAAAAACCCCACACCGCGCAGGAGCTGTGGACGGGCATAGAACAACAGACCGATGAGTGGTTGGTACCGCTGAGCCTCAAGCCCAGCCTGGTGGTGTGCGATAACGAGCGAAATCTCGTAGCAGCTCTGGGGCTAGCTGCTTTAACGCACATCGCTTGCCTGGCACATGTGCTGAATTTGGTGGTGCAGATTTTCTACCTGGAAAGACTGTGTGAGCAGCAGCAGGATATAGTGGAGTTTCAGCTGCAGCATGCACGGATGAGTCGCTCTGCGGAAAAGCACCACTTCCCCACTGTTTCGAGAACTCCACCAACATGGCCAGTGCCGATGACACAGTCCTCAGCGTTACTATCCCACTTCTATGTCTCCTTGAAAAAATGCTTCGGGCGATGATGGAAGAGGATGTGGCACAGGAGGAAGAGGAGGTAGAAGAGGGATCATTTCCACGGTTATCAGGCAAGTCTTTCACAAGTGGCCTGCACCAACAGAGACCGGGTACACAACTGTCCAGCCAGGACACAGTTCTGCAAGATGAGGAGAAGGAACCGTGTTCACAGTAGGGTGGCACCCAAAGCAGCTAATGTGCATCAACAGAGCGTGGCTGGGGGAATACAGAGGACACCGACGCTATACCTCCCACAGAGGACAGATTGTCGTTGCTTCTGGGCAGCCTGGCACACATGAGCGACTAAACACTGCAGTGTTACACAACAAAAGCAGAGTGGCCCACATTCTAATCAGTGCTGATTACTGGGTGGCCACCCTGCTGGATCTCCGTTATAAGGACAACGTGCTGTCCTTAATTCTGTCACTGGAGCGTGATTGGAAGATGCGTGAGTACAAGCGCACGCTGGTAGACTCACTGCTGATGGCATTCATACCTGACAGCGGGGGCTCAGTGGAAGCACCAGGAGAAGGCAGAGGAGGAGGAGGAGGAAGAAGTCGCCAATACAGCTGGGGCACCGCTAGCACCTCAGAAGGGAGGGTTAGCATGGCCGAAATGTGGAAAAGCTTTGTCAGCACGCCACAACCAGCACTACCAGCTGATATGGAAAGTCTTAGCAGGAGGCAGAGTTTCGGCAACATGGTGGAACAGTACATGTGCACAAGTTTGCATGTACTGACTAATGGGTCTGCCCCATTTAACTTCTGGGTCTCCTAATTGGGCACATGGCCTAAGCTTGCCCTTTATGCCTTGGAGGTGGTGGCCTGCCCTGCAGCAAGTGTATTGTCCGAACGTATATTTTGCATGGCAGGGGGGTAATCACAGACAAGCGCAGCCACCTGTCCACAGCCAACGTGGACAAGCTCACGATCATTAAAATGAACCAGGCATGGATCTCACATGACTTGTCTGTACCTTGTGCTGAGTAGACAAGTATACTGACCGTACCTAGCCATTGTTATACTCTTGTACACTTTCTCTTTGCATTTCCCAATGTTTTGGGGTCTTTCCAAATTTATTTAAAAAAAAAAAAGAAAGAAAAATAAATAAAGGAAAAAAATACAAATAAAAAAACAACAAAAACAGTGTTGGCTATCTGCTCCTCCTCCATTACTGCTTCCTCAACTTTCTACTCCACTTGGACCTCTGCCTCTTAGTTCAAGATAATTATTTTTAATTTTTTTTCTATTCTATGTTATATTAAGTCATTTGCCTATCCACATTTATTTGCAGGTCAACTGCACTTACCCCCATTTTGCTTCCTTTTGCAGCCCTCTAGACCTTACTATGACTATTTTACAGCCATTTTAGTGCACCAAAGTTTAGGTCCCCATTGAGTTAAATGGGGTTCGGGTTAAGATATGAAAATAATCATGTCTAACACCTGCTGCCTTCAGACAGGCTTGGGAAAGCTAATTTGAATATCATTCCCACCATTCCACAGGGGCATCACTTAGCTCGGAATACCACGCACAGGCATGCACTATGCATACTTGGCGCTCTGCCTAATGAAAAAGAGTACTCCTTTAAAAACACATATACATTGGTGGGGGGGGGGGGGGGGTATTTAGCCAGCCACCAATTGTGCAAGTTCTCGCACTTAAAATGATGAGAGAGGCCTGTAATTGACATCATAGGTAGACCTCAACTATGAGAGACAAAATGAGAAAACAAATCCAGAAAATCACATTGTCTGATTTTTAAAGAATTTATTTGCAAATTATGGTGGAAAATAAGTATTTGGTCAATAACAAAAGTTCATCTCAATACTTTGTTATATATCCTTTGTTGGCAATGACAGAGGTCAAACGTTTTCTGTAAATCTTCACAAGGTTGGCACACACTGTTGTTGGTATGTTGGCCCATTCCTCCATGCAGATCTCCTCTAGAGCAGTGATGTTTGGGGGCTGTCGCTGGGCAACACGGATTTTCGACTCCCTCAAAAGGTTTTCTATGGGGTTGAGATCTGGAGACTGGCTAGGCCACTCCAGAACCTTGAAATGCTTCTTCCTAAGCCACTCCTTCGTTGCCCTGGTGGTGTGCTTGGGATCATTGCATGCTGAAAGACCCAGCCACGTTTCATCTTCAATGCCCTTGCTGATGGAAGTAGGTTTGCACTCAAAATCTCACGATACATGGCCCCATTCATTCTTTCATGTACATGGATCAGTCGTCCTGGTCCCTTTGCAGAGAAACAGACCCAAAGCATGATGTTGCCACCCCCATGCTTCACAGTATGTATGGTGTTCTTCGGATGCAACTCAGCATTTACTCTCCTCCAAACACGACGAGTTGTGTTTCTACCAAACGGTTCTACTTTGGTTTCATCTGACCATATGACATTCTCCCAATACTCTTCTGTAACATCCAAATGCTCTCTAGCAAACTTCAGATGGGCCCGGATATGTACTGGCTTAAGCAGGGGGACACGTCTTGCACTGCAGGATCTGAGTCCCTGGCGGCGTAGTGTGTTACTGACGGTAGCCTTTGTTACGTTGGTCCCAGGTTTCTGCAGGTCATTCACTAAGTCCCCCCGTGAGTTTCTGGGATTTTTGCTCACAGTTCTTGTGATCATTTTGACTCCACGGGGTGAGAACTTGCGCGGAGCCCCTGATCGAGGGAGATTATCACTGGTCTTGTATGCCTTCCATTTTCTAATTATTGCTCCCACAGTTGATTTTGTCACACCAAGGTGCTTGCCTATTGCAGATTCAGTCTTCCCAGGCTGGTGCAGGTCTACAATTTTGTTTCTGGTGTTCTTCATCAGCTCTTTGGTCTTCAAAGTGGAGTTTGGAGTGTGACTGTTTCAGGTTGTGGACAGGTGTCTTTTATACTGATAAGTTTATACAGGTGCCACTACTACAGGTAATGAGTGGAGGACAGAGGAGCCTCTTAAAGAAGAAGTTATAGGTCTGTGAGAGCCAGAAATCGTGCTTGTTTGTAGGTGACCAAATACTTATTTTCCACCATAATTCGCAAATAAATTCTTTAAACATCAGACAATGTAACATAGTAACATAGTTTATAAGGCCAAAAAAAGACATCTGTCCATCCAGTTCGGCCTGTTTTCCTACAAGTTGTGATTTTCTGGATTTGTTTTCTCATTTTGTCTCTCAAAGTTGAGGTCTACCTATGATGTCAATTACAGGCCTCTCTCATCTTTTTAAGTGGGAGAAGTTGCACAATTGGTGGCTGACTAAATACTTTTTTTCCTCACTGTATATGGTTGAGAAAAACAGTTTAGAGTAGTAGGAGGTCTCACACACTCACTTTTCCGATCCCTTTCGCTACAACATGGGGATCTGTGTGGGATAGGAATGCAGATGCAGACCCCTGTATGTTGTGGTCAACTTTGGACTGTTTACAGTGATACTGGCAGATACAGCAGGGATCTAGCTGTCAGTGAAAGCTGGGCCCCTACACTGATCAGGTGCTTATCATGGGTCTCCAAGGGTAAAAACTGTTGTCCAGCAGACAGTTGATTGTTAATGGGAATTGCTTTTCTTTGTTACGTAATGCTGTCAGCAATGGTACCACATGGAAGAGAAATGTCACAAGACTTAAGAAAGAAATAATTTCTTTACACAAGAAAAGTGAAGGCTATAGCTTTACTTTTCAGTCAAAATACTGTAGCAAAAGTGATACAAAAATTTTAAAAAGATGGAACTGAACTATCTCACATAGATGTCCAGACTATCCAAGTTAACACCTAAACAGGAGCATCTTCTGATGATATGGGTTGAAGAAAGTTGCCATGCATTTCACTGCAGTTAGCTAAAGAAGTAGAAAGCCTAAATGGGGTAAGTGTTTCCCATGACACAATACAGCATACACTGCAGAGGAATAGCTTGCGTGGGTGTCGTGCACAAAGGAAGCCTTTCCTAAGTCCATGCACAGAAAAGCCTGTCTACAATTTGCCAGGGCCCATGCTGAAAAAGATGAAGAATATTTGGATTCTATACTCTGGAATGATGAGACCTAGACAAATGTTTTTGTAACCATTTTTTTTTTTATTCCTATGGGGAGTAAAACTAAACAGAAAGGACAGCTGAAGGCAGGAAAGGTACTGACCGAAACCAAGATGGCACAGACTGAGGTATCTTCCAACATGGAGAGCTCCCCCGCTTCCCTTGATTAAGACAGCCGTAAAATACAGTTAGAGGGAGACAGAGTGCAAGTGGACTATAAGCAGGTAGCACTGGCAGGTGTGGATTTGGAGTCGGTGTTCATTTTGGTGGAGTCGGAATCATTATAAAATGGACCAATAGCAACCGTGGTTGGTCGGCACTCCTTTTAAGTAGTTGTTGGTGCTCAGTGGTAAGTAGCGTACAAAATATGTGAAAATGACCACGGCACTCAGGGGATCAATTCAAAACTTATAGTAGTAATTTATTTTTCTTTTTTCATTTTTTTATCCATCCAAAGTCATATATATGCTCACATGGGCCAACGTTTCGGTCTTAACCAAAGACCTTGATCACGGCCTAATATATACAAAGGTAAGTATCAGTCATCAAAGGATACACATAATGAGTACAATTATGATAGTAAATAACAATATAATGTCAAAAGGAAATGTCATGATAAGTCCATTGGAGGTGGAGAATCCAAGGTGGTATGTATCCGGGGCTAGGTCACATGCGGTAAAACATCACTGAAGTAAGAGAAGTGGAGCTGGCATGTAGAAACAACATGGTGTTATACACGGAGAAAAAGATCATTTCACAAGGGAGTACATAGAAATACTACAGTGAATGCAATAATCAATTGCAAGTCAGGCCACACCAATAATTAAAGAAGTGCATAGATAAGAAGCATATAATGGAATAAATAGCGCTTGATTTAAGTATAATACAGGTGGGGACGTCACATAGTATATGATGGCATACAGAAAATGTAGATATAGGGGAGACGTCACATAGTATATAATGACATGTAGACAGAGCAGGTGTATGACATCACAGAATCAACCTACTCATAATATAAGCATAAAAGAATCATTGGTGGACAGTGCAAATGTAATTTAAAGCATTGGTGGTCAGTGGGACTGTACCTGCATGGCGTCCAGCGTCCTAGTTGCATGGAGGATGCTGGCGCCTGTGTTGTGACGCGATCCTAAGAAGCGTGCGCCGCCCGACGTCATGTCCGGGCGGGGCATGCGTAGTGAGTCCCTGAGGCCAGATACTGGCAACTTGGCAAGCGGCGCTTGCGCCCTAGTGTGTTCTCGAGGGCGATGTTAACGTGGGTAAAAAACAAACAAAAGGGGGGGACATGGCATGTTAGGGAAAATGATAAATAATAAATGAGAAATAAATGGAGGAGTAGCCCATACCAGATTAGTCAGATAGATAACATGCACACATATAAATGAACGACATGCAAGGGTTAATACATGCAAATGGGTACTAACAAAACTGCTACCTGTCTGGAGAGGTTCATCTAGTCTGGAAAAGAAACAAGAGTAAGTTAGTTATCTCAATAAACATACTAGGTAATACAAAAATCAATGTGGCCCCCCCTTATGCTAACGCATTTATGTCCAAATTTGAAGATGACTGGGTCTATACAAACACATTGTTTCAAACTCATGCCCTTGTATGGCATCGTTATATAGTCGATATTTTCTGTATTTGAAATGGCAGTCAGGAATCCTTTAATGAGTTTTACCATTTCCGCAATAATGTTGACCCCGATCTCCAATTCACAGCACATACGGATGAATCCACAATCAGTTTTTTGGATACCCTGGTCTATAAGAACCCTCAGGGTACGCTGTCCACTGATCTGTACAGAAAAGAAACAGACCGCAACACTCTCCTACTTCACTCTAGTTGTCATCCCCGCAATACGAAAAATTCTCTTCCTCGCTCACAGTTTACAAGAGTCAATAGGATAGTCTCTGAGCCCACCCTACGAGCACAATGCTTAGAGGAAATGTCTCAATTCCTAGATACAGGTTATCCTGCTTCCCTTCTTACCAACCAACGGGTACCATCAAACGCACCTAAAGCTGACACTACCATTCCACGTCTGCCCCTAGTTGTTACATATCATCCGTTTGTTCACAAAATACGTTCTATCATCCATAAGCACTGGCCATTATTACAGCGATCCTATCCGGATGTCCCAGAATTCCAAAATCCAGTCTGTTTATGCTATAAAAGGCCCTCTAATTTAAAAGACAAATTAGTCAAAGCTAACATCGGCTCATTACGTCCATCTCTGAGACAAAGTACACTGGCACCCACTAGAACCGGTACATATCCCTGTTTAAGCTGTGCCCAGTGCACCAATGTTATTCGAGGGAACAGATTTGCACATCCGCATTCAGGCAAGGTGTACCATCCTAAAGCACATTTTACATGTGCCACCTAATTTTTCGTCTACCTCATTCGGTGCCCATGCGGTCTCGCACACATGGGTGAAACCACCCAAAGTGTGCAAGACCGTATAACAAAGCATAAGTCTGACACTAGATGCCGTAGAACTGAACTTCCAATTCCCAATCATTTCATCACAATGGGTCACCAAATTAACCAACTCAAATACCAGAACATTGAACAGGTACCTACAGCAAGACGAGGAGGCAACCGGATTGCACGTCTAAAAGAACGTGAGGCGTTCTGGATTTTTGAACTTGGGACTTTGTCCCCATGAGGCTTAACCCTTTCGGTACTGAGCCACTTTTCACCTTAAATCCCAGGCCGATTTTGCAAATCTGACGTGTCACTTTATGTGGTAATAACTTTAGAACGCTTTTACTTATCCAGGCCATTCTGAGATTGTTTTCTCGTGACACATTGTACTTCATGACAGTCATAAATTTGAATCAATATATTTCACCTTTATTTAAAAAAAAAATCCCAAATTTACCAAGAATTTAGAAAATGTTCAATTTTCAAAATTTCTATTTCTCTGCTTTTAAAACAGAAAGTGATACCTCATAAAATATTTATTACTTAACATACCCCATATGTCTACTTTATGTTGGCATCATTTTGTAAATGTGATTTTATTTTTTTAGGAAGTTAGAGGTCTTAGAAGTTTAGAAACAATTTTTCAAATTTTCAACAAAATTTCCAAAACCATTTTTTTGAGCACCAATTCAGTTATAAAGTGATTTTGTGATGCTTACCTAATGGAAACCAACCATAAATTACCCCATTTTAGAAACTACACACCTCAAATTATAAAAGACTGATGTGACAAACTTTGTTAACCCTTGAGGTGTTCCACAAGCATTAAAGGAAAATGGAGGGGAAATTTCAAAATTTCACTTTTTTGGTAGATTATTTATGTTAATAATTTTTTTTTTGCAACACAGCAAGGGTTAACAGCAAACTAAACCTCAATATACATTACTCTGATTCTGAAGTTTATGGAAATACCCCATATGTGGTGGTAAACTGCTCTATGGGCACGTGGCAGTGGTCAGAAGAAAAGGAGCGCCATATGGATTTTGGAGGCAGATTTTGCTAGAATGGTTTTTAGGCACCATTTTGTAACCTACTATTTTGGAAACTACTCCCCTTAACCACTTCAGATCTGGGCCATTTCCCCCCTTCCTGACCAGGCCTAATTTTGCAAATCTGACATGTGTCACTTCATGTGGTAATAACTTTGGAACGTTTTTACTTATCCAAGCGATTCTGAGATTGTTTTCTCATGACACATTGTACTTCAAGTTAATGGTAAATTTGAATCGATAAGTTTTAATTTTATTTATAAAAAAATCCAAAAGTTAACGAAAATTTGAAAAAAATTTACTGTTTTCTAAATTTCAATCTCTCTGCTTTTAAGACAGATAATGATGCCCCATAAAATCCTTTTTAATTCACATTCCCCATATGTCTACTTTATGTTGGCATCATTTTGGTAGTGTCATTTTATTTTTTTAGGACAGTAGAAGGTTTAGAATTTTAGATGCAATTTTTGAAAATTTGCAAAATCAACTTTTTTAAGGACCAGTTCAGTTCTGAAGTCAGTTTGTGGGCTTACATAATAGAAACCACCAATAAATGACCCCATTTTAGAAACTACACCCCTCAAACTATTCAAAACTAGTTTTAGAAATGTTGTTAACCCTTTAAGTACGCCACAGGAATGAAAGCAAAATAGATGTGAAATTTCAAAATTTCACTTTTTTTGCAGATTTTCCATTTTAATCATTTTTTTCCTGTAACACAACAAGGGTTAACAACAAAACAAAACTCAATATTTATTACCCCGATTCTGCAGTTTGCAGAAACACCCCACATGTGGTCGTAAACTGTTATTTGGGGATATGCCAGGGCTCAGAAGGGGAGGAGCAGCATCTGCATTTTCTAACATGGAATTTTTTGTCATGGTTTGTAAGATAACTTTTTAATTTATTTGTGGACTGAGCTGCGTGAGGTCTTATTTTTTGCGGGACAAGCTGTGATTTTTATTGGCACCATTTTGGGGTACATCCAGCTTTCTGATCACTTTTTAATCTAATTTTTGGGAGGTTAACTAAAAAAAAAAAAGCAGTTTAGGGGCATATTTCTATTTTTTTTTACACCGTTCACTTGATGGGGTAGATCATGTGATATTTTTGTAGAGCCAGTTGCTACGGACGCAACGATACCAAATATGTCTATTTTTCTTTTTTTTTTATGTTTTACACAATAAGAGCATTTTTAGAAGAAAAATCATGTTTTTGTGTTGCAATTTGTTAAGAGCCATTTTTTTTCATTTTTTGGGCTATAATCTTGTGTGGGGGCTCATTTTTTGTGGGATGAGGTGACGTTTTTATTGCTACCATTTTGGGATGCATACGACTTATTGATTGTTTGATATTATGTTTTTTGGTAGTTGATGCGACAAAAAAAGCTGTTTTGGCATAATTTTTATTAGATTTTTTTTACGCAGTTCACTTGATGGGGTAGATATGTGATATTTTTATAGAGCCAGTCGTTTCAGACGCGGTGATACCAAATATGTCTATCTATTTTTTTATTTGTAACTTTTTTTAATGAAATATTTGGGGGGAAATTATTTTTTTTTAATATATATGTGATTTTTTTTTTTTTTTTTACACTTTGTGTCCCCCATAAGGTCATACAAGACCTCAGGGGGACATTTAACTTCACTTATTTTTTATTTTATTTTTTTTACACTTGATTTGTCCTGTAACTCGGGCTGTTATCAAGCGTGGAAATGTGCGTCAGCCCAGCAGAGAAAGAGAGAAAGAACACTTACCAAGTTTGCCTGCCAGTTTATGCCAAAGCCTGCTGGAACCAAGAGAAAGCCTAAATGTAAGAAAAGCCTGAATATTGTCTGGAATCAAGTTTATGCAAGTAAAGCTGTTGAACTTTATCAAGGTCTGAACTCCATTTATTCTTGACCTCCTACCTCAACTATTCCTTTATTCGGAACCTATCCCTGGGAATCAGCTGTACCCAGGTAGGAGCACCCTGACACATAGAGACAATTAAGTGCCACACCACTCGGCATTCCTGGGGGTTGCACGTCGCAGAACCACTCACAGCAAAGCAACATATGCCTTGTTGGCCTACCTGAGACCATTCAAGGGCACAAACTGGTATTGATCTGTGAATCTGATCTTCCTTCTGTGTTAGGCCTCCCAGGTTGCTACCACACAACTTATAAGCAAAATTAACTTTATTAAATAAATAATAAAAACTTGGATGAGGCCAGCTCAAGCATTAGTCATATAAGGAGCTCCAACATAGGAGCCCAATTAAATAACTTTAGCATAGTATTGGAAATAAAGTAATATTAATTTCCCGTCCGCCCATTGACTATAAACGTCCGGGAAGTGGTTACAGCTGCACAGTGGGGTACCTGCTGTCACTGACAGCAGGGTACCCCAAAGAGAAGGCAGGGACTGTTCCCAGGGGTCCCTGCCTTGTAGATCACTGTATACACAGCGCTCACCGAGCACTGTGTATACAGATCAGGAAGTGCCCTGTGCGCTTCCTGTTCCGGCCCAGCGGTCACGTGATCGCCGGGGCCGGGAGAGTGCAGGAGCTGCCGGGTCTCTCATAGACCCGATCAGCCCTGCACTGAGGCTGTACAGCATAGTATTATGCTGTACAGCCTCTCTGGGGATGTATTTCCACTGTAACTGGGGCTACTATGTCAGCCCCAGTTACAGGAAAAATCAATAGTGAAAAAAAAAAGTTAAATGTCTGACCTTATGGGGGACACAAAGTGTGAAATAAATAAAAAAAAAATAAAAATAAAGAGTATTATAAAAAAAAAAAATCACATATAAAAAAATAATTTTCAAACAAATATGTCATTAAAAAAAAGTTACAAATAAAAATATATAAATAAAATAGACATATTTGGTATCACCGCGTCCGCAACGACTGGCTCTATAAAAATATCACTTGATCTACCCCATCAAGTGAACAGCGTAAAAAAAATCTAGGTAGCAATAAAAACGTCACCTCATCCCGCAAAAAATGAGCCCCCACACAAGATCATAGCCAGAAAATTTGGAAAAAATATGGCTCTTAAAAAATTGCAACACAAAAAAAAATGATAAAACATAGACATATTTGGTATTGTTGCGTCTGTAACAACTGGCTCTACAAAAATATCACATGATCTACCCCATCAAGTGAACGGTGTAAAAAAAAAATATAGAGAAATGCCCCTAAACTGCTTTTTTTTGTGACTTAACCTCCCAAAAATTAGATTAAAAAGTGATTTGTCCCGCAAAAAATAAGCCCTCACGCAGCTCAGTCCACAAAAATTTTTTAAAAGTTATCGCTCTTAAAAACCATGACAGAAAATTCCATGTTTGAAAATGCAGATGCTGCACCTCCACTTCTGAGCCCTGGCGTATCCCCAAATAACAGTTTACGACCACATGTTGGGTGTTTCTGCAAACTGCAGAATCGGGGTAATAAATATTGAGTTTTGTTGTTAACTCTTGATGTGTTACAGGAAAAAAATTAATAAAATGGAAAATCTGCAAAAAAGGTGACATTTTGGAATTTCTCATCTATTTTGCTTTAATTCCTGTGGGATACTTAAAGGGTTAACAACATTTCTAAACCAGTTTGGAATAGTTTAAGGGGTGTAGTTTCTAAAATGGGGTAATTTATGGGTGGTTTTTATTATGTAAGCCTTACAAACTGACTTCAGAACTGAACTGGTCCTTAAAAAAGTTTATTTTGCAAATTTGCAAAAATTGCATCTAAAATTCTAAACCTTCTACTGTCCTAAAAAAATAAAATGACACTACCAAAATGATGCCAACATAAAGTAGACATATGGGGAATGTCAATTAATGAGTATTTTAAGGGGTATCACTATCTGTCTTAAAAGCAGAGAGATTCAAATTTAGAAAACAGTAAATTTTTTCAAATTTTCGTTAACTTTTGGATTTTTTATAAATAAAATTAAAACATATCGACTCAAATTTACCATTAACTTGAAGTACAATGTGTCACGAGAAAACAATCTCAGAATCGCTTGGATAAGTAAAAGCGTTCCAAAGTTATTACCACATGAAGTGACACATGTCAGATTTGCAAAATTAGGCCTGGTCAGGAAGGGGGTAAATGGCCCAGATCTGAAGTGGTTAAAAAGCAAAGAACAAACATATGTGGATTACCAACAGATACGGTAGTTCCCTCCTCCCAACGCTGTTTCGCCCTGAAGCTTCTTCCAGGGAAGGGGCTTCTATCCCCGGAAGAAGCCTCAGGGCGAAGCGGCGTTGGGAGGAGGGCGCCGCCGTATCGATCGGTAATCCACATATGTTTTTTCTTTGCTTTTTCCAACACTATGCTAAAAGTTATTTAAAGGGAACCTGTCACCTAAAAAACACATATAAAACTGCTAGCATTACCTTATAGTCGCCTCCAGTCTGTTCATAATCATGTGTTTGGAGTATCAGACTACCAAATCATAGATTAAAAAAAACGATCTTTTAAGCGCCATCAGTGCTCTCTGGCCGGTCAGCTTCAAGTCAAGGGGACAGCGGCTTCCTTGCTTCAAGTCAAGGTAAGCAAACCCCCTAACTGTCCCCTCTTGCTTGACAGGCTGCAGTGCTCCGGAAGGGAAAAAAATGGCGAGCGCGCTCGTTCGCACTGACCGGCTCATGCGAGGTGTGCCGCAGAAACCCGCCTAACAGTGGCAGCCGGAGACTGCATCACCTTAGCGCTCCGCACATGAACAAGAGACGAGACATTTAGGGGGTGTGCTATAAGGTAATGCTGGTGGTTTTATATGTGTTTTTGAGGTGACAGGTTCCCTTTAATTGGGCTCCTATGTTGGAACTCCTTATATGATTAATGCTTGTGCTGGGCTCAACTTCAACTATTTTGAGCTGGAATATGCGGATTTGAAACGACTGATATTGTGGCGCCCCCTATGTCCTCTCTTGGAACATTGATTGCTGCTATATTGATACCTATGTATTTATCCATGTTTTTATCAATTTAATAAAGTTCATTTTGCTTATACGGTAAGTTGTGTAGAGGTATTTTTCTATTAAGGGTCTTTCAGTGTAGCGGGTATACTTCTAAGATATTGGGTTGGTTTGTATCCCGGTTTAGACAATTAGGTGTGTACTCCCAGGTTGCTGTAAAGTGGAAGAGCACGGAGTGGGCCTAGGCCCCAGTGCAGGTGTGTCCCGATAAAACCAAAAGGGTGCGAACACGCCATTATCTACCTTCAGACCTAGACAAGTCACTGTAAAGCACTTGGGGGGAGATTTATCAAACTGGTGTAAAGTAGAACTGACTTAGTTGCCCATAGCAACCAATCAGATCCCATCTTTCATTTTTCACAGCTCCTTTAGAAAATGATAAGTGGAATATGATTGGTTGCTATGAGCAACTAAGCCAGTTCTACATTACACCAGTTTGATAAATCTCTCCCTTGGACTATTCAAAGAAAGCAGCCATCTTGAGTGCCTACAAGAAGACTGGGAATGGAATTGAACTCTGTGAGCATCGTGGCTTGCTGTTTGGTGGCTTTTCAGTGCAGGTAACGGACAGTAGGCGATCCTTTGCTGACATTTGGTCCGCTTTGTTAAAAAAGTAAATCCGGTTCACTTTGTTATATCCAGCGGTTCTCAAAGTTTTCTACTGAGATGGGACTTCCTCGTCTCCTTCTTCAGCCGAATAGTCCATCCTCTTCTCCTGGGTTGTCTGTGACACCCAAGCCACTCAGAAGTGAGGAGACACTGGAGTACCCCAGCCTGAAGATTAACAACAGTGTTCACAGTACAGACGATGACCTGACCCTGGGCACCATCTATCTAGGAGATACCTGTGGTTTTTTGCTCCTAGTTTTGCCCAGTGTTGAATGATCAGACTGATTACACTTTCAGGGTTTGCGTCAGGACTGGAACTTTCTATAGTCATGATTTTGAACCTGTTTGATGACAGCAATTTAAGTGCTGTCCTTTTTGTTTGTTTTATCTATTGTTAGGGCTACTGAAAGGAACTATGGGGTGTTTTAGATGCTGGTCTTAATAAGACCCTGTGATAGCAGTGGATCTGCTGAAGTTTTATAGAGGCACTGGCCTCTACATAACTTTGGCGGATCCACCGCCGATTCTAAATGTGAGACAGCTTCCTAGCATAGTCTAACATTTAGACCATTTTCTAAACCTAAAACAGGTGTAGAAAATGGTAAATGATTGCTGGCAGCAGCAAAGGTGTTGGTGCCTCTCCATTGGTTGCAATCAATACCTCCTCTCTAGAAGTGTGGTGCTCCAAGGTCAACCAGATATGAGGAACTTGCCAGCTGGACAGAGAGGAAACATGACAACAGGGAAAGGCTTTTAGATCATAGGGACCCAGATGGGATTGTTCCCCAAGCGGAAAAAGGATTGCATGTCCTAATGTAGTGAGGTGTGATTCTTTTCAGAACTCAACGGGGAAACAATTTATAGAATTACCCACAAGATTGATTGTAACTCATTTGGGGTAATTTACCATGCACTTTTTCTTTTGTCACTTGCACTTTTCACTTTATGGCACTGTTGGTCGTGTATATATATCCATATATTTGTATGTAGTATTTAGTGTCAAAAGACATTTATTGTGTTTTAAAGCAAGAAATTACGGCAACATACTGTCAATGTACCCCAGGGGAAATATATATAAGAAAAGGAAACAGGAAATAAACAACAAGATCAATATCGATAATCCAATATCTAGTAAAATATACAGACCGCGATATAGTCAGACATTTCATAACACTCAATTCTAGTTTAGGGGAAGGACTTATTAAGGACGATAGAAAGTGGAAAATTTGTTGTTTCCTCCACCACTCTTCGGGTGGGGGTTTGTATAGGGTATTAAAATGAGAGACTGATATCAATTTGCCATTTAGGATAAAATCATGTAACGTAGTGAGTTTACGTGAGTGCCACCACGTATAAGTAGATGTGGTTTCTCCTGCGGGGAATGCCAGATTGGAGAATATAGGAGTGAGCATAGAGGGTTTAGACTGTAATTTATATTTGAATCTCACTTGACGCTATAGGAGTCATGATGCCATATGGAAAAGAAGGTAAAAGGAGCTATTTGTTTCATGTGGGCAGGGAGCAAAACTTCAGTCCAAAAGAGGTCTGGCCAAGAAACTGCCGGGAATAATGAAGTCTCGAGGGAGACCCATAGGGGAGCAGTGGAGCCTGCTAATATTGGTGCTAGCTGGGCAAGTCTGGCTGCTTTGTGGTAGGCTGCTATATTAAGTACAGAAATTCCTCCCACTTTTTTATGTAGAAACATAATCTTTTTAGTTATGCGAGGATGCTTATAAGACCAAATAAAAGAAAAGATTTGCTTCTGCAGGGTTTGAATCGCATATCGTGGAACCAGTATCAGGAGGGCTCGAAACAAATAAAGGATTTTAGGCAACAGTACCATCTTTACCGCAAGTATTCTGCCAATCCAGGATAGGAACGGGCAGTCTCATTTATGCAGGTCAGAGTGCAGCTGCCTAAAAATGGGGCCATAGTTAGTTTTGTATAAGTTATCTATGTTCTTAATAATTTTAATACCAAGATAAGGTATAAAGTGATTTCTGGTTTTAAAGCCAAAGTTTAACTCTGAGTTTTTGTGTGTGTTCTGGGGTGTTGCAGAAGAGAACATCAGATTTGGATGCATTTATTTTGAGGCCTGATATCCTAGCAAATTGAGTCAGAACATTTATAAGTTTAGGGAGAGTAGTAAGGGGGTTTGTTAGAGTCAATAGCAGGTCGTCTGCAAAAAGACTCAGTTTGGTGTGAGAGTGACCTATGAAAATGCCTTTGATATCTGGATTTGTTCGGATAGCTATCGCCAAGGACTCCATGGCCAAAGCAAATAAAGTGGGTTACAGCGGGCAACCCTGTCTCGTACCCCTATTGATGTATATAGGCGAGATCGTAGTAGAAGGGATTTCCAAGTATGCAGTGGGGTTAGAGTATAGGACGCCAATTGTTTTAAGGAAGGAACCTCTAAACCTCATCTTTTGGAGTATCTCTTGCAGGTATGTCCAAGAAAGGCTTTCTCTATATCCAATGCCAGGACTGTTAGGGGGATATGAGATCTGTTTGCTACGTGAACGGCGCTCAATATTTTACGTACATTGTCAGGGGCCTGTCGTCCTGGGATAAAACCAACTTGGTCTCTGTGAACAAGGGAAGGTAAAAAGGAGTTGAAACTTCTCACTTTTATTCTAGCCAGTAGACTCAAGTCTACATTTAAAAGTGATATGGGACGATAATTTGTGACCAGGGTAGCATCCTTACCAGGTTTTGGAATGGTGGTGATTAATGCTGTAAGGAAGTCAGGGTTGACTCTATGCCCCTGCATAATGTATTTGTATAGTGTGAAAAGATGAGGCGTAAGAGTGTGCGCAAATTTCTTGTACTATTTGGCCGTCAACCTGTCTGATCCAGGGGCTTTGCCCTATTTGAGCCGTTTGATCGCCCATTCTATCTCATCCCCTTTACTCTCAGCATTCAATTGATCGAGCTCGTCTTTCAATAAAGTCGGTAGGTGAAGGTTTTCTAAAAAAGGACTGGGAGATGGAGTCAGGGTGCATTTCCTGGATTTTATACAAATTTTGATAGTTTTTAAGGAAGGATGAATATATTTTATCAGGATTGGAGGAGGTGTGACCCGGTCGGATCTGGATTTTGTGGACAGTATGTAATGTTTGTCGTTCTCTTAATTTACATGCTAATAGTTTGTCAGGTTTGTTAGCTAGTTGAAAATATGTGGTCTGTGTCCATGCCATGGCTCGTTCGGTTTTATGTGTCAGTAGAGCATCAAGTTCAAGCCTGGTGTCTCTAATAGTTTTAGCAAATATCTGGAGTGGTGTCTTGTGTATGCTAATTCAAGTTTCGATATTTTGTATTCTAAATTATCTTGTGCTTTTGACCTCTCTTTCTTCAGCTTGGAAGACTGTGAAATGAGAACCCCCCCTAATGACCGGTTTATGAGCGAACCAATAATTATCCAGGGTAATGGTGATGTGGCATTTAGCTGGAAATTTTCCTCTAGGGTTTCTTGAACTTTAGTGGTTATTTCAGGTTTTGTCAGTAATGCTTCATTGAGTCTCCATGTATAAGGAATTTTGGTGTTGGGGCTCAGGGTCAGTTCGGTTAAAACCATATCATGATTGGACCAAACACAGATCAAATGTCTAGAATACGTTAAATATGGGAGTGTAATCAAGTTAGTGAGGATTCAATCTAGTCTATAATAATGGCAATGTGCCGGTAAAAAATAGGTATAACCCTTCACTAAGGAGTTAAATTCTCTCCATGTATCGGAGAGTGTGAGGGTCTGAAATGCTGCCAAGAGGTCTTTCTTCTGCCTTTCAGATCTCATCTGGGAAGGTGCAGATGTCGAATCAATAGATGGGTTCGGTGGAAGTTGAAATCACCACAACAGATCAGTCTTGTATAATCCAATGGGAGTAACTTATCACATAAGGTTAGGAAAAACTATTGGGTTAAGCCTAAGGCTACTTTCACACTAGCGTTTTAAAATTCTGGTATTGAGTTCCGTCATAGGGGCTCAATACCGGAATAAAACGCTTCAGTTTTGTCCCCATTCATTGTCAATGGGGACAAAACTGAACTGAAGACAACGGAATGCTCCTGAAAGCATTCCGTTCCGTCTTCAGACCGGAGAACAAACCGCAGCATGCTGCGGTTTGCTCTCCGGTCCAGGCATCCGCACCAAGACGGATCCGGAATGACCCCCAATGCAAGTCAATGGGGGTGGATCCGTCTGGTGTGACCATAATGGTAACCGGATCCGCCCTCCATTGACTTTCAATGGAGTCCATCACGGATCCGGCTACACATAGACACATAGAGACACAGACATACACAAACATACACACACATATAGACATACAAACACACATACATACTTACATGCTCCCGGCAGGTCTTCGGAGCATCAGAGGGACAGGACGGCGCGCACAGATCACGATTCCACCAGGCGCCCAGCAGAGGGCGCTGTGGGGAATCGTGACCTGTGTGAGCCGTCCTGTCCCTCTGACGGTCCGAAGACCTGCCGGGGAGCATGTAAGTATGTATGTGTGTTTGTTTGTCTATATGTGTGTGTATGTTTATGTATGTACTGTGTGACATGTGTGGGGCCGGAGCGCAGTTCCGGCTCCACACATGTCACTGCGGCAGGCCTGATCCGGCAGCACCCTTCACCTGCCGGATCAGGCCTGCCGCCAGTGTGAAAGTAGCCTTAGCATTGGGAGCATATGTATTAACAAGACAGAGCTTATCATTGTATAGTTCACCCAGTAGGATTAGATAGCAACCCTGAGTGTTAATAGTTTTAGTGACATGAAATGGGAGGGAGTTTCGGGGAAATGTGGAGACGCCCCTGCTCTTAGTTTGGAACATTGAGTGGTAATTCACCCTATATCTTGGGTTAAAGAACTTTGGGTGGGAGGCGTCAGTAAAATGGGTTTCTTGGAGACAAATAATGTCAGGTTTGTTTTTCATAATCCTCAAAAGCTTTCCTCCTTTTAGGCGGCACGTTAAATCCCCTAACATTGTGACTTATAATCTTACACAAGAGGTCATAATGGTAAATGCTAAGGTTGCGAAACTGGAGCATGCAGCATAGGTGATAGTGTGTGCATGCTATGTGAAGTCATCGGAATCAGTATATTTTTTTCCAAGGAAATAAGAATAAGGCTACTTTCACACTAGTGGCAATGGATTCCGGCAGGCTGTTCCGGTGGCTAACAGCCTGCCGGATCCGTGCTGCCACTGGTGCACGTGTGGGGCCGGAACTATGCTCCGGCCCCATTCACTATAATGGGGGCGGGCCGCGGATCCGGCAGCAGCACGGAAAACTTGCTGAGAGGCGGCCGGACCAAAACTACGACATGTGCCGCTAGTGTGAAAGTAGCCTTAGTAACACATACAGTGCCTTGCGAAAGTATTCGTCCCACTGAAACTTTTCAAACTTTGGCCACATTTCAGGCTTCAAACAAAAAGATATAACATTTTAAATTTTTGGTGAAGAATCAACAAGTGGGTCACAATTGTGAAGTGAAACAAAATTTATTGGATCATTCAAACTTTTTTTGTAATAATAAAACTAAAAAGTGGGGAGTGCAAAATTATTCGGCCCATTTACTTTCATTTCAGAAAACTCACTCCAGAAGGTCATTGAGGATCTCTGAATGATCCAATGTTGTCCTAAATGACTGATGAAGATAAACAGAATCCACCTGTGTGTAATCAAGTCTCCGTATAAATGCACCTTGTCTGTGATAGTCTCAGGGTTCTGTTTAAAGCACAGAGAGCATCATGAAGACCAAGGAACACACCAGGCAGGTCCGTGATACTGTTGTGGAGAAGTTTAAAGCTTTGGATACCAAAAGATTTCCCAAGCTTTAAACATCCCAAGGAACACAGTGCAAGTGATCATATTGAAATGGAAGGAGTATCAGACTACTGCAAATCTACCAAGACCCGGCCGTCTCTCTAAAACTTTCATCTCAAACGAGGAGAAGACTGATCAGAGATGCAGCCAAGAGGCCCATGATCACTCTGGATGAACTGCAGAGATCTACAGCTGAGGTGGGAGAGTCTGTCCATCGGACAACAATCAGTCGAACACTTCACAAATCTGGCCTTATGGAAGAGTGGCAAGAAGAAAGCCATTTCTCAAAGATATCCATAAGGTCTGGTTTACAATTTGCCACAAGCTACCTGGGAGACACACCAAACATGTGGAAGAAGGTGCTCTGGTCAGATGAAACCAAAATCGAACTTTTTGGAAACAATGCAAAATGATATGTTTGGCGTAAAAGCGTAAAACACAGCTCGTCACCCTGAACACGCCATCCCCACTGTCAAACATGGTGGTGGCAGCATCATGGTTTGGGCCTGCTTTTCATCAGCAGGGACAGGGAAGATGGTTAAAATTGATGGGAAGATGGTTGGAGCCAAATACAGGACCATTCTGGATGAAAACCTGTTGGGAGTCTGCAAAAGACCTGAGACTAGGACGGAGATTTATCTTCCAACAAGACAATGATCCCAAACATAAAGCAAAATCTACAATGGAATGGTTAAAAAATAAACGTATCCAGGTCTTAGAATGGCCAAGTAAAAGTCCAGACCTGAATCCAATTGAATATATGTGGAAAGAGCTGAAAACTGCTGTTCACAAACGCTCTCCATCCAACCTCAAAGAGCTCGAGCTGTTTTGTAAGGAAGAATGGGCAAGAATTTCAGTCTCTAGATGTGCAAAACTGATAGAGACATACCTCAAGCGACTTGCAGCTGTAACCGCAGCAAAAGGTAGCGCAAAAAAGTATTAATGCAAGGGGCCAAAAAATTTTGCACGTCCCACTTTTCAGTTTTTTTATTACAAAAAAAGTTTAAATGATCCAATAAATTTCATTCCACATCACAATTGTGACGCACTTGTTGTCGATTCTTCATCGAAAATTTTAAATGTTATATCTTTTTGTTTGAAGCCTGAAATGTGGCAAAAGGTTGAAAAGTTCCAGGGAGCCGAATACTTTCGCAAGGCACTGTAACTGTGATGGTAGTAGTAATAGAACATAATGGGGTCTAAAATGACCAACGTAAGGTCGAAACTGACCTGTAGATAATAGATAGTTTATGACTAAACTAGACTCTATAACCAGATAAGGCAACATGGTAATCCAAACAATGACAGCAATATGTACAGTACAGACCAAAAGTTTGGACACACCTTCTCATTCAAAGAGTTTTCTGTATTTTCATGACTATGAAAATTGTAGAGTCACACTGAAGGCATCAAAACTATGAATTAACACATGTGGAATTATATACTTAACCCCTTCAACCCCAGGCCTGTTTTCACCTTCATGCCCAGGCCATTTTTTGCAAATCTGACATGTGTCACTTTATGTGGTAATAACTTTGGAACGCTTTTACTTATCCAGGCCATTCTGAGAATGTTTTCTCGTCACATATTGTGCGTCACGACAGTAGTAAATTTTTGGCAAAATATTTCATTTTTATTTATAAAAAAAAATAAATTTACCAAAAATTTGGAAAAATTAGCAAATTTCCAAATTTCAATTTCTCAATTTTCAAAATAAATAGTAATACCTCCAAAAATAGTTATTATTTTACATTCCCCATATGTCTACTTTATATTGGCATCATTTTATGAATGTCATTTTACTTTTTTAGGACGTTAGAGGGCTTAGAAGTTTAGAAGCCATTTTTCAAATTTTCACCAAATTTTCCAAAACCATTTTTTAAGCACCAATTCAGATATAAAGTGATTTTGAGGGCCTTACATAATGAAACCCACCCATAAATGACCCCATTTTAGAAACTACACCCGTCAAATTATAAAAAACTGCTGTTACAAACTTTGTTAACCATTCAGGTGTTCCACAAGAATTAAAGGAAAATGGAGGTGAAATTTCAAAATTTCACTTTTTTGGTAGATTATTCATGTTAATAATTTTTTTCTTGCAACACAGCAAGGGTTAACAGAAAACTAAAACTCAATATACATTGCTCTGATTCTGCAGTTTACAGAAATACCCCATATGTGGTGGTAAACATCTCTATGGGTTTGTGGCAGTGGTCAGAAGGAAAGGAGTGCCATACGGATTTTAGAGGCAGATTTTGCTAGAATGGTTTTTAGGCACCATTTTGTAATTGAGAGACCCTGACGTACCCCTACAGTGGAAATCCTCATAAAATGACCCCATTTTGGAAACTACACCCTTCAAAGAATATATTAAGGGGGTACTGGCCACTTTGACCCCTTTTACGAAATTTATGGAATTTGGAAACACTTGGCTATGAAAATAAAAAGTTTCATTTCTTCCAATAAAATGTTGCTTTAGCCCCAAATTTTTCATTTTCACAAGGGGTAACAGGAGAAAAGCACCCCATAATTTGTTACCCATTTTCTCCTGAACGCGGCAACACCCCATATGCGGTGGTAAACTGCTGTGCGGGCACATGGCAGGACTCAGAACGGAAGGAGCACCATATGGATTTTGCAGAACAGCTTTTGATGGATTGGTTTGCAGGAGCCATTGATTTTTATTTTTTTGAGTTATTGTCTTATGTGGGGGCTCATTTTTTGTAGGATGAGGTGACGTTTTTATTGGTAACATTTTGGGGTACATAACACTTTTTTATTGCTTGGTATTACACTTTTTGTGAGTCAAGGTGAAAAAAAATAGCTGTTTTGGCATAGTTTTTTTTTTTAATTTTTTTTACAGCATTCACCTGAGGGGGCAAATCGTGTTATTTTTATAGAGCAGGTTGTTACGAACGCGGGGATACCCAATATGTCTACCATTTTTATTATTGTTAAGTTTTACACATTAGATGCATTTTAGAACAGAATTAAATCTTGTTTATGTGCTGCCATTTTCAGAGAGCCATATTTTTAAAATTTTTTGGGCGATTCTCTTAGGTATGGTATCAATTTTTGCGGGACAAGATGACCGTTTGATTGGTACCATTTTGGGTTGAATACGCCTTTTTGATCGCCTGCTATTACATTTTTTGTGAGGCAAGAGGGGAAAAAAATGGTTGTTTTGGCATAGTTTTTTTTTTTGCAGCATTCACCTGGGGGGCCATCTCATGTAATATTTTTATAGAGCAGGTTGTTACGGACGTTGCGATACCCAATATGTCTAACTTTTTTATTTTAGGAAAGTTTTACACAATAGATTTATTTTTGACCAGAATAAAATCTTTTTTTTTGTGTTGCCATTTCCTGAACCATATTTTTTTTATTCTTTGGGCAATTGTCTCAGGTAGGGTATCATTTTTGCAGGAAAGATGACGGTTTGATTGGTACCATTTTGGGGTTAAATGCGCCTTTTTGATCCCCTGCTATTACACTTTTTGTGAGGCAAGAGGGAAAAAAATGGTTGTTTTGGCATAGTTTTTTTTTTTTTTTGCAGCATTCACCTGGGGGGCCATCTCATGTAATATTTTTATAGAGCAGGTTGTTACGGACGTGGCGATACCCAATATGTCTAACTTTTTTATTTTAGGAAAGTTTTACACAATAGATTTATTTTTGAACAGAATAAAATCTTTTTTTTGTGTTGCCATTTTCTAAGAGCCATATTTTTTTATTTTTTGGGCGATTGTCTCAGGTAGGGTATCATTTTTTGGGGGACGAGATGACAATTTTTTTAGTACCATTTTGGGGTAAATACGCCTTTTTGATCGCGTAGTATTACACTTTTTGTGGGGGAAGGTGACCAAAAAATGGCTGTTTTGGCACGGTTTTTATTTTTTACTGTGTTCACCTGGCGGGATGGATCATGTGATATTTTTATAGAGCCGGTCGATACGGACGCGGCGATACCTAATATGCCTACTTTTTCTTTTTTTTTTAACAATTTGTTTTACTTTTTTGGGGGGAAAATGGCATTATTTTCTTTACTTGAAACTTTTATTATTATTTTTTTAACTTTATTTTTTAACTTTTTTTCAAACTTTTGGGGGTTCTGATCCCCTTCACAATGCATTACAATACTTTGTATTGTAATGCATTGGCTGTAAGTGTATTACTCACAGTTATACACTTACAGCCTGCTTCCTGTGCGATCCAGGGGGCTGGATCGCACAGGCTCGCAGGGATGGCAGCCACGATGCCTAAGGAAGGCATCGGGCTGCCATCCAAGCCATCAGGTCCCCGTCACAGCCGCGCGGGGACCCGATGGCCCCCGCTCGGCATCCTGAACATGCGGCACACCTCATGTGCCGTGGTCAGCGCTGACCGCGGCACATGAAGGGTTAATGCGCCGGCATCTGTGTTTTCACCAATGCTGGCGCATTCCTCAGGGGTCCGGCACCTGGGCACAGCCGGACCCCCGACTCTGATCAGCGCTCAGTAATAGTACGGCGCTGGGCGTCTAGCACCTTACCGCAGCGCCGTACTATTACGGTGCTGGTCGCCAAGGGGTTAACAAAAAAAGTGTGAAACAACTGAAAATATGTCTTATATTCTAGGTTCTTCAAAGTAGCCACCTTTTGCTTTGATTACTGCTTTGCACACTCTTGGCAGTCTCTTGATGAGCTTCAAGAGGTAGTCACCTGAAATGGTTTTCACTTCACAGGTGTGCCCTGTCAGGTTTAATAAGTGGGATTTCTTGCCTTATAAATGGGGTTGGGACCATGAGTTGTGTTGGGCAGAAGTCAGGATAGACTGTTAGAATTTGTATTATGGCAAGAAAAAAGCAGCTAAGTAAAGAAAAACGAGTGGCCATCATTACTTTAAGAAATGGTCAGTCAGTCCGAAAAATTGGAAAAACTTAGAAAGTGTCCCCAAGTGCAGTCGCACAAACCATCAAGCGCTACAATGAATCTGGCTCACATAAGGACCGCCCCAGGAAAGGAAAACCAAGAGTCATCTCTGCTGCGGAGGATAAGTTCTTCCGAGTCACCAGCCTCAGAAATTGCAGGTTAACAGCAGCTCAGATTAGAGACCAGGTCAATGCCACACAGAGTTCTAGCAGCACACACATCTGTACAACAACTATTAAGAGGAGACTGTGTGCAGAGGGCCTTCATGGTAAAATAGCTGCTAGGAAACCACTGCTAAGGACAGGCAACAAGCAGAAGAGACTTGTTTGGGCTAAAGAACACAAGGAATGGACATTAGACCAGTGGAAATCTGTGCTTTGGTCTGATGAGTCCAAATTTGAGATCTTTGGTTCCAACCACCGTGTCTTTGTGTGACGCAGAAAAGGTGAACGGATGGACTCTACATGCCTGGTTCCCACCGTGAAGCATGGAGGAGGAGGTGTGATGGTGTGGGGGTGCTTTGCTGGTGACACTGTTGGGGATTTATTCAAAATTGAAGGCGTACTGAACCAGCATGGTTACCACAGCATCTTGCAGCGGCATGCTATTCCATCCGGTTTGCGTTTAGTTGGACCATCATTTATTTATCAACAGGACAATGACCCCAAACACACTTCCAGGCTGTGTAAGGGCTATTTGACCAAGGAGAGTGATGGGGTGCTACGCCAGATGACCTGGCCTCCACAGTCACCAGACCTGAACTCAATCAAGATGGTGAAGACAAAAAGGCCAACAAGTGCTAAGCATCTCTGGGAACTCCTTCAAGACTGTTGGAATACCATTTCAGGTGACTACCTCTTGAAGCTCATCAAGAGAATGCCAAGAGTGTGCAAAGCAGTAATCAAAGCAAAAGGTGGCTATTTTGAAGAACCTAGAATATAAGACATATTTTCAGTTGTTTCACACTTTTTTGTTAAGTATATAATTCCACATGTGTTAATTCACAGTTTTGATGCCTTCAGTGTGAATCTACAATTTTCATAGTCATGAAAATACAGAAAACTCTTTGAATGAGAAGGTGTGTCCAAACTTTTGGTCTGTGCTGTCTTAAAAACATGGTGCTGAATCCGACTGGGATCCCAGTAGTGCTGCCTTAAGGCTTGCGTCCAGATTGTACTTAAAATTATATATTCGTTACGGTACAACCTATAAAACGAGCCAAAAGTCCAACATTCTAAAACAATAAATGTAGACGAATATCAGGAGGTAGAACAGTATGAAAAGGTAGAGCGGAAAGCATACATTAGTTGCTCACACCAGCTGCCCTAGGTAGCGCTCTTGAGGACAAGAAAAAAGAGCTATAAACAGCTCAAGTGAGCATTTAGTATAAATTATACTTATCAGTCCAGTGTTTTCAAGTAGTCGGTCTGGTAGAAGACGGACGCTGTGGTCGCCGATTGCTCTACCTGAGTCTTGCTGGGTGCTGAGGAAGTGGAGCTCGTGGGCCGGACTGTGGATGAGAGTCCATCGGAATATTTGGTAGTCGCAGAGTTTTTTGTCCCTCTTTTAGGGAGCGAATACTGTGGTCTTTGCCTTCAACTTGGAACGACAGCTGAAAGGGGAAGCCCCAGCGGTATGTGCTTTCTGTAGGGCCAGCATAACTGGTCGTATCTGTCGCCTGGGTTCCAGCGTAGATGGTGTTAGGTCGCAAATAATTGAACATAAGAGTTCATTCCCGGTAAGGACGAGGTATTCTGCTCTGCAGCAAGGAGCATGTCCCTAGCTTCAGGATAGTGCAGTTTAAGGGCTCATGCACACAAACTTGTGCAGTCAGTGCCCGTAATTTGCAGTCCACAATGCACGGGCACTGACAGTGGGGCCGCCGGATTCGGATCGCGGATCCATTCATTTGAATGGGGTCCGCGATCTGCATCCCACGGTCCGCAACGCAAAAAAGTAGTGCTTGCGCTACTTTTTGCGGTGCGGAGGCATGGGCAGAAACACGACGGAAGCACACTGCAGTGCTTCCATGGTGTTCCGATCCGTGCCTCCACTCCTCCTGGATTGCGGACCCATTGAAGTGAATGGGTCCGCGATCCAAGCTGCACATGGCCGGTGCCCGTGTATTGTGGACCCCGCGTATGCAGTCCACAATACGGGCACGGGCTGGCACCGGTTGTGTACATGAGCCCTTAGAACAGGGGTGGCCAACCTTACAGACACAAAGAGCCAGAAAAAAAAATGTATGACCACAAGGAGCCACAAGCTATACATTTACACAAATATGTGTGCACACGACAGTATTACTGCAATTGAGTTTTCAAATATTTAAACGTGTATTTAAACCATTTTTCCTACCTGTAATGTAGACAACTTTAGTGAGGCTTCTGGCAATCTTTGTTTTTCACAATGTGTTTCAAATCGGGCTTGTTACAAACTTTATTAACCCTTCTGATGTTCCACAAGAATTAAAGGAAAATGGAGGTGAAATTTCAAAATGTCACTTTTTTGGTAGATTTTTTTGTTAATCAATTTTTTCTTGCAATACAGCAAGGGTTAACAGTAAAATAAACCTCAACATACATTTCTCTGATTCTGCAGTTTACAGAAATACCTCATATGTGGTGGGAAACTGCTCTATGGGCACGTGGCAGTGGTCAGAAGGAAAGGAGCGCCATACGGATTTTGGTGGCAGATTTTGCTAGAATGGTTTTTAGACACCATTTTATATTTGAAGAGACCCTAACCTACCCCTACAGTAGAAACCCTCAAAAAGTGACCCCATTTTGGTAACTACACTACTTAAAGAATGTATTAAGGAGCGTACTGGGCACTTTGACCCCCTAAGCGTTTTATGGAATTTAGAAAGACTTGACTGTGAAAATGAAGTTTCATTTCTTCCAATAAAATGTTGCTTTAGAACCAAATTTTTCATTTTCACAAGGGGTAACAAAAAAAGCACCCCATAATTTGTTACCTATTTTCTCCTGAATACGGCAACACCCTATATGTAGTGGTAAACTGCTGTGGGGGCACATGGCAGAATTCAGAACGGAAGGAGCCATATGGATTTTGCAGCGCAGATTTTGATGGATTGGTTTGAGGGTGCCATTGACTTTTATTTTTTTGCGTTATTGTCTTATGTGGGGGCTCATTTTTTGCGGGACGAGATGACGGTTTGATTGGTACCATTTTGGGGTACATACGCCTTTTTGATCGTGTGGTATTACACTTTTTGTGAGGCAAGGTGAAAAAAAATGATGATTACACTTACCGGTAATCGGATTTTCCAGACCCCACGACAGCACCACAGAGAGAGAGGATCCACCCCCAGGGACAGGAAACCTACAGAATAAAAAGGTGGAGCCTCCTCTACCACCTCAGTGGATTACAGAGCCAGAGAGAGACTCCAACCTTCGTTAGTTCATACATAAGATAGAAAAACAATTCTACAATCCAGGCAGCCCCACTTTTTTTTTTTTTTTTTATGCTACACCCAGTGAGAAAAGAAAAAACCACACACCGGGAGGGAAAAAGGACGGGTGCTGTCGTGGGGTCTGGAAAATCCGATTACCGGTAAGTGTAATCATCATTTTTCCCCTCCCCCACGACAGCACCACAGAGAGAGTTACAGAGAGAAGTCCTTAGGGAGGGACCACCGCATGAAGAACCTTTCTGCCGAAGGCAAGATCGGAGGAAGAAAGAAGGTCCAAGCGATAGTGGCGAAAAAAGGTAGAAGGAGAAGACCATGTGGCAGCCTTACAAATTTGCTCAATACTAGCTGAAGATCTTTCTGCCCAAGTAGTGGAGACAGACCGAGTAGAATGAGCCTTCACCACCACCGGAGGAGAAAGGCCGGATTGTAGGTAAGCCTGAGAGATAGCCAACCTAATCCACCTTGCCAAGGAACTTTTACTAGCCCTCATCCCCTTGTTTGGCCCCGAGAAGAGAACAAACAAGGCTGAGGACTTTCTCCAGGTACTGGTACATTCCAGATAATGTAATAGACATCTTTTGACATCTAAAGAGTGGAATTTCTCTTCCTTAGGAGACTTAGGATTCTCACAAAAGGAAGGAAGCACAATTTCTTGAGTTCTATGAAATTGGGAAGAGACTTTTGGTAGAAAAGCCGGGTCCGGCTTTATCACTACCCTATCCTCCCGGATGACTGTAAAAGGCGGATTAATGGAAATAGCCTGGATTTCCGAAATCCTACGTGCCGAAGTCAGGGCTACCAGCATAATGAGCTTTAACGTCAGATTTTTAACAGTGGAAGAACCAAGGGGTTCAAATGGAGGAGCCGTTAAAGCGTTCAATACTATATTAAGATCCCAAGGAGGGATTTTAGGTCCTTGGACAGGGGCAGATTTTTCTAAGGCTTTAAAGAATCTGATAACCCACTGATCTTTTGCAAAACTATGATGGAACAAAGCAGAGAGAGCGGATACATGTACTTTTAGGGTACTCTTCGAGAGCCCCAAAGAAAGCCCTTTCTGTAGAAATTCTAGTATATCGACCACTGGAACCGTAGCAGGCAAGTTGTTTAAGTCAAGGTCGTATTCGCTCATAAATCTTTTCCAGATCTTAACATATATTTGTACAGTCACCTTTTTCTTACTCTTTAGCAGAGTTGAAACTAATTTTTGCGAAAACCCTTTTTTATTCAACAGGAACCTTTCAATCTCCATGCCGTCAGACGGAGTCCCTTCACTTGAGGGTGCAGGACTGGACCCTGAGATAATAAGTCCGGTATGTCCGGTAGGATCCATGGGTCTGTGACCGACATTAAACGAAGAAGAGAGAACCATGCTCTCCGAGGCCAGAAGGGTGCGATTAGTATTACTCTGGCTTGGTCCTGCCTGATTTTCCTCAATACTAGAGGCAGAAGGTTGAACGGAGGAAAAGCATAGGCTAGATCGAAGTCCCAAGTTAGCTGAAGGGCATCCACCCCATACGGGAATTCCCTTGGGTTTAGGGAACAAAACCTTGTTACTTTCTTGTTCTGGCTTGAGGCAAATAGATCTATCGATGGGACTCCCCATAAACCCACAATTTTCTGAAACACAGATTTGTTCAGGGACCATTCTCCCTGCGCCAATCGATGTCTGCTCAGATAATCTGCCCGGCCATTGTCCACTCCTTTTATGTGTAGCGCTGAGATGTGTCCTACCTTCTTCTCTATATGTTGAAAAAGAAGATTCGCTTCCAGATTCAGAGAATTCGATCTCGTTCCCCCTTGGTGGTTTATATAAGCGACTGTTACTCTGTTGTCCGAGAGGATTTTCAAATGTCGTGAACCCCACCAGCTTTTGGAGGACTGCAGGGCCAGTCTCACTGCCCGCAATTCTTTTCTGTTGGAAGAATATTTTTTCTCTTGCAGAGTCCAAGACCCCTGAAGGTCGAGATCCCAGATGTGCGCTCCCCATCCCCACGGACTCGCGTCCGTTGTAACCACTGTTGGTTTTGGGTATACCCAAGGGACACCCTGCACCAAATGAGTTTTGTCCATCCACCAATTCAGTGACAGAAGAGTGTTCTGGGAGATCACAATCCTTGAGTCCAACCGATCTTTGTTCTCTTTCCATTTCGACAGAATCTCTGTTTGTAAAGGACGCAGATGGAATTGAGCCCACTCTACTGCTGGGAGACAAGAGACTAGAGAGCCCAAAACCGACATTGCCTGTCTTATTGTTAGGGAGGCTGAAGAAAGGGAGCGCACCTGGGAATGAACTTTTTCCACTTTCTCCTCTGGGAGAATAACTCTTTGAACCACGGAATCTAGTAAGAGGCCCAAAAACCTTTGTCTTTGACTGGGTATTGGATTGGATTTTGATTCGTTTATAATCCATCCTAGGCGTTGAAATGTAGTCCTTACTTCTTGAACTGCTGTTTCGCACTGTACGTAAGAACTTGCCACTACCAGAAAATCGTCGAGATATGGAATTATAAGTATATCCTTTTGCCTTATGAAAGAGGCCATGTCTGCAATAACCTTGGTAAATACTCTTGGTGCTATCGAAAGACCGAAGGGGAGTGCTTGAAATTGGAATTGGCAGATGTTTCCCCCCCTTTGAACTGCAACCCTTAAATATTTTTGAAATTTTGGATGAATTGGCACATGAAAATAAGTGTCTTTTAGATCTAAAATAGCCATATAACAATGGGGGTAGAGAAGAAGAATGGCAGATTTGATAGTTTCCATTTTGAACTTCCTTATCTTCAAAAATTTGTTCAGATCTTTTAGATTTATGATTGTTCTTTGAGATCCATCCTGCTTTGGGACTAGAAAAAGATGGGAAAAATACCCCTTGCAGGATTCTAGAGGGGGTACGGGAATCAACACTTGTTTTTGAATTAGCTTTTCTACCTCCTCTAATATGGGGGAAGGACCACTTTTCTTTACCCTTGTATCTGTTAGAACGAATCTCTGAGGAGGGATGGAAACGAACTCTAAGGTAAGACCTGCACTGATGATATCTGCCACCCAGGAACTGGCTACCATCTTCCAGGCAGGCAGAAAGTACCGAAGTCTTCCTCCTACCCCCCTGCTGGCGTCATTGTTGGGAATACTTCTTGTTACCGGAGGAAGATTTCCCAAACAGGAATCCCCTGTTAGACTGGTTTCTTTGTTTAAACCCCTGTTCTTTATCCCTGAACTGCTTTTTATTTGCCTGGTTCCCAAAGGGACGAAAGGAGCGCCTGGGTCTGGGGAAGGAAAAGGAGGACTGATATGGGCCAGGAAACCTCTTTTTCTTGTCCGCCGCCTTATCTAATAGGTCATCTAACTGGGGGCCAAACAGGAATTCACCTTGACAGGGAATGGTGCATAGCTTTTGTTTTGAATTAACGTCTCCCCCCCCCAGCTCTTGAGCCATAAAGCTCTTCGGGCTGAGTTAATCGATGCAGAAGATTGAGCAGACAATCTAAGGGAATCTACCGAAGCATCTGAAAGGAAATCTGCCGCCTTCTGCAGGGTAGGTAGGGAACTAAGAATTTGGTCTCTGGGACATCTATCCTTCAATTGCACCTCCAGCTGCTCTAACCACAATGACAGGGACCTGGCAGTAACCGTGGCCGCAATACTAGGAGCAAAGGAAAAAGACGAAGCCTCCCAGGCATTCTTTAAATATGACTCTGCTTTTTTGTCAAGAGGATCTTTTAAGAACCCCGAATCCTCAAAAGGAAGAGAGGACTTCCTAGAGGCCTTAGAAATGGCGACGTCTATTTTTGGGGCTTTACCCCAAGAGGAAGAAGCCTCTTCCTCAAAGGGGTATTTACGCTTGAAACTACGAGGGATAAATACTTTCTTGTCTGGCCTACCCCATTCTTTATTTATAAGGGAACGGATGCTATCATGAAAAGGGAAACATCTATGCCTTTTATCCCGTAGTCCTTCAAACATTGAATCTTCTACCGTCTTGGTCAATTTTTCTCAATTTTTCTTCTTCTAGATTCATAGTTGCCCTGATAGTTTTGAGTAACTTCTCAGTGTCTTCCGGAGGGAAGCAAAATTTTCTAGAAATGTCCTCCTCAGAGGAAGAAGACTCGCTAGTAGAACATTCTTCAGGGTCTGTATCAGAATCTAATGAAGAATCGTCCTGCATAGTCAGTTTTCTCCGGCTCTTATGTTTGATTGACGTTTTAAGAGAGCTTCTGACCTCAGATCTAATCAAGGTTTTGATATTATCTAGAAACGTAGGAGATTCTTCTGAAATAGTACGGTCAATACATGACTGGCAGAGTTTTTTATCATAAGAAGAAGACAATGATGTTCTGCATAGGGCACATTCTTTGTTTCTCTTCTTTGCCACCACTTTCCTAGGTTTGTCCTGAAACAATTTTTAATTATAATCAATAAGGTGTTCAGAGACCCAGCCACTTACCCACCAAGTGAAACAGGTAATACCAAGACCGCAGGCACAGGATCTTTTTCAGAAGTTTCCTGTGTTCTTTCCTCTTCCATGATAGAAAGAAAGTATAGAGGCACCTATTAAAAAACCCCCAGTTATATAGCAGTAGAAGCAGTCAATATAGTGGCAGGTAATACACCAGCATATACTACCTGTAAGATCAGATAGGAGCACATCAACGGGGCATGACACTCCACATGGCTAACCCCTGCTGCTCCTTTTAAACATGCCGCGCAGCCGGAAGTTCTCCCCGGCTGCGGGAACCCGCGTCGCACCGGAAGTGCGTCACTCACCTGGCTTCTCGGAACAATCGGGCTGCACCGGAAGTGCGTCACCCGCCATAGGCTGCATTCACCCAGGCCGCCCCGGAAGCGTGCACTGTCTCCAGGCCTTGCGATGTCCGTAGTTGGCATCAACTCCATACCGGGCCGCACCAGACCACGAGGCTCCCGGCTTCCGCATTCACCCATCGGCTCCTAGCCGGGACTGCATACCCAGAGGTTTATAGGTAAGCTAGCAGCCCGTTCCGGTACCAGAGCTACAACATGTGGCATTACTCCCACTGGAGATGCACATGTGCCTGCCAGAGTTGTACGGGGGATCCCCGGAGATCCCCCCCACAACCCCTGATCCTAACAGCCGGACACCGCCGCGCGATAGATCAGGCAGGCAACCGTCGGTCTCTCTAGGGGACCCCCTAGGGAAAAAAAAAATAAAATCAAGACCATGGCAAAAAGAAAACCTAAAAGAGAATACTGTAGGTCTCCTACTCCAGGGACAGGAAACCACTGAGGTGGTAGAGGAGGCTCCACCTTTTTATTCTGTAGGTTTCCTGTCCCTGGGGGTGGATCCTCTCTCTCTGTGGTGCTGTCGTGGGGGAGGGGAAAAATGGCTGTCATGGCATAGTTTTTTTAAAAAATTTTTTACAGCATTCGCCTGGGGGGCCATCTCATGTAATATTTTTATAGAGAAGGTTGTTACGGACACGGTGATACCCAATATGTCTAACTTTTTTATTTTTGGAAAGTTTTACACATTAGATTTATTTTTGAACAGAATAAAATCTTTTTTTTTGTGTTGCCATTTTCAGAGAGCCATATTTTTTTTATTTTTCGAGCCTTTGTCTCAGGTAGGGTATCATTTTTGCAGGACAAGATGACGGTTTGATTGGTACCATTTTGGGATAAATACGCCTTTTTGATCACCTGCTATTACACTTTTTGTGAGGCAAGAGGGAAAAAAATGGTTGTTTTGGCATAGTTTTTATTTTGTACAGCATTCACCTGGGGGGCCATCTCATGTAATATTTTTATAGAGCAGGTTGTTACAGACGCCGCGGTACCAAATATGTCTAACTTTTTTATTTTTGGAAAGTTTTACACATTAGATTTATTTTTGAACAGAATAAAAAATTTTTTGTGTTGCCATTTTCAGAGAGCCATATTTTTTTTATTTTTTGAGCGATTGTCTCAGGTAGGGTATCATTTTTGCGGGACAAGATGACGGTTTGATTGGTACCATTTTGGGTTAAATACGCCTTTTTGATCGCCTGCTATTACACTTTTTGTAAGGGAAGGTGACCAAAAAATGTCTATTTTGGCACGTTTTTTTTAAAATTTTTTTTTACTGCATTCACCTGGCGGGGTGGATGACGTGATATTTTTATAGAGCCGGTCAATACGGACGCGGCGATACCTAATATGTTTATCTTTCTTTTTTTACCTTTTTTTTATAATTTTTTTTTAGCTTTTTTTGGAAAATGGCATTTTTTTTTACTTGAAACTTTTATTATTTTTCTTTTTAGGAAACTATTTTTTAAGTTTTTTTTTTTTTTTTTTTTTACTTTAACTTTTGGGGGTCTGATCCCCTTTACAATGCAGTACAATACTTTTGTATTGTAATGCATTGGCTGTAAGTGTATTACTCAATGTAATACACTTACAGCCTGCTTCCTGTGCGATCCAGGGGGCTGGATCGCACAGGCACGCAGGGATAGCAGCCACGATGCCTAAGAAAGGCATCGGGCTGCTATCCGAGCCATAGGGTCCCAGTCACAGCAGCGTGGGGACCCGATGGCCCCCCGCTCACCATTCTGAACTTCCACACACCACATGTGCCGGCATCGGTGTTTTCACCTATGCTGGCGCATTCAGCAGGGGTCCGGCACCTCAGCACAGCCGGACCCCCGCCGCTGATCGGGCGGGTGCAGCTCCTGCGCCCGCCCGGTCAAAGCGCCGTACATGTACGGCGCTGGGACTTGTGTCCCGGCTTTTTGCGCCGTACATGGAGTCTAAGGGTTAAATTCAGTTACTGTGGATTTATCTACCACCTCTGCTAGAAGTTTGTTCCAAGCTTCTACTACTCTTTCAGTGAAATATTTTCTAATGTTGTTCTTGATTTTTCCCCCAACTAACCTCAGATTGTGCCCACTTGTTCTTGTATTTAGTTTCTTATTAATAACCCTTCCCTCCTGAACTTTATTCAGTCCTTTAACATATTTAAAGGTTTCAATCATGTCTCCCGTTTCTCTTCTTTCCTCCAGACTATACATATTAAGAACTCTTAATATGCTTTAGACCTTCCTTTATTGGGTACATATGACTTTTTGATCATTGTTATTCAATTTTTCGTGGGGTACAATTGTGTTTTTATTTTTTAATTATGGCGTACACCGCACAGATGAAATACCCGTTATGTATAATTTTTTTTATGTTTTATATGTAAAATTAGGAAAGGGGGTGATTTGACATCTCATCTTCTTATCTTTGGTTAATAAATGGCAGGACAGACAGGGTTATATGTACCCCAAAATGGTACCAATAAAAATTACAGCCTGCCTCACAAAAAAAAAAAAAACACACAAAAAAAAACAAGCCCTCACACAACTACATTGGCAGTATCTACAACACCGGAATTGCATCCCTCATATAAAGATAATTGTGTACTAGATATCAGGTTGCCCCCTTCACACAAGGACTATAGGACAATTGGGAGTTTATCTCCGCTACTGCACCCAGACTCTTATAATTGAGATATCTAACACAGCTAATGGCTGTTTGCTTTTCAGTAGATCTATCAACAACAGAAATGGATACCCCTTGGTTTTCAAAGTGTATAAGTACTATTAGACAATTCCCATTGTTTCCCAGCAGCTTTAAGACTTCAAGTGAAAATAATAAAAATTTTCAATTTTAGGAGCAAAACAGTAACAATGCAGTTACATGACAATAATCTGCAAATCTACAGGAGGAAACTTTGCTCCAAATTTTGTAGATTTTAGTGCGGATTCCATGTAGATTTCACTATAAAGGGTGAATGCTATTGCATACATCTGCACCATAAATTGATATGCTGCAAATTTAAATTCCGAACCACATTAGGTACACATTTTGCTGCAGAAAATGTCTGCAGTGTGTGAATGAGATTTTTTAAAATTTCTTCAACTTTGCTGCTAAATGGTGCAGATTTTTCACACGCAATTCTACTATGGAAAAACTGCATCATCTACACTATGTGTAGCTGTAAACTTAAAGGGTACGTCAATGTTATATAAAAACTCGGGCAACCCCTGTAAACTGCCTGAAATAACAAATGAATTTATACTTGTTTTTCTCAGCTGTTTCCTCACCGCTGCTCTTTGTTTTTATGGCTGCTGCAGTGGTGATCTGTGCACACAGGTCACCGCTGCAGCCAATCACTGGCCTTAGCAGAGACGTCCCATGCACAGCTGAGGTGGTAACCTGTGCACAGAACGTCACTGCTGCAGCCAAGAAGACAGCAACGGAAGAACCAGAAGCAGCACTACAAGAAACCGGAATAAAACAGTGGAGTATGCATTCATTTGTTTTTAGGCCATCTACAGTGGTTGCTTGAGTTTTTACACAACTCGAGACAACTCCTTTAATGAACACCCATTTGAAATCTGCACCGTTTATCAAGCGATGCAGAGACTATCCGCAGCGTGGATGGTACAATGCTGTGGATTTTTCACACACATCTACAGGGGGAAAACCCACAGTTGGGGACATACCCCAAAAGTAGCATTTTCACAATGTGCTAGGTTATACTTTAATGACAATGAAGTTTAGGGGTCTCTCTGGTTTGGCTAGTAAGAGATAATTTTCAAAACTATTAGAAAACTGAAAAATGTGTCTTACCTGAAATTTTGTTTTCCTTGAATCCAACAGTAGAACATTATTCATCCCAAATAACAATTGTTTCTTTAAATATAGTCCATCACAAAATCTGTTTTTATGGTAGAAACAACTATAATGCATTCCACCCCACTCATGCTAATCTTTGATTGCTTGCTAGAAGACCTAGTCCTCAGGAAATGTCTAATTTGTTGGTTATATAAGCATTCACAGTAACCTATTTTCCCTAAAGTGGGGAAAATTGGCTTCTACCTCACAGGGGTTTTTTGCCTTCCCCTGGATCAACTTGTAGGAAAACAGGCCGAACTGGATGGACAGATGTCTTTTTTCGGCCTTATAAACTATGTTACTATGTTACTATGCTGAAAATCATTAGGCTTTACCTGTTACTGTATTGTATACAGTTTGTTATTCTGCTGTAACTTGAAAACCAATTAAAAGAGTTTAAAAAAAGAAAAAAAAGAAAGGCCTAAAGGGACAAAATATCACTTCTGTACTGCCTTTGGACAGTAAAATTTCAGGGGAGGCAAATTTTAACATTACGAAAAGCTTCATTTATACTATGAAATAGGTAGCAAATGTATTATCAACTGTGATGGATACAATAAATACACAAATACTCAGATTAACACACATATTAATCCAGTTTAATAAAGCAGGTTATTTTTCCCAACTTTACTTTTGATGAACTATTGCATGATATTTATTGACGCCAGCAATTATTTATAGTATAGCTCTGTGAAATAGACAGTTCAAATTTAACTCTAAAATTCAAAAATCATACTTGTATTAAAATATGAAGTGGGCAATATATTATTTTACAAGCTTGTAAGCCATTGTATGCTTTGGTAAATTTTAAAAGCTGACAACACACCACATTAAAAAAATTATGAATTAGCAAACATGTACTGAATTATTCTATTTATAGGCTTGGGAATGGGGTTTAATAGAACATGCTCTAGTTCAGTAATTTGGCATGAAGAACTCATAAAATAATCACTGTATGAAAGACTTCTTAGTAAAGAGCAAGATGGATGAAATTTAAATAGAAAGTTTTGTTCAGACTCATCAGAAAAGACTTGTGTATAAACACTGAGGAAATAAAAAGAGTAGCAGAGGCCTTCGGCAACAAATCAGACCCGTTCTTTCATTTATTTAACCTTCAAAAGAAAAACGAAAGCTGGAATCTGACTGGTTACCATGAAGAACCACTTTCTATCTACTGGTTTTTATACATGAGGCCTTTCATTACTAGAAAGTGTACAGTACTTTCCATTATAGAACCAGTGTAATCAGTATAGGTAGTTTGAAGTTATAAATGGATGGTAGCCTCTGACACGACTCAGATGGGACATGGCACGATCATAAGCCACCTGCACAGACTTGCGGATGCTTGTTTTTCGACCTTCCAGCATTTTCAGCTTGTCTACTGTCTCATCAGCTCCCAAAGGTAGAACCTTATCACTAGTAAGCCACTGCCTGTATGGGATGCATAAGAAAAAAAAAAAGATTTGTGTTTTACAAAGCAACCTAGTTTAAAGATAGAAAAAAACAAAACAATGACAAATCGCAAACTAATTAATTGACTATATCACTATGGTTTTGTTAAAATACAATATTTAAAACACCCTCCAAACTAGAGTAAGTGATGTATAGTGTAAGTGATGCTGAATCCGAATATGTAAGTTTTATCTTCATACTCACATTTTTACCTGCAGTAAAATGCACTGAGAGGACTCCGGTGCTCACTCATATAATGGAGAGGACTCAAAGAAGAGTCCTCTCAATGTTTTTTACTGCAGGTTTGTGGGAGCACAGATTCAGAATGGAAGTGAGTATGAAGATAAAACTTACATATTCGAATTCAGCATCACTTACACTATACATCGCTTACTCTAGTTCAGGGGGTGTTTCGGAGCTGACAGGTTCCCTTTAACTCCAGCCATCTTCTAATAGTTTCTTATACATTTTATGAATAGACTTGCTACATCCAAGTGTGGCGAATCTGTGTGTATACTAAAACACTATGAGGCATACCAAGCAAAGAAAACCCTCAAGTGCTTGAGAGCTAGCCAAATGCTAAAAAAAAGGATTACATTCAAAAATGTTTCTCTTCCCTTTTAATGAAGTGGAATTTACATGGATAAATCATATTTTTGCTTTATTTTTTTCCCAAAAAAACTTTGGGGGAAATGGCAGTGTGTCTTTGTGCAACAAGATGAATAATAGTGAGCGCTTTCAGTACTCACTGCTCCCTGGTCTTCCTCCGGGCACCATGCTGCATGTCTCCTGACTGCATACAGCATCAGGACGAAGTGCAGCTCATGCCTGGAGAAGACTGGGGGGCAGTGAGTGCTGCAGAGACTGCAATACATGCAGAGTGGCAGTGGAGCAGGAGCAATAAGATATTTTATCTCTGATAGGGATCTGATCTGAGATCTGATGGGGGTTTGATCTGAAGTCTGATTAAATAAATTTTGAAAAATTTTCCTCCTCTAAAACTTACGTGCATCTATGTTATCATCAGGAGCATCTTATAAAATGAAAAATATGGTAGTTTTTTTAGTTAAATATGAAAATAATGAAGATTAAATAGGTGCAATATGAAAAAAGAAAACAAGACTTTCTCTAGACCCCTATAAAAACAATTATACTCCCACACAGCAGATCTGTTGCAGAATTGTGTACAGGATACACACCAAATTCTCTTATCCCCATATTATTGGACATCCTAGTTAGAGTTGTTATGATAGCAGAATTTTGAGTTAGATGGGCAACATGGAGTTAATGTGTGAGTAATATTTTTTATTTTTGTTTGCCCATTATGTGAGGAAGTTACATGATGGCGCCACTTTCACTATTAATGTGAGGCACATGGAGGTAGTAAAGTAATAACACCAGGTGTCTCACATTAATAATAAGTGACCCCACCATTTATTTCACATTGTGACTAAAAGGAGTCTTTCACCTGTTTTTCACCAATATAACTAAGAGCACTGCCCCACAGAAGATTGCAGACACATCCCAGACATACCTGTGAGCACTTTGTGTCTGTATTCCATGTCCAGGAAAAGCACTTTTATTCTGCAGGAAAACAGCTCCCAAGTGCCCAGCTCTGCTGCTGCAAGTGCTCAAAGCAAACCAGACTGAAGAGGGGAGGGCTGCTTTAGCTGCTCATATCTTAGGATTGGTAGCAGTTTGAAAGCTGACATTCCAAGCTTTCAAATGATACCAAAATCACAGCATTATATCCAGTATATCAGAAGATATAGCTGTTAGAAATAGAGTCGGAAGAGAAAGCTGTTTTCAGATTCAGTTTCAGTTGGGCACTTTGGAGCTGTTTTCTAGCAGAATAAAAGTGCTTTTCCTGAACATGTAATACAGACACACAGTTCACACAGGTATGTCTCTGCAATCTTCTGTGGGGCACTGCTGTTAGTTATATAGGTGAAAAATAGGTGAAAGACTCCCTTTAATCAGTCACATTAATCCCAATGTTCCTCTATACTCGTGGCTGGCCACGGTGCAGGTCATCAGAAGCGAGCGCAACCCTCTGTTTGCATGTCGCACCATTCTCCTCCCTCCCTGAGTATATATAATAAAAAACATCCTTAGATCTCCTACTTTGCATATTAAATCCTAGCCAAACTAATCCAATAAATATTCTGTTTGTCTTATTTCTAAACTAGATGTTAAATCAAAAATACAAACCTCATAAGGGCAGCTATTTAAAATTCCCGCTTTCATTATTAAAATGACCACATAACTTTAGCAGCCAATCAGCTCAGGGATTCCCTCACGCTGGGGATACCCCCTCATTCAAAGCATTTTAAATAAACAGCCAATTAGGGAAGAGATTCCTCGTTATATAATCTTAAACCTGCCAATCAGTGGAAGAATACAGTCAGCCATTTAAAACCCCACTTTCACTATAAAAAAAAAAAAAAAAGCACATGACTCACGGCCAATCAACTCCGGAATTCCCTTACACATAACAGTGGGGATACCTCCTCATTCATGGCCTTTTAAATTAGCAGCCGATCAGAGAAGGGATTCCTCATGACATAATCCAGAATATAACAATCATTTAAAACTCATTAAAAAAACATATTGACTATAATTCCTACAATTAAATGTCATTGGATTTATTATAAACTGTAGAAAAAGGCAACTAAACATATTGAATGAAAAAAATTGAGGAATTATACTTATAGGTCAAATAAAAAAAAAAATTGAAAAAGAGATAAATGACTATCAAAGTAAGGCTACTTTCACACCAGCGTTTTTGCTGGATCCGTCGTGGATTAACAAAAACGCTTCCGTCGTGATAATACAACCGTCTGCATCCATTCTGAACGGATCCGGTTGTATTATCTTTTAAACAGCCAAGACGGATCCGTCATGAACTTCATTAAAAGTCAATGGGGGACGTTTTCAATTGTGTCCGCATGAAGAAACTGATCCAAACGGATCCGTCATGACTCACAATGTAAGTCAATGGGGACGGATCCGTTTGGATCAGTTTCTTCATGCGGACACCAAAACGCAGCAAGCAGCATTTTAGTGTCCACCTCCAAAATGGAATGCTGACTGAACTGAAGCAAAACTGATGCATTCTGAACGGATCCTTTTCCATCCAGAATGCATTAGGACAAAACTGATCAGTTTTGGACCGTTTGAGAGCCTGTGACGGATCTCACAAACGGATCCTTACAACGCAAGTGTGAAAGTAGCCTAAGCGAGTCTATAAGTGGAGGATTAAAATGATGGAAAGAGCAAATGAGAGGGAGGAAGGAACCACTGAAAACGTAATCTTACTTGAAAAAAGGAAATAACACCATCAACACCACTGATACCCAAAGAGGTCATTATAGACATATAAACTGCCTTATACCCGTAATTGATATACATCCAATAAATTCTTATTGGAAGGAATAACTTTCCATTCAACTGTAAACCTACAGTAAATCATGAATATTTACCTTTATAGAATAGGTATGAGGTACTGGGGAAGGAGAAAGAAAAATTTTCGGAGAGTAAAAGGGACACAGATAGGGGAAGAAGAAAAATGTCTTTGGTGATAGAGAAGAAAGAAAATGAGTAAGGCAGCACTACTTTTCCGTGTTAGGTTCAAGCGGTGGTGGTGCCAGCAGTGTTAGGCCTCAGCCCCCAGGCCCCCGAGAATCGTGAAGTAAGTTGTAGAGAACCACGGCACTCACTGTCTTCAAATGCAATAACGAGTTTATTCACCAACCAGGCGACGTTTCGGCTCCAATAGCCTTTTTCAAGCAACTGTACAAAAGCTATACCAGACATATATATATGGTGATAGAGAAGAATTTAGAAAGACATATACTCAGAACCTCCCAAAAAAAGAAGTCTATCAGGAAAAGGAGAGGAAAAAGAAAGAAATGCAAGTCTAAAAACCAAGGTGAATTGAAAGGTGACTTTAACTTGACTTCCTATACCCTAACAGAGAATGAAACAAAAGTTCTTCCTAAAAGCCTTAAATTTCCACCTAGCAAACAGTTTAACTGATTCCAGACATATTAGGATATACAGTATACAGTAAAGTATTTAGTCAGCTAATTGTGCAAGTTCTCCCACTTAAAAAGATGAGAGAGTCCTGTAATTGACATCATAGGTAGACCTCAACTATGAGAGACAAAATGAGAAAACAAATCCAGAAAATCACATTTTCTGATTTTTAAAGAATTTATTTGCAAATTATTGTGGAAAATAAGTATTTGGTCACCTACAAACAAGCAAGATTTCTGGCTCTCACAGACCTGTAACTTCTTCTTTAAGAGGTTCCTCTGTCCTCCACTCATTACCTGTAGTAATGGCACCTGTTTGAGCGTGTTATCAGTATAAAAGACACCTGTCCACAACCTCAAACAGTCACACTCCAAACTACACTATGGTGAAGACCAAAGAGCTGTCGAAGTACACCAGAAACAAAATTGTAGACCTGCACCAGGCTGGGAAGACTGAATCTGCAATAGGCAAGCAGCTTGGTGTGAAGAAATCAACTGTGGGAGCAATAATTAGAAAATGGAAGACATACAAGACCACTGATAATCTCCCTCTATCAGGGGCTCCACGCAAAATCTCACCCCGTGGGGTCAAAATGATCACAAGAACTGTGAGCAAATATCCCAGAACAACATGGAGGACCTAGTGAATGACCAGCAGAAAGCTGGGACCAACGTAACAAAGGCTACCGTCAGTAACACACTATACCGCCAGGGTCTCAGATCCTGCAGTGCCAGACGTGTCCCCCTGCTTAAGCCAGTACATAGCTGGGCCCCTCTGAAGTTTTCTAGAGAGCATTTGGATGTTCCAGAAGAGTATTAGTAGAATTTTATATGGTCAGATGAAACCAAAGTAGAACTGTTTGGTAGAAACACAACTCGTCGTGTTTGAAGGAGAGTAAATGCTGAGTTGCATCCAAAGAACACCAATCCTACTGTGAAACATGGGGTGGCAACATCATGCTTTGGGGCCGTTTCTCTGCAAAGGGACCAGGACGACTGATCCGTGTACATGAAAGAACAAATGGGGCCATGTATCGTGAGATTTTGAGTGCAAACCTCCTTCCATCAGCAAGTGCATTGAAGATGAAACGTAGCTGGGTCTTTCAGCATGACAATGATCCCAAGCACACCACCAGGGCAACGTAAGAAGCATTTCAAGGTCCTGGAGTGGCCTAGCCAGTCTTCAGATCTCAACCCCATAGAAAACTTTTGGAGGGAGTTTAAAGTTTGTGTTGCCCAGCGACAGCCCTAAAACATCACTGCTCTAGAGAAGATCTGCATGGAGGAACGGGCCAACATACCAGCAACAGTGTGTGCCAACCTTGTGAAGACTTACAGGAAACGTCTGACCTCTGTCATTGCCAACAAATGGTATATAACAAAAGTATTGAGATGAACTTTTGTTATTGGTCTACCTATGGTGTCAATTACAGGCCTCTCTCATCTTTTTAAGTGGGAGAACTTGCACAATTGGTGGCTGACTAAATACTTTTTTTTCCCCACTGTACATAAATGTGAGAAAATTAAATGTAAAATACTGTATGCTGTCTCCAAACCCAACCCCCTGTATTGGTATGTCCACAATCAGGGTTAATATACTCTGGACTAAAAAAATAAGTCACAGTATTTCCAAAAAATAATGAAAATGAATACACAGAGACTTTAAAAAAATGTTTATGAAACCCAACAATGGGAATTTAGATGGGTTGTGTCACTTCAGCAAGTGGTATTTATCATGTAGAGAAAGTTAATACAAGCCACTTCCTAATGTATTGCTATTATCCATATTGCTTCCTTCGCTGGCTGGATTTGTTTTTCCATCACATTATACACTGCTCGTTTCCATGGTTATGACCACCCTGCAATCCAGCAGTGGTGGCCGTGCTTGCATACTATAGGAAAAAGTGCTAGCCTCTCTGGTGGCTGAGACAGCAATCTGCATTGAGTCTGTATGTTCTCCCCGTGTTTGCGTGGGTTTCCTCCGGTTTCCTCCCACACACCAAAGACATACTGATAGGGAACTTAGACTGTGAGCCCCATTGGGGACAGCTTTATTTACTAAACAATAAATGCTATTTGCTGAAGTGACACAACCATTTAAGTAAGGAAAAGAGAAATGCTTTGAGAGATTTGGAGATAAATACGTAGATTGTTATAAAACCAGCGGAAAAGTGGGAGGATTATTATATGTTCCTTGATCCTTTATACAAAGAGATGTCTAGATTGCTGCCTGATTGTTAAACATATTGAATACTAAAGAAAGACCCTACAATAGGATATAAAAAAGAACTAGAGCAGGCAGGGCTGTGGATTCGGAGTCCATTTTGGTGGAGTCGAAGTCGGTATAAAATGGACCAACTCAGACTCCAAAAATATATAATAAATTGGTACATTTAGTTCAATGCAGTATGTGCTGAATATATTTTCATAAGAATTTGGGAAAATGATGAAATGTCCTATAAATGTCTGTTCTATTCCTGATCTAAGGATCTAGGCTTTTAGTTGAGATGAATGTGTGATGCCCTTTATGTAGATGCTCAGAAGTGAAGCTCCTCCGCTACAGATCAGAGGAAAAAGGCACTGGGAAGAAATGGCTGCACTCATCTCAGATCTGCTAGAGAAAACAGGATTAAAAAGTTTTCTCACTAGTTACAAAGATTAGCTTTCAACATAAAGGGACAGTTAAAAGAATACATTTTCTAAATACAGAGGTCAGTAGATTTTACTTAAGTCATGAACTATAGACAGTTCGGCAGGTCTCTCACTGTACACAGGTTTCTATGGTAACCTGCAGACCAGAAAGACTGTTATCTGATTGGCTGAGAGCAGTGAAGAATGATGGGACTGAGCTCTGAGTGATTACCTGCAGTAAGCAAAAGGTCCAAGTGTTGTGAGGACTAAGAAGCATGGCTTTACCTGTAATTGTGTTAGAGATCACAATCTCCTGCTCTGTCAGAGTAAGTTAATATATGCTAATAACTGCTGGAGACCCACCCACAGCCTGAGGAGACAGAGTGAGTGCAAACTGCCTGTCAGCCACTTAATCAATGTGCTGAGAAAACCCCTTTAAGGCAAGTACTTCTTAGTATACCTAAACTTTCAATAAACTGTGCATAAATCAATTGTCCAGTGCATGTTCTCTCTGTATGCTTTGTGTTTTAGTTTGCTTTTCCTCTGATGAAAAACACCTAGGGCCTTATGTATGAAAACTGTACCCAGAGAAGTCTGATACTGAAAGTTCAGAGTAAAGATATCTAGTAAAACATATATTACAAACTTTTTTTTGTCATGACATATCTGTACTATTGATTTATGCAAAGTTCGTTTAAAGTTATCACTTAAACATGCGCCATGTATGGGGGAGTCGGAGTCGGATTGGGAGTCGGAGTTAGGGGAAATTGAGGAGTCGGAGTTGGAGCTTTGGCTTACCGACTCCACAGCCCTGAGAGCAGGAGAGTCAAACAAACTACCCTAAGTAAACAAGAGTATAACTATTTAAATGGAAAATACCCTGTTATTCCGGTAATATACCAATTGCCAAAAATACATAAGGATCTGATTAATCCACCAGGGAGGCTAATAATGTTAGGGATAAATTGCCTTACAGTAGACTAAAGGTCCTTTTACACGGGCCGATTATCGGCCGAAAAATCGTTCCTAGGAACGCTAGTGCCGATAATCGGCCCGTGTAAAAGTGGCCCTAATCAGCCGACGAACGAGCAAAACGCTCGTTCGTCGGCTGATTGGATCTTTTGTAGAAACCAAAAGATCCAATCTGTCGGGCGCACATCGCCCTGTGTAAACAGGCGATGTGCGCCTGACAGCATGGAGCTTCCCGGCCGCACGAGCGATACAGCGATCACTCATGCGGCCCGGCGCTCGATTCGTCGGGCCGTGTAAAGGCTCCCTGCCCGAGCGCCGATATCGCTGATCGGCGCTCGGGCAGGGAGAATAATCGGCCCGTCTAAAAGGGCCTTAACTGAATAAGTAGATTTCTATCTATGTATAGATATATGCTATCCAAACACCATCACATATAAAAGATAAAGGAGGTGTCAATAATTTGCTAAATAATTTTGGATCATTATCAGAAGATATGCTATTCGCTACAATGGATGTAACTTCATTATGTACCATTATCCCAGAAGAGAAAGGTATAGAAGCAGTGAACCATCAGTTAAGTTTGGATAGGTCAATGTCATTTTTGCAAAAAGGGTTTTTGGTGGATTTTTGGATTTCTGCTTAACACACAATTATTTTTGGTTTGATGAACATTTTTATTTACAGTTAACCGAGAGACGGCAATGGGGAAGAAATTCACCCTTAGTTTCACAAATCTCTTTAACAGGCAGTATCTATATAATCCTCCTCCCAGTGTGCCATACACAGACAGCAATGAGGGGCTTGAATTCTGGAAACATTATATAGATGACTGTTTGCTAATATGGAAAGGAAATGAATTGGGCTCATGCAAATTTCTAAAAAAAAATTAACTCCAATCAGTGTAATTTTGAATTTTCTGAAACTATTAATAGGGTGTCTATCAACTTTTTAGATTTAGCTATATTTATGGAGGAGGGACAATTGAAAACCTATTGACACCAATATGTATATAGATATGAGAAGTTTTCCCAATGCCCCATGGATTCGCAATGTCCCTAAAGGACAATTTAAAAATATATATCGTACCATAATTGCACAAAACAATAGGACTATACTGAGCAAAGTGGAAGCTTCAAGAGAGGTTTTTTTTAACAAAAGGGCTATAAAAAGGAAGATTTAGGGGGGTGCCATATCTCCTTGAGGAGAGAGCGCCCTAATCGGCGTGAGGAGACTTACAGGCCACACATGCTCTGCTGGAATTCTGAGAAGAAAGAATAGCGCAGCTTAGTATCGAAAAACTAACAATCTTGGAGTTCAAAGTATCAAAAAAATATTGAGGCTTTGATAACCAATGCAATCCTAGTACAGCAATCACAAAACATTGAAACAAAATAACTTCCTCACCAGGTTCTCTTATTGTCAAAAAATAAAACCAAGAAGAGTTTTTGTCCAACATTTTCCAGCAGTCGCTGCTCCCCCAGCTTAAGCACATCTAATGGTGGCACAGGAATAGGTATTCCATTGTGAAGTAAGCCCTCCCTAGGCATATTAGGGTCAATAATCTGAAATAATAAAGCAAACAGATAAATAATTAATAGTGAATCCCATGCTTAGCATATCAGGTTTGACATGCAACACCAAGCTTTTCTCTTACCAAAGCAGGATAAGAAGGATATCCACGACATTTGGCCCAAACTAACTGAAGAGGCTTAAGTTCTGTGCAACTATCAAATGGCATCTGGAGGCTTTCTATAAAGAAAGGTGCAATTTAGCTCATTTTGAAAATATGGACCAACTAAACACTTTATAGTTTTTTACAGTTTCATTAAAAAAAAAAAGATTATTCAATGTATGATAAAAAGTTTAGTTTTACATTACATACTTTCTACGTATATGAAATCTCCACTTTTTTTTCCAAGATATCGGATGGCATTCATTCAATGGGAACCACTGTAGTTAACATCTAGTGGAAAGTCTGTCCTGACTATGTTATGGACACACAGATGCATGGCCTTTCTCTTGTAATGAGCTCAGCTATTGTGTTGTATCACATAACCAGAATGGATTCTGTTCCCAATAAATGAAGGTTCTCAATGGAAAACTGCAAGCAGAGAGCATGAAAACCGTTAGGAATTGATAAAGTATATTGTAAAACTTCTCATCATACAAGGTATAACCTTCATTTACCAATACTGTAAAACACCATTTAATTACCTTGATTGTCATCACCATTCATGGTTTCAAGAAGGGGTAAGTGTGAGAGTGCTGGTTTTCCTAAGGGAGTTACCTTCCTGAAATAACAAACAAAGCATTTAATAATAAATCAGCTAATCTTACACATACCGAAGTTCTTCCCCTTCTTATTTATAACTATGGATTCCAGGTGCAAGAAAAAGACTTTAGACCTATGGTTTATTGGAGAGTGGGGTCTGTGTATATATTTATATTTGCTAATACTAGACAGTAGTCAAGAAGACAATACCTACCCAGAGGAATAAAAGATTGATTCTCCAGTGCATTCAAAGCTCTTAACAGAATCCGAGCCACCCCCTGCACCTCCATGACAGACTTCTGTGGCAAAGAATGTATGGCATAAGTAACATTAACAATGTATTATATTCACAACAAACACAATAATAATGTTCCTAATTTTTATGCAAAAAAATACTGTAGACTGCAAGATAAAAGAACTGCAATGTCAAAAAGATCTTCCAGCCATGTAAGAGACAGTACGTTTAGAAATAGTGCAAAATGTCTGTATGTGGGTAAGTAACTGGCTCAGTGATAGAAAACAGAGAATGGTTATTAACGGCACACACTCAGATTGGGTCACTGTCACTAGTGGGGTACCACAGGGGTCAGTACCGGGGAACTATTCTCTTCAATATATTTATTAATGATCTTGTAGAAAGGTTGCACAGTTAAATATCAATTTTTGCAGATGACACTAAACTGTGTAAAGTAATTAACACAGAAGAGGACAGTACACTGCTACAGATGGATCTGGATATATTGGGCAGAGAAGTGGCAGATGAGGATTAACACTGACAAATGTAAGGTTATGCACATAGGAAGGAATAATGCAAGTCACCAGTACATACTAAATGGAAAACACTGGGTAACATTGACATGGAAAGGGACCTAGAACTTTTAGTAAACAGCAAACTAAGCTGCAGAAACCAGTGTCAGACAGCTGCTGCCAAGGCCAATAAGATAATAGATTGCATCAAAAGAGGCATAGATGCCCGTGATGAGAACATAGTCCTGCCACTTTACAAATCACTAATCAGACCACACATGGAGTCCTGTGTACAGTTCTGGGCTCCTGTGAACAAGGCATACATAGCAGAGCTGGAGAGGATTCAGAGGAGGGCAACTAAAGTAATAACTGGAATGGGTGGACTACAGTACCCATAAAGATTATCAAAATTAGGCTTATTCACTTTAGAAAAAAGATGGCTGAGGGGAGATCTAATAACTATGTATAAATATATCAGGAGTCAGTACAGAGATCTCTCCCTTGATCTATTTATCCCCAGGACTGTGACTGTGACAAGGGGACATCCTCTGCGTCTGGAGGAAAGAAGGTTTGTACACAAACATAGAAAAGGATTCTTTACGGTAAGAGCAGTAAGACTATGGAACTCTCTGCCTGAGGAGGTGGTGATGGTAAGTTCACTAAAAGAGTTCAAGAGGGGCCTGGATGTATTTCTGGAGTGTAATAATATTACAGGCTATAGTTACTAGAGAGGGGTCGTTGATCCAGGCAGTTATTCTGATTGCCTGAATTTTTTCCCCTAAAGTAGGGAAAATTGGCTTCTACCTCACAGGGGTTTTTTGCCTTACTCTGGATCAACTTGCAGGATAACAGGCCGAACTGGATGGACAGATGTCTTTTTTTGGCCTTATAAACTATGTTACTATGTCTTGAAAAACAACCTAAATTTACTTTTAGAGGAAAGCTAAACTGCAACATGTGGCGTTTTATCAAATGCAAACTTTTTTTCCCTTGAGCAAATTAACATCTAGGTTCTTTTTTTTTAATCAAGCATATTTTTTTTTTATTGAAATAAGGTATTTGCATGAGCAAATAATACATCGTTCAGACTCATTTTTACAGTGATATCTACATAAGGAGCGAGTTACATAGATCTTACAGTGTAAATAGTCAGGTGTGTCAATTTCATCAGACCAAGGTCCAGGGAGTAGCAGCAAGGAATCACATCACCTGCCCCATCATGGACATTTGACATTAACACTCTGGCCTGGAAAGGCAATATTTCAATACACAGAGACAGTTTATCATCAATTCCCGGTGGATTTAAAAGACCTAAAGCACAGACCCTGTGGTCCCTTGGTATTTGTATCTGGGTTATTTTAGAAATGATCCCTAGTACTCCCCCCAGTAGACCCCCAGTGCAGAACACTCCAAGAACATGTGTAGCAAGGAAGCGTCTGTCCCTTCACACCGGGAACAGTTTGAGTCAGTCAGCATTCCAATATTGTATAGTAATGCAGGGGTTTTATATACTCTGTGTATTAGGTATAGCTAGGATAATCTTTGGGCCTCACTAAGTGTGAGGCTAGGGGTTAAGGACAGGACAGTGTCCCATTGTTCCTGGGGGATGCCAACAGCGTCTCGTTCCCCCTTCTCTTTCACTGGCAATGAACTTGATGAATTACATTTATTAAATAAACTAGCAGAAGGACCCGGCTTTGCCCGGGTAAATTTAATCTATTTCATTTAATGTTTGTGTGTGTGTCGTTAAAAGATATAGAGAGTGACATCTACAGCGCCTTCCACTTTAACTGTGATCTCCACAGCAGCTAGGGTGGCCACTGTCTTCACCCCAGAAAGCCGGACCTCACCGGCCATGCCACCAAACCTGAAGCCACACCCCTAAACATGAAGACACGGAGGAGAAGCTGTCTGAGCGTGAGCTACTGAAACGGTGGACATCCCTGCATCTGTCCAGGCACTGCGCCGGACAAAGGACAGGGAGCCAGAAAACCAGACTGTCCAGCCTAAAACCAGACGTCTGGGCACCCTAACATCAGCATGCCCCTAGGGTGACCTGATGGTCCGGTTTCAGGCCGGACAGTCCGGCTTTCAGACTCCTTTGTCCTCTGTCATGCTCAGTCCCTGGATGGACACAGGGATGTCCTTTTGAACAGCTCACTCTCAGACAGCAGCAATGTGCAGTCTGAGCATGAGCTGCAGGGAGAAAGTCACCCTCCCTCCCTTCCCTGCAGCTGACAGAAGTTGATTTTTACCTTCATTTTTTCAATCCCCGTCGGCTGCGGAGTGGAAAGGCGTGGCCTGACTGAGTCGGGGGGGTTAACTTTTGAGGGTGGCCTGAATTACAGGTCGATGCCATGGTAATTTATGAGGAAACACAGTGGGTAGAGGTGGAAGAAAACATCTTTTATTACTACTGAATAGAAAATATGTGAAATTTACATTATATGAGGTAATGATTGATGATGAATTAGTCTAAAACATAAGTTATAGTTATAGTAACCGGAATAGCCCTTTAACAGTGTCATCCACATCGCTCTGGGTGTCCCTTTAAAGCAGACCTACAGCAGTGAACTGGCTGGGTTGTTATGGAAACCTGGTGTGTGTGGCGACTAACTGCCTGTGAGCTTCTATTGGCTGATAAGGGTCATGTGAACAGGTTTCTATTGACTAATGCATTTTTTGGGAATATCTAGGAACGGTACGTCCTGGAGAGCTGAGAACCATTCTAAAACTTTCCCGGACACCTGATGTACCTGTGTGCCAAATTTTGTGATTGTAGCTGCGATGGTGCGGATTCCTTTAGCGGACATACTGTACATACATAGTAACATAGTTTATAAGGCTGAAAAAAGACATCTGTCCATCTAATTCGGCCTGTTTTCCTACAAGTTGATCCAGAGGAAGGCAAAAAACCCGTGAGGTAGAAGCCAATTTTCCCCACTTTAGGGGAAAAATTCTTTCCCGACTCCAATCAGGCAATCAGAATAACTCCCTAGATCAACGACCCATCTCTAGTAACTATAGCCTGTAATATTATTACCCTCCAGAAATACATCCTGGCCCCTCTTGAACCCCTTTAGTGAACTCACCATCACCACCTCCTCAGGCAGAGAGTTCCATAGTCTCACTGCTCTTACCGTAAAGAATCCTCTTCTATGTTTGTGTACAAAACTTCTTTCCTCCAGGCGCAGAGGATGTACCCTCGTCACAGTCCTGGGGATAAATAGATCATGGGAGAGATCTCTGTACTGACCCCTGATATATTTATACATTAGTTATTAGATCTCCCATTCCAGTTATTACTTTAGTTGCCCTCCTCTGAACCCTCTCCAGCTCTGCTATGTCTGCCTTGGTCACAGGAGCCCAGAACTGTACACAGTACTCCATGTGTGGTCTGACTAGTGATTTGTAAAGTGGCAGGACTATGTTCTCAGCACGGGCATCTATGCGCCTTTTAATGCAACCCATTATCTTATTGGCCTTGGCAGCAGCTGTCTGACACTGGCTTCTACAGCTTAGTTTGCTGTTCACTAAAATTCCTAGGTCCTTTTCCATGTCAGAGTTACCCAATCTTTTACCATTAAGTATGTACTGGTGACTTGCATTATTCCTTCCCATATGCATGACCTTACATTTGTCAGTGTTAAACCTCATCTGCCACTTCTCTGCCCAAGCCTCCAGTCTTTCCAGATCCATCTGTAGCAGTGCACTGTCCTCTTCTGTGTTAATTACTTTACACAGTTTAATGTAACATAGTAACATCGTTTATAAGGCCGAAAAAAGACATCTGTCCATCCAGTTCGGCCTGTTTTCCTACAAGTTGATCCAGAGGAAGGCAAAAAAACCCTGTGAGGTAGAAGCCAATTTTCCCCACTTTAGGGAAAAAAATTCCTTCCCGACTCCAATCAGGCAATCAGAATTACTCCCTGGTGCAAAGACCCATCTCTAGTAACTATAACCTGTAATATTATTACACTCCAGAAATGCATCCAGGCCCCTCTTGAACTCTTTTAGTGAACTTACCATCACCACCTCCTCAGGCAGAGAGTTCCATAGTCTCACTGCTCTTACCGTAAAGAATCCTCTTCTATGTTTGTGTACAAACCTTCTTTCCTCCAGACGCAGAGGATGTCCCCTCGTCACAGTCACAGTCCTGGGGATAAATAGATCATGGGAGAGATCTCTGTACTGACCTCTGATATATTTATACATAGTTATTAGATCTCCCCTCAGTCGTCTTTTTTCTAAAGTGAATAAGCCTAATTTTGATAATCTTTATGGGTACTGTAGTCCACCCATTCCAGTTATTACTTTAGTTGCCCTCCTCTGAACCCTCTCCAGCTCTGCTAAGTCTGCCTTGTTCACAGGAGCCCAGAACTGTACACAGTACTCCATGTGTGGTCTGACTAGTGATTTGTAAAGTGGCAGGACTATGTTCTCATCACGGGCATCTATGCGCCTTTTGATGCAACCCATTATCTTATTGGCCTTGGCAGCAACTGTCTGACACTGGTTTCGACAGCTTAGTTTGCTGTTCACTAAAATTCCTAGGTCCTTTTCCATGTCAGAGTTACCCAATATTTTACCATTTAGTATGTACTGGTGACTTGCATTATTCCTTCCCATATGCATAACCTTACATTTGTCAGTGTTAAACCTCATCTGCCACTTCTCTGCCCAAGCCTCCAGTCTATCCAGATCCATCTGTAGCAGTGTACTGTCCTGTGTTAATTACTTTACACAGTTTAGTGTCATCTGCAAAAATTGATATTTTACTGTGCAACCTTTCTACAAGATCATTAATAAATATATTGAAGAGAATAGGGCCCAATACTGACCCCTGTGGTATCCCACTAGTGACAGTGACCCAATCTGAATATGTGCCGTTAATAACCACCCTCTGTTTTCTATCACTGAGCCAGTTACTTACCCACATACAGACATTTTCTCCCAGTCCAAGCATTCTCATTTTATATACTAACTTTTTATGTGGTACCGTGTCAAATGCTTTGGAGAAGTCCAGATATACAACATCCATTGATTCGCCGCGGTCAAGTCTAGAACTTACCTCCTCACAGAAACTGATTAAATTGGTTTGACATGACCGATCCCTCTTGAAGCCATGCTGATACAGAGTTATTTGCTTTTTTTATTGAGGTACTCCAAGATAGCATCTCTTAGAAAACCCTCAAACAGTTTACCCACGACAGATGTTAAACTTACCAGCCTATAGTTACCGGGCTTCGTTTTTGGACCCTTTTTGAATAGTGGCACCACATTTGCTATGCGCCAATCCTGTGGAACACTCCCTGTCAGTATAGAGTCCTTAAATACCAGAAATAAGGGTCTGGCGATGACATTACTTAATTCTCTTAGGATACAGGGGTGTATGCCATCCAGTCCTGGCGATTTGTCTATTTTAATCTTTTTAAGACGCAGCTCTACTTCTTCCTGGGTCAGACAGGGCACTTTTAAAGGGGAATTTACTTTTATATTCTGCATTTCATCGGACAGTTTATTTTCCTCAGTGAATACAGTGGAGAAAAAGATATTTAGTAGCTTTGCTTTCTCCTCATCGCTCTCTGCAACTCCCCCCTCATTACTTTGTAAGGGGCCGACACCTTCAGGTTTATACTTTTTACCATTTATATAATTAAAGAACATTTTAGGGTTAGTTTTACTCTCTTTGGCGATTAATCTCTCGGTCTCTAGTTTGGCTGTTTTTATTTCTCTTTTATATATTCTATTTTTTTTTCTTATAGTTTTTCAATGCTTCCTCGCCACCCTCCTGTTTTAGTGATTTAAATGCTTTCTGTTTGTCATTTATTGCTTTCTTTACAGTTCTATTTATCCACATTGTTTTTTTCTTTTTCCTTAACCTTTTATTCCCATAAGGTATGTACCTCTCACAATTAGATATTAGGATGCTTTTAAAAATATCCCATTTTTTGGCTGTATTTTTATTTTTAAGGACTTTGTCCCAGTTAGTTAGGCCTATGGCCTCTCTTAGTTGGCTAAATTTTGCTTTTTGGAAGTTCGGTATTTTTGTTCCTCCCTGAAGAAACGCTCTTTTGAATGACAATTGGAAGGTTATTATTTTATGGTCACTATTTGCCAGGTGTCCCCCAACCTGCACATCTATTGTTCTGTCATGTCAGATACACACATACATACGGTCAGCTTTATATATACAAGGTGGGCCATTTATATGGATACACCTAAATAAAATGGGAATGGTTGGTGATATTAACTTCCTGTTTGTGGCACATTAGTATATGGGAGGGGAAAAACTTTTCAAGATGGGTGGTGACCATGGCGGCCATTTTAAAGTCGGACATTTTAGATCCTACTTTAGTGTTTTCAATGGGAAGAGGGTCATGTGATACATCAAACTTATTGAGAATTTCACAAGAAAAACAATGGTGTGCTTGGTTTTAACTTTCTCTTTCATGAGTTATTTACAAGCTTATCTTTGTTTACAGCCATTGACATGTCGCAGAGTTTAACACGTGAGGAGCGGAAAGAAATTGTGTTGATGTCTGGTGAACGCAGTACCCAGGTCATTGCAGCAGATTTTAATGCAAGACACCCTACGAGACCACCCATCTCCAATGCTACAGTTAGCAAACTGCTTGCCAAGTTTCGTGAAACTGGTTCAGTTTTGGATTTGCCAAAATGTGGACGCATGAAAACTGTCACTAATGAAGAAACATCAGTGGCTGTCCTAGCTTCATTCAGCAAGAGCCCACAGCGTAGCACTCGCCGCATGTCACTGGAGAGTAGCATCAGTCGAACATCCCTTCGGCGGATATTAGCTACTCACAAATGGCACCCTTACAAACTCCAGCTCCTGCAGCATCTCAACGAAGATGACCCAGATCGGCGCACTGAATTTGCAAAATGGGCAAAACAAAAATTGGAACAGGACCCTCAGTTTACACAGAACATTTTGTTCAGTGATGAGACAAACGTTTATGTGAATGGTGAAGTTAACAAACAAAACCACCGCTATTAGTCTGACACTAACCCACATTGGATAGATCCCTCCAAGACTGTTGAAACACAAAAATTGATGGCATGGTGTGGTATATGGGGTACAAAGATAGTGGGGCCATTCTTCATCAATGGAAACCTCAAGGCCACTTAATATGTGAAATTGCTACATGATGATGTGTTTCCCTCTTTATGCGCTGAAGCTGGCATGCTCCCTGAGTTTTTCCAGCAAGATGGAGCACCACCACATTATGGGCGTCAGGTCCGAGCATTCCTAAATGAACAGTTTCCTGGAAAGCGGATTGGTCGTCGTGGGCCAGTTGAATGGCCCCCAAGGTCTCCTGATCTGACCCTCTTCAACCTTTATCTTTGGGGTAATCTGAAGGCAATTGTCTATGCTGTCAAGATACGAGATGTGCAGCACCTGAAACTACGGATACTGGAAGCCTGTGCTAGCATTTCTTCTGCGGTGTTGCTATCAGTGTGTGAAGAGTGAGAGAAGAGGGTTACATTGACAATCCAACAATCCAATGGGCAGCACTTTGAACACATTTTATAAGTGGTCAGAAACTTGTAAATAACTCATGAAAGAATAAAGTTAAAACCAAGCACACCATTGTTTTTCTTGTGAAATTCTCAATAAGTTTGATGTGTCACTTGACCCTCTTCCCATTGAAAAAACTAAAGTTGGATCCAAAATAGCCGACTTCAAAATGGCCGCCATGGTCACCGCCCATCTTGAAAAGCTTCTCCCCTCCCATATACTAATGTGCCACAAACAGGAAGTTAATATCACCAACCATTCCCATTTTATTTAGGTGTATCCATATAAATTGTCCACCCTGTATTTTAGATGTCTATAGATCAAGGAGATGAGACCCTTTGCACCGCCCAGCAATTGTTGCATTATAGGATGGGATGCTGTTACCTGCAAACCATCCTTGAACTGCGCATTATATGCATGTCTCAGCTGAAGGTATTGGTAAAATACAGTTCTAGGAACACCAAACTGCGCCTAGAGCTGTGTGAATGGTTTCATACCCCCTCCCATATGTAACTGATGGAGAAAAAGAATACCCCTTTCCTCCCAAGGGGAAAAGCCCTCTAATCTAAACATTTCTGGCAATTGTGGATTACGCCATAGATGAGTAATTCCATGTAATCCCTCAAGGCCGATCAGTTCTTTAAACCTAGACCAAACTTTTGTTATTAGAGAAATGGTAGGGTACCTCCCAGAGCAAAAGTATGGTCTCCCCAGCAATGCCATGGTGATTATAATTACAGAGATGATCCTAGCTGAGGGTCCCAACTTTATATACTGCCCCATCCCTTAAGGTGTTGTAATTGTGCAGCAATAAAATAAAGCCAAGGGCTTGGAAGAGAAATGCCTCCCTCCTAATTGGAGTTTCCAGACGGATGCTGGGTTAATGTTTTTTCCACACCAAGGATCAGAAGATACCCTGAATCTTGTAAAATATCCGCTGGGGGAGCCATATGGGGGAGTTGTTTAATACATACGTAAAGCAGTTGGGGCATGAGTATCATTTAAATTACAACGGCCGACCACGAGAGAGAGAGGTAATTTACACCAGGCATTGACTTACCAATAAATTTTGCGATTTGGGGGTCAGTGTTAGTTTTCACATATTCGGTTAACATTGGTGTTATCACAACTCCCAAATATTTAAAACTGCGGGTTATCTGCAACTAGAGTTGGGTCAGATCCATCTGAGGTAGAATGGGATCAAGCGGAAAGATTACAGATTTGTCCCCTGACCGTTTCCCGAATTCAATAATATCGTACATAATGGGATGGATGGAGTGTTCCTAATTTCCCCCATAAAAGAGCATGTCGTTGACGTACAGGGAGACTCTCCTCACTCGAGCCCAGAGGGAACCCTCCCCATGGGGGAGAAAAAAGTAAAAGGCAGGCCATGGGTTCGATGGCAATTGCAAATAATAGGGGGGATAGTGGGCAGGCCTGCCTCGTTCCCCTGTGCAATGTAAATTGTGCAGAGAGTTCCCTATTCGCCATAATCCTCGCCACTGGCGAAGTATATAGCAGCTTAACCCAGGACATAAATCCCTGGCCAAACCCCATGGTTTCCATAACCACCAGACCAGATTGGTCTTCATGTATGAGGGAAGTAATGACATTATTGAGCAGATTGGCCAGCTAGTATTTTAATGTCTGTTGACAAAAGAGAAATGGGCCTATACGATTCAGGCAGAGCCGGATCCTTGCCGTGTTTTCATATGAACACCACCGCTTCCAGCATAGATACCAGCAGCGTCCCCAATCTCAAAGCATCATTGAAGGTATCTAGTAGGTGAGAGAGGGTAATCTCCTGGTATCTTTTAAAAAACTCTAATGGAAGGCCGTCCGAGCCCGGGGATTTTTCAATAAGGAAAGAACTCAAAGCCTCCCCGAGTTCCTCCAATCCCAAGGGCTCATCCAGGTATAGGGCCGACTCCAGGGACAAAGTAGGGATAGATATATCAGCAAGATAGGATTTTATATCACTAACTCCCATCAATAATTTGAAAGTGTATCGTTCTTGATAGTATCTATAGAACTCGTTAAGGTTGACCGAGTCACTCTCTCGTCATAACAGCTGTAATCCTCGTTGGGCCCTCTTGCAAACAAGTCACTCTGGCTAACAAACATCCCGCGCTTTCGCCCCCTTTAAAGTATTTCTGTTTTAGAAAGAAGCAATTATTGTCAGCAACTTGGGTCAGGTGGTTATTTAGAGTATTCTGTGCCTTCCTCCACACAGATTCATTCCGCACCGATGGGTCCCCCACGTAAGCAGCCTCAGAGTCTCTCACTACCTGTAGCATAGAATCAGCGAGTTCCCTAGACTTCGTTTTATGCCTTTTAATTTTTTGTATATATAGCCCCCTTACATAGGCTTTCATAGTGTCCCATACCGTCCCTATAGCTGTCGACCCCATATTAATATGAAAAAAACTCTGTAATCAATCCCGTGAAAGGTTCTTCTTCATCCAGCAACTGAATCCAGAACAGATTAAGCTTCCAGAGGGCCGGGTCACCTCGTTCCCTATCCCTTACAAGTTGAAACACTATGTGGATGGGTGAGTGATCTGGCAATACGGTAGGTATTATATAGAGGAAACATAAGGTGAGGCCTCCAAGGATCCAATGGGCAGGTCTATTCTGGAAAGTGTGTTGTGGGATGGGGAAAAGCAGGAATATTGAAGCACCTGGGGACACTGGATTATCCACAGGTGCAGTTTCCGTAGTAGCGTTGCTAATGAGGTCTCATAGTGCTTGCTAGGGCAAGGCCCTGATTAAATTCATCTACAGCTGGACTTAGGTATTTGTTGAAATCACCTAACATAAGTATGGACACAGGAGCGCCCCGAGCTACAAACGCCATCCCTTTTTTAATCACATCACAAGAGTACGGTGACGGGATATATATAGCAATTAAGAAAAAAATGTATATCTTATACATAGAACAGTGTAGGCAGACATACCTTCCGTCAGGTTTCTATGAGACATAAGATAGCTGGTTGGTATTTCTGTACAGCCCCGAAGACTGCCTGACGTTTTGTGGCATCCCCCAGGCCCCTAACATTCCACACCACAATTTGAACCTTACCCGCCATTGTAAAGGGAAGTACATAAATGTAAGGTATATACTTCTATATAGAACAGCTTGTTCTTGTCCCTCAGATAGAAATATGTAAAAGCATAAAACAAAAACCTCCCAACAAAAATCGCTCCAATCATCCCACATAGGTAACATGAGACTCAGGAATTTCCTGAAACCAGCAAAAGTAAAGAGCAAAAGTAGCAGCTTAGGCTTATTAATACTCTGCTATGGAGCAAGATTACAATGCGCAAAAAATAAGTCGAGCCCTAAGCAGCAACAAAACCTGCATAACAGGCGGCATGTAAATAATATAACTAACGTATATAGACAGCTAGTTTAACATGTCGTAGCTTTAGTCCGTCCGCCTCTCGGTATGTTTGCCGTGCTGCGGCCAGAACTCTGGCCCACCCCCATTATAGTTAGTTTGGCCGTACAGGTGCACTAGCGGCAGAACGGATTCAGCAGGCTGTTCACCCGCTGGAAAAGCCTGCCGGACAACCCTGCCGCTAGTGTGAAAGTTATTTTTTCCCATTCACATGACCGTATTTTTGGTCTGCATGCGATCTGCATGCGATCCACATTCATTTCAGACCCATTCATTTCTATGGGTCTGCAAAAATACATATGGTCAAGTGAATGCAACCTAACTCAAGTAAACAATGAACACACTGTACACTATGTAAACATAGTTTTTTCCTATGTCTAAAGGTGCATTAACACAACCGTATGTATTTTGCAGTCCGCAAAAAATAAGGATGACGTCTGTGTAACATCCGTGTTGCATCCTTTTTCTTTTTTTTTGCAGGTCTATTGTAACAATGCCTATTCTTGTTCGCCAAACGGACAAGAATAGGACATGTTCTATCTTTTTTGCGGGGCTACGGAACGTACATCTGGATGCAGAAAGCACACGGTACGCACACCTACTGAAATCATTGGTTCCACATCCTATCTGAAAAAAAATGTGGATCGGCTACGGATCATGTGAATGGGGCCTAAGGTGTTCAGAGCCTTTAAAGATTTGCAATCCATGGTTTCATACAAGGGCCACAAAATCAGTATTGGTGGATGATAAAGCTGAGAGGTGTGTGAATACAGTATGATTTCTAGTTACATATATATTAAATAAATGCTGTATGTGTTGCTCTGTAATACTGTGGCTATATGATTTGTACCCAATTGTAAATTATAAGAATGGCTCCTTTTCTCTTATCATATATAAGACTTATGGCCTCTTGTGTGTGTATATATATATATATATATATATATATATATATATAATGTGACAGCGTTGTCTTTGTCTTCATATATTTTAAAGTGGACCTACAGAGGGGCTTCACGTTATTACAGAAACTAACGCTTTGACACCCATATTTTATATCACTTCGAATTTACTTACATGCTGGGAGCAAATAAAAATAAAATTGCACCTGTAGGTGGATGGAAGGTGGTTTGCTCTTCATTATTTTCATTTCCACTCAAAGTTTGTCTAGTTTTTACAGATGTCGTTTTTGTTTCACTCTGGGGTTTCACCAATGTAACAGAACTCCTCCTTAAGTTCTGAACAGGGGAGAGATTCCTTGTCTGATTACAGACAGGACTGTGTGCTACACGTTGCAGAGAAGGTGGAAGCTTAAAAGCTGTGGCATTTTGTATTGGAGGACTTGGATTTGCAGGCTCAAGCATAGGAGGATGCTTTGGTGTTCCATCTAAAATAAGATTTTATTTTTAGACAACCATGAATATGGTACATACTGTAAAAACGTAATGTCTACATGACAATGGCAAACCAACGTTAAATTAAAGGGGTTGTTACTTTAGCATTGGTATTTATCGTGTAGACAAAGTACATGATTAATACAAGGCACTAACGTATTGTAATTTTCCATGTTGCCTCCTTTGCTGGCTTGGTTAATTTTTCCATCAGATTATACACTGCTCGTATCCAGGGTTTACGATGACCCTGCAAATCAGCAGCAGTGGTCATGCTTGCAAACTATAGGAAAAAGCATTGGCCTATGCGCACTTCCGCGGTTCCCATTTCCTAGAAGGCAGCAACGTTTGCTGGATTGCAGAGAGGCCATAACCCCTGACTACAAGCAGTGTATAAAGCGATGAAAAATGATTCAGGAAAGGTGGCAATATGGACAACCACAATATATTAGTAAGTGCCTTCTATTAACTTTGTCTACATAAAATGCCATTTGCTGGTGAGACAACCCCTTTAATTCATGCTTTCTCAGTGCAGTCCAAACCCCTAAATTCCGTGTGTGCAGAAGCTATACAGTACAAATCTAATAAACTCGAAAAAAATATCTTTTATACTGCTTTTTATAATTACCTAGGGCTTTCTGAAAGGTGAACCAACATTTCACGTTCTGCCAAAAAATTGTGGCTATACTGCTATTTTTACCTATTAAAGACCAACAAAATGCTCTTTATATATAAGGAGAAAAAGTACCCATGATTTGTTATGCAATTTCTCCCAGATATAGATGTGCCCTATACCCTAATTGCAGTCTGGGGACAAAGCAGGGCAGTGTTTCTGCCATTTGGAGTTTGGCACATCATTTTTTTTTAATAAAAAGAACCATGAAAAGAACTCTGCATGAGGGTTCAGTTTTGCAGGACAAGATGTCATTTTAATTGGTACCATTTTGGGGTACACATGGCTTAAATCACTTTTTATGTCAATTTTTGGGAGGTGAGAAAAATTTGCAATTCTGCCTAATTTTCAGTTTTCTTGTGGTTCACTGTGAGGTACAAATGACATGATATTATATAGATACCATATGGATACTATATGGAGATACCATAATTTATATACAGTAGTTTTTCTTAATGTTGTACTACTTTTGCATCATAAAATCACTTTTTTAACTTATATTAAAATCTGTTAATTTTGCATTGCCATAATCTAAAATCCATAAAACAATTTTTCCATCGAGGTAGCTGAATGATGGCCTGTTCCTAAATAATTTATTGCTAAATATTGGCTTTACCATGTGATAACTTTATCCAGCTGACTGACATGACTGGGGTCCGACACTAACCATACTAATGGAATATCCATCAATGTTTGTTTGAAGTCATGCAATTAAATTATAAACTAAAAAAAAAAAAACACTTACCTGGGCAAGCTTCCAGAAAGTCTTTGTTACGTGGTGTTAGTCTTTGTTGTAGAATATTAATTTCCCTGCGTAACAATTTTAGTCGTCTTGTGCGAGCGCCACTAGATCGCATGTTGGTGACAATATCCAGTTTCTCCAAAAGTTCTTTCAGCTGGTATTCAGGAGACAGATGGGTTCTGTTTTCAGGACGTAAGAGCTCATCCACTAACAAACAATACAGAACATAGGACATTGTTATAAACTGAAATTTGTATTTACCTGAACAAAATCCCACTTGCTCAATTGGAGAGATTCAAATGACCAAACTTTACTAGTAGTAAAAGTTCAACACTATTTTATTCAGACCAAAGACTCTTATGGCCTGACAGTACAGGATAAAAGAAAGCAGACAAAGTATTTAAAAAAGGACAGAGACACAGGTATACTGGGATTGAAAACTGTAACTGGTATATGGTAAATGAAACAATTTGGTAATGTGAATACTAGAACCTAAATGACAAGGCATACAAGTATATCACATGTGTGCAGGGAGTGTCTGGATCCCACAAAGCAGCTTATTCGGCTCCATATATGTCAGGTATTGGCTGCATTATAATAACACCCACCTGTAATGTCTGGGATTGGAGATCTCCAAAACTACAACGTTTATTTTCTCAGATGCCATAGTCAATAGCAATCACAACATCTAACTCAAGATCACCCTACCACAACACAAAAAAAAAAAAAACCTCTGCTATGATATAGCTGTTTTTTTTGTCACCTCGCCTACCCCAAAAAAAGGAATAAAAAAACAAGCTATATGTACAGCCCTCTACAAAAAAACAAAAAGACATCACTTGTACATGCACTGTTCATCGCGCAGGAGAAGGAGACGACCACTGAGAAACCCTGGAGTCTCCTCCTCCCGATACCAATGCTCAGTATTAACATACTGGGCGTGAAAATTGCAAAGGGGTACAGTGGGGCAAGTAAGGGGTATTTGAAAAAAAACAAACAACAATGATGGCAGCATCTGCAGCGCGTATCCTGCAAGTAAAGGTACTTAATTAAACAAAAATAAATAAATAAATAAATACATGAATGGTTCTTTTTAAACCTCATCTGCCACTTCTCTGCCTCCAATCTATCCAGATCCATCTGTAGTAGTCATCTTCTGTGTTAATTTACACAGTTTAGTGTCATCTGCGAAAAATTGATGTGCAACCCTTCTACAAGATCATTAATAAAAATTGGTGAAGTAAATAGGGAACTCAAATTAGATCAGCATATCAGATCCTCAAATCAAATCACACCCCCATAAACGGACCTACCATCAGACCCCCATACCATACCCCCATATTAGGACATAAGATCAGACCCCCATATCAGACCTGAGATCAAGATCAGACTCCCTTCAGACCGCCATGCTAGACCCCCGTATCAGACCTTAAAATAAACATTCACTTACCTGTCCTGCTCAGCAGGTCCGGAGCTCTCCCCTGCATTCTTCACTCCCTGATCTTCTCTAGGCCCAAGCTGCACTGTGACCTGATGGTGTCCAGCGTCAGGTCATAGTGCGCACAGTACGTCCTGCTTCACTTCTGGCTCCCTGCACCTACTGCATACTAGTGAGCACCTAACGGAAGCGCTCACTAGTATGCCCTTTATAAGATGCACTGGGGTGGGGTGGGGGGGGTGAGTACATCTTATAAAGCAAAAAAAAATACGATATTCCTGTTCCTAACTGTTTTATTCCTGTAAGGCATGGATGGCAAACCTGTAGCTTTCCAGCTGTTGTAAAACTACAAATCCCACCATGCCCTGCTGTAGGCTGATAGCTGTAGGCAGTGTGGACATGCTGGGAGTTTTAGTTTTGCAACAGCTGGAGAGCCTCAGGTTGGCCATCCCTGCTGTAAGGTATGTACCTCTCACAATGAAAATTTAGCATGCTAAAAATATTTTGCCTCTGTATTTGTTTGGAGGACATTGTTAGTGAGGCTATTGGTCTAGTTTTTGTGCTTCCCTGACAAAAACCCCTATTAAATGACAATTGGAAGTTTATTATATTATGGTCACTGTTTCCCAGGTGATCCCCAAACCACACCTCTGTTGTTCTGTCTCGTCTATTGGTTAATACTGTTCTGTATGGCCTTCCCCAAGTCCGATCCTTTACCAGTTGGGAAAAGTAATTGTCTTTAGTTATTGCTAAGAACCTGTTTCCTTTATAAGATCCGAAGGTTTCAGTTTCCCAATCTATATCTGGGTAGTTGAAGTCCCCGATGATAACTACCTCATTATGATTTGCCCCCTCATCCATCTCCATCAGGGCTCATTCAGACGGCCGCATGTTTTGTTCTGCACCCGTTCTGCGTTTTTGCAGAACAGGTGAGGACCCATTCATTGCAATGGGACTGCAAAAGATGCAGACAGCATACCGTGTGCTGACCGCATCTGTTGTTCCGTTCAGTGGTGAGGAAAAAAAGATAGAGCAAGTCCCATGTTTGTCAGTAAAACAGCTCCGCGGCCCCATTCAAGTCTATGGATCCGCAAAAACGCATTTCATACAGAACACATTCCGTATGCATTCCATTTTTGCAGATCCGCATTTTTACGGACCGCAAAAAAAAAAAACATACGGCCATCTGAATGAGCCCTTAGTATGACATTTTCTGTGGACTCTATTGTAACATAGGCCGAAAAAAAGACATCTGTCCATCCAGTTCGACCTGTTTTTCTACAAGTTGATCCAGAGGAAGGCAAAAAACCCCTGTGCGGTAGAAGCCAATTTTCCTCACTTTAGGGGAAAAAATTCCTTCCCGACTCCAATCAGGCAATCAGAATTACTCCCTGGATCAACAACAACCCATATCTAGTAACTATAACCTGTAATATTATTACCCTCCAGAAATACATCCAGGCCCCTCTTGAACTCTTTTAGTGAACTTACCATCACCACCTCCTCAGACAGAGAGTTCCATAGTCTCACTGCTCTTACCGTAAAGAAACCTCTTCTATTTTTGTGAACAAACCTTCTTTCCTCCAGGCACAGAGGATGTCCCCTCGTCATGGTCACTGTCCTTGGGATAAAGAGATCATGGGAGAAATCTCTGTACTGACCCCTGATATATTTATACATAGTTATTAGATCTCCCCTCAGTCGTCTTTTTTCTAAAGTAAATAACCCTAATTTTGATAATCTTTCTGGGTACTGTAGTCCACCCATTCCAGCTATGACTTTAGTTGCCCTCCTCTGAACCCTCTCCAGCTCTGCTATGTCTGCCTTGTTCACAGGAGCCCAGAACTGTACACAGTACTCCATGTGCGGTCTGACTAGCGATTTGTAAAGTGGCAGGACTATGTTCTCATCACGGGCATCTATGCCCCTTTTGATGCAACCCATTATCTTATTGGCCTTGGCAGCAGCTGTCTGACACTGGTTTCTGCAGCTTAGTTTGCTGTTCACTAAAATTCCTAGGTCCTTTTCCATGTCAGAGTTACCCAATGTTTTACCATTTAGTATGTACAGTCATGGCCAAAAGTTTTGAGAATGATACAAATATTAATTTTTACAAAGTCTACTGCTTCAGTTTTTATAATGGCAATTTGCATATACTCCAGAATGTTATAAAGAATGATCAGCTTAACAGCAATTACTTGCAAAGTATTCAATATTTGCCTAGAAAATGAACTTTATCCCCCAAAACACATTTCAACATCATTGCAGCCCTGCCTTAAAAGGACCAGCTAACATCGTTTCAGTGATTGCTCCAAGAATGACACCACTGGACACTTTAAAAGGAGGCTGGTGCTTGGCATCATTGTTTCTCTTCTGTTAACCCTGGTTATCTCTAAAGAAACACGTGCAGTCATCATTTGCACTGCACAAA